>CM031608.1:63737967-63750467 GCA_018398815.1 Conus ventricosus
TCTTCTTTTGTACACGTTTCACCTTTTCGTTTCCCCTTTTACTCTTTTCCCCAGTTCTGGATGAGTGTAACATACACGCTATCGAACATGCAAATCACACACACACACACACACACACACACACACACACACACACACACACACACACACACACACACACACAACACACACACACACACACACACACACTCGCGCGCGCATGCATACACACACACCACACACACACACACACACACACACACACACACACACACACACACACACACACCACACACACACACACACACACACGCCTGCGCATGCACACATATGCATACAAATGCATGCGCACGCACACAACACACACACACACACACACACACACACACACACACACACACACACACACACACACACACACACACATCCATACTCCCTGTCCTCTCTCTATCTCTATCTCTCTCTCTCTCTTTCTCACACACGCACACACACATACACACACACATATATAATATATATATATATATACACACACACACACACACACACACACACACACACAACACACACACACACACATACACACATGCTGTCGAGTCCTGCATCCACCAGATCACTAAGTATAGAAACAGGGGCCGACAGACCAACACTCCTTCCATCACCTTACCCTACCACAGGTGTCAAGTCCCGTGTTACCAGCCAAGAGCAGCGCTCTTAATCTTGGCTGGCCAATTTGTCCCGCGGCATCGATCGTCAACTCGCCCAGCGACAGTCACTCCACCCTGACGAGTCTTTCCCTGAGCTGCAGATCTTATTTATAGACTGTGGCGAACATAGGGCGCTGTAGTAATGTCACTGAGAGATCAGGGCTTAGTCTGTTAATGAGATTTCATTTCGTTTCTTCCACGTGTAAGCAGCGTTTTACCTCTTTAAAGTCTTTAAAGTATCCAGTAGCAAGAGAGAGGTGAAAGATGGAGGTGACGGTGATGGAAGAGAGAGAGAGAGAGAGAGAGAGAGAGAGGAGAGAGAGAGAGAGAGAGAGAGAGAGAGAGAGAGAGAGAGAGAGGGTAAATGGATGGGTAGACAGTGAATAACTTTTTTTAAAACAGAAAAAAGGAAAGAAAAGAAACTGCCCAGAGTTTTCTTCTCCCAATGCTCTTGCTGGTAGTGATTTAAATTGATGAAGGTAACACAAGATAAGACTTTTTTTTTTTCAGCTCAAACACAGAGTCTGATAGAAAGAAAAGAAGAAAAGAAGAAAAAAAAGCTTTTAAATCGTAGCACACCTTTACGTTTATTTTGGTGCTTTTTAGGTATCAGCCTTTATATGCAACGAGATACGAAATGGCCAGGAAATTACTTAATAAACATGTGTATGTATGCCTCTCTTGGCTTTCCTCTCTCTACACACACATAAACATAATATTATATATATATAATTATATATATATTATATATTATATATATATATATATATATATATATATATATATATATAGTGAGTTTCCTCCCATTGGAGATTGTCTCCCCCTTGGAGACTACAAGCTTGCCGAAGGCTCAATTTGAGAAGCATTTATTATTCCCCATTCACCCACTCAAGCACATACTGTTAGTTAGGCAGAATTATCTACCACTGCCCGACATGACTGCTTATCTCCCGCAGACATAAGAGCAAGCTTTGTTTATAATTGAATATTTCTTGCAGTCATTGCAACACCAATGCTGCTCTGTAAGTTGCTGGAATGGTGCATGGTTACTTATGCTTGGAATGTATTAGTTTATTGTATATATATATATATATATATATATATATAGAGAGAGAGAGAGAGGGGAGAGAGAGAGAGAGAGAGAGAGAGAGAGAGAGAGAGAGAGAGGGAGAGAAAGTGGGTGAGTGACTTTGTTGCAAAGACAAACAAAGATCGTGACACAAATAAACAAATGAGAGAAATGAGATAAATCGTTTCGACACTGGGCAAGAAGCATGTTGAGTCCAAGAGAGAATGTGACAGGCATTTGACAGAATCTTCTTACGCTTCCTCAGCGGAAGGTCAAAAATCAAAACGTCGGTGTCCTTGTCTGCTCGGATTGACCGAAATATAGTGTAAGCAAGGAGGCATGCGGCACAGCTAAGAAGCCCAGAAGAAAGTTCAATTGTGAGAGGGAAAAAAAAAGTTAAACTGAAAGAAGAAGTTAAACAACGAGCTTAAAGTTAGACTGTCTGTCAGGGCTCTGAAATTAGGGCACAGGGGAGATCATGACATGCAGATGTCTTCCACTTTAAAACTTTAGCGATCAAACACCTGTGTGATCTTTATGTATGTATGTATGTATGTATGTATGTATGTATGTATGTATGTATGTATGTATGTTGTATGTATGATGTATGTGTGTATGTATGTATGTATGTATGCATGTATGCTTGTATGCATGTATGTATGTATGTATGTATGTATGTATTCATGTTTGTATGTATGTATGTGTGTATGTATGTATTATGTACGTATGTAGGTGGGTAAGTAGGTTTGAAAGTTTTACATGGAAAGGCAAAAGAAACGCCAATAGAGTTAAGAAAGGTAAACGCTGTGACGTAAAGGTCACCTGGGGTTTTCTGATTGTGTTAAGTCATAACAGGTTAGTCTTCATGCTGTGATAGGAGTAGTAGTAGTAGTAGTAGTAGTAGTAGTAGTAGTAGTAGTAGTAGTAGTAGTAGTAGTAGTAGTAGCACAGTGGTAGTATCATCATCATCATCATCATCATCATCATCATCATCATCATCATCATCATCATCATCATCATCATCATCATCATCACCATTATTATTATTGTTGTTATTATCATCGTTGCTGTTGTTGTTTGTTGGTGGTGGTAGTAGTAGTAGTAGCAGTAGTAGTCGTAGTAGTAGCAGTAGCAGTTGCAAGTAAGTAAGTAGTATAATAGTATAGCAGTAGTAGTAGTATGATTATGGGCATCAGGAATGGTGTACGGTGCTTGTCCTAGCCCCGTGTCCTCCTAGACTAGTGCTATAGTGGTCTGTTTCAACCCTACAGTTGGCGTGGCATAGACTAGTGCTATAGTGGTCTGTTCCAACCCTACAGTGACGTGGCATGGACTAGTGCTATAGTTGTCTGTTTCAACCCTACAGTGACGTGGCATGGACTAGTGCTATAGTTGTCTGTTTCAACCCTACAGTGACGTGGCATGACTAGTGCTAAGGTGTCTGTTTTCAACCCTACAGTGACGTGGCTAGACTAGTGCTATAGTGGTGTGTTTCAACCCTACAGTGACGTGGCATAGACTAGTGCTGTGTGGTCTGTTTCAACCCTACAGTGACGTGGCATAGACTAGTGCTGTGTGGTCTGTTTCAACCCTACAGTGACGTGGCATAGACTAGTGCTATAGTGGTCTGTTTCAACCCTACAGTGACGTGGCATAGACTAGTGCTTAGTGGTCTGTTGCAACCCAACAGTGACGTGGCATAGACTAGTGCTGTGTGGTCTGTTTCAACCCTACAGTGACGTGGCATAGACTAGTGCTATAGTGGTCTGTTTCAACCCACAGTGACGTGCATAGACTAGTGCATAGTGGTCTGTTTTCAACCCTACAGTGACGTGGCATAGACTAGTGCTGTGGTGTCTGTTCCAACCCTACAGTGACGTGGCATAGACTAGTGCTATAGTGGTCTGTTTCAACCCTACAGTGACGTGGCATAGACTAGTGCTACAGTGGTCTGTTTCAACCCTACAGTGACGTGGCATAGACTATGCAGTGGTGGTCTGTTCAACCCTACAGTGACGTGGCATAGACTAGTACTGTGTGGTCTGTTTCAACCCTACATGACGTGGCATAGACTGGTGCTGTGGTGGTCTGTTCAACCCTACAGTGACGTGGCATAGACTAGTGCTATAGTGGTCTGTTGCAACCCAACAGTGACGTGGCATAGACTAGTGCTGTGGTGGTCTGTTCCAACCCTACAGTGACGTGGCATAGACTAGTCCTGTGTGTGTCTGTTCCAACCCTACAGTGACGTGGCATAGACTAGTGCTATAGTGGTCTGTTCAACCCTACAGTGACGTGGCATAGACAAGTGCTGTGGTGGTCTGTTTCAACCCTACAGTGACGTGGCATAGACTAGTGCGTGGTGGTCTGTTCCAACCCAACAGTGACGTGGCATAGACTAGTGCTGTGGTGGTCTGTTTCAACCCTACAGTGACGTGCATAGACTAGTGCTGTGGTGGTCTGTTCCAACCCTACAGTGACGTGGCATAGACTAGTGCTATAGTGGTCTGTTTCAACCCTACAGTGGCGTGGCATAGACTAGTGCTATAGTGGTCTGTTCCAACCCTACAGTGACGTGGCATAGCCTAGTGCTGTGGTGGTCTGTTTCAACCCTACAGTGGCGTGGCATAGACTAGTGCTATAGTGGTCTGTTTCCAACCCTACAGTGACGTGGCATAGACTAGTGCTGTGGTGGTCTGTTTCAACACTACAGTGACGTGGCATAGACTAGTGCTGTGGTGGTCTGTTCCAACCCTACAGTGACGTGGCATAGACTAGTGCTGTGTGGTCTGTTTCAACCCTACAGTGACGTGACATTGACTAGTGCTGTGGTGTTCTGTTTCAACCCTACAGTGACGTGGCATAGACTAGTGCTATAGTGGTCTGTTTCAACCCTACAGTGACGTGGCATAGACTAGTGCTGTGGTGGTCTGTTTCAACCCTACAGTGACGTGGCATAGACTAGTGCTGTGGTGTCTGTTTCAACCCTACACTACGTGGCATAGACTAGTGCTGTGGGTGTCTGTTTCAACCCCCAACAGTGACGTGGCATAGACTAGTGCTAATAGTGGTCTGTTGCAACCCAACAGTGACGTGGCATAGACTATGCTGTGGTGTTCTGTTTCAACCCTACAGTGACGTGCATAGACTAGTGCTATAGTGTCTGTTGCAACCCAACAGTGACGTGGCATAGACTAGTGCTGTGGTGTTCTGTTTCAACACTACAGTGACGTGGCATACACTAGTGCTAATAGTGGTCTGTTGCAAACCCAACAGTGACGTGGCATAAACTAGTGCTGTGTGTTCTGTTTCAACCCTACAGTGACGTGGCATAGACTAGTGCTGTGTGGTCTGTATCAACTCTACAGTGACGTGGCATAGACTAGTGCTATAGTGGTCTGTTTCAACCCTACAGTGACGTGGCATAGACTATGCTATAGTGGTCTGTTTCAACCCTACAGTGACGTGGCATAGAGTAGTGCTATAGTGGTCTGTTTCAACCCAACAGTGACGTGGCATAGAGATGCTATAGTGGGTCTGTTTCAACCCTACAGTGACGTGCATAGACTAGTGCTATAGTGGTCTGTGCAACCCAACAGTGACGTGGCATAGACTAGTGCTGTGGTGGTCTGTTTCAACCCTACAGTGACGTGGCATAGACTATGCTGTGGTGGTCTTTTCAACCCTACAGTGGCGTGGCCATAGACTAGTGCTATAGTGGTCTGTTCCAACCCTACAGTGCGTGGCATAGACTAGTGCTATAGTGGTCTGTTTCAACCCTACAGTGACGTGGCATGGACTAGTGCTGTGGTGGTCTGTTTCAACCCTACAGTGACGTGGCATAGACAGTGCTATAGTGGTCTGTTTCAACCTACATGGCGTGCATAGACTATGCTGTGGTGTTCTGTTTCAACCCTACAGTGACGTGGCATAGACTAGTGCTGTGGTGTTCTGTTTCAACCCTACAGTGCGTGGCATAGACTAGTGCTGTGTGTCTGTTTCAACCCTACAGTGACGTGGCATAGACTAGTGCTGTGGTGTTCTGTTTCAACCCTACAGTGACGTGGCATAGACTAGTGCTGTGGTGTCTGTTCCAACCCTACAGTGGCGTGGCATAGTCGAGTGCTGTGGTGTTTCTGTTTCAACCCTACAGTGGCGTGGCATAGACTAGTGCTGTGGTGTTCTTTTTCAACCCTACAGTGACGTGGCATAGACTAGTGCTGTGGTGTTCTGTTTTCAAACCCTACAGTGGCGTGGCATAGACTATGCTGTGGTGTTCTGTTTCAACCCTACAGTGACGTGGCATAGACTAGCTGTGGTGTCTGTTTCAACCCACAGTGGCGTGGCATAGACTAGTGCTGTGGTGGTCTGTTTCAACCCTACAGTGACGTGGCATAGACTAGTGCTATAGTGATCTGTTCCAACCCTACAGTGACGTGGCATGAACTAGTGCTGTGGTGGTCTGTTCCAACCCAACAGTGCCGTGGCCTGGACTAGTGCTGTCGTGGTCTGTTTCAACCCTACAGTGGCGTGGCATAGACTAGTTGCTGTGGTGGTCTGTTTCAACCCTACAGTGACGTGGCATAGACTAGTGCTATAGTGATCTGTTCCAACCTACAGTGACGTGGCATGAACTAGTGCTGTGCTGGTCTGTTCCAACCCTACAGTGCCGTGCCTGGACTAGTGCTGTCGTGGTCTGTTTCAACCCTACAGTGGCGGGCATAGACTAGTGCTGTGGTGGTCTGTTCCAACCCTACAGTGGCGTGGCATAGACTATGCTGTGGTGGTCTGTTTCAACCTTATGGTGGCGTGGCATTGACGGACAAGTTATTAGACAACCTGACCTGGAACGCGTACCAAGCCTCTTGGACCACCTGACGTAGCTGGGCAGCTGTTGCTAGTCTTGAGCGAACGAGGTCGAGCTCTCGCTTTCACTATCAATTTAAGGTCAAGACACACCTCAGACAGTCATCACGTGCTTGGGCTAGCTGTGTAGCCCTGGATGTGTCAGGATACACATTGTCCTGAAGAAGATGGCGCTGGGGTGATTGTTAAAGAAAAGAGAGAAACGTTTGGACGCAGGACACAATCCATGTAGAGAGCACATTCATCCCATTTTTTATCCCCAGTACTGTCAACGAAGGTAGGCTTCTGGGGGTGTACTGAAGCGAATGCTGTTCCAGAACATGACGCAATGTCGACTCCAGGGATCCATTTTCCAGCTCATTGTCTGTGTTCTAGAACCATCTCAAATTCTAACCCATCAGTCCAATTGATGATGGACAATTGTGTGTGTACCATTTCTGTCATTGATCGTGCAGTCACGTTTCTAGTCATGTCTTCCCTCAGCTGACAAAAGTTTTTTTTTTTCAGCTGCTATAGAAGAATTCTACGATCCTGGCAGAAAGTGGTGGCACATGGTTGCCCCACCACATCGAAAGTCGCAGTCTGCCTTTGCTTAGCTGCAGTTATGTGTCGTCGTAATTTTAATGTTATAGGCTTGAGCGATGGTCCATGGATTACCCAGTCTAAAGTTGCAATGGCTGCTTCTTCAGTTTTCAGAGTGAGTGAGAGACTGGCATGACTGCTTTTTGTTTTGTTTTGTTTTTCCATGACCAGTTATTAACTCTGACGCCTTATCATTTGAATCATTCAGCAATTAGCTGGCTTCCAGTGCATGTATAACTCACAGGCAGAGGCTACTAGGAGCCTTTATCAAGATCAAGAGCAGTGTTCACACAACATGAATACTGCCTGTTATGCACTTGACACATGTGGGAAAAACCAGGTGACTTTTATTCACAGTGTTTTTTCTTTCATAACTCTACTGGCGTTTCTTTCGCCTTTCATACAAATCACGTACAGGCAGAGACGACCAGGAGGCATTTATGAAGATCAACAAGTAGTGATCATACAATGTGAATACTAACCAGTCATGTATTTGATAAAATGAGAAAAAAAAGGTTACTTTTCTTCACAGTGCTACTGACATGTTTTCCTTTCTTAACTGTATTCGCGTTTCTTTTGCCATACGTTATATATAGAAACATACATACATCCATGCATGTATGAATACATACATCCACGATACAAACATCCATCCATACATGCATCCATTCATACATACATGCATGCATCAGAACATACATCCATGCATACATACATACATCCATGCATACATACATACATAACATACATAAAACATACATACATACATGCAACATACATACATACATACATACGTACATACATACATACATACATACATACATACATACATACATACATACATACATACATACATACATACATGCAACATACATACATAGATACATACATACATACATACATACATACATACATACATACATACATACATACATACATATATACATACATACATACATACATACATACGACTCGTATAGGTTTTCGACCTTCTTCTAAGTTTCAGAGTGGAAGGCATCTGTAAGTCCAGATTCCCCCTGTGCCCCTATCTCCGAGAGAGCCCTGACAGACGGTCTAACCTTTAGCTCATCGATTAACTTGCTTCACATAGTTTAACTTTTTTTTCCTCACAGTTTAACTTTCTTCTTGACTTCTCAGCTGTGGCCGCCTCCTCGCCTACATATCTCATGGTCAATCAGAGAAGACAAGGAGACTGACGTTTTGATTTTTGGCCTTCCCCAGAGGAAGCGTAAGAGGCTTCTGCCACACTCCCTTTCACGTCGACTATCAGACTCAAAAGGGTTCTTGCCTTACATTAAAAAGGTTTAGTATTGAAATGGATTATCTCAGATCTCTTATTTTTTTGTATTTGTTCGAAGATCCTGTTTGTTCTTTGAATAAAAGTCAGTATATTTGTCTGTGTGCGTGCGTTCGTGCGCACGCACGCGCGCGCGTGTGTGTATGGGTGAATGTGTGGTGTGTGTGTGTGGGTGGGTGTGGGTGTGTGTGACAGAGAGAGAGAAGGAGAGAGAGAGAGGAGAGAGAGAGAGAGAGAGGAGAGAGAGAGAGAGAGAGAGAGAGAGAGAGAATGAGTGAAAGGGAGACCGAGAGAGAGAATAATTGGAGAGAGAGAGTGTGTGGAAGAGTCAGAGAAGAAATGCAAGGGAGACATACACACGTGGAACAGTCTTTTCCTGGCGAGTCTATGCCATACTACAAGCAAGAACTGAGAGCCAATTTAGTCTTTAAATAAATGTTGATGTGTATTACAATTTTTCGTTGCTGTGTGTGTGTGTGTGGTGTGTGTGTGTGTGTGTGTGTGTGTGTGTGTGTGTGTGTGTGTGTGTGTGTGTGTTGTGTGTGTGTGTGTGTGTGTGTGTGTGTGACTGATTCTGTTTGAAGGAAAAAGGAGCAGGCTAGCAGCAATTTAGCAGCAGCCTCGTTGTGTGGTACCGTCATCGTTTCAATAGCTACCACAATAAGCATCAGGAGCAGACACGGTAGACACTTTTGTTTCTTTCCGTTTTTTTTCTTTTTCTTTTTTTACCTTCTTTTTTATTAGTATATCATACACGCTCTACCCAACCTGGTTTCCCCTCTCTCTCTCTCTCTCTCTCTCTCTCTCTCTCTCTCTCTCTCTCTCTCTCTCTCTCTCTCTCTTCTCTCTCTCTCTCTCCTCTCTCTCCCTCCTCTCTCTCTCTCTCACTCTCTCTCTCTTAGTGGTAAAAAGCTGTTTACATGAGAAAGAAAGGGAATGAAATCACATTAACAGACTAAGCTCTGATCTCTCTCTCTCTCTCTCTCTCTCTCTCTCTCTCTCTCTCTCTCTCTCACACACACACACACACACACACTCTCTCTCTCTCTCTCTCTCTCTCTCTCTCTCTCTCTCTCTCCCTCTCGCTCTCTCTCTCTCTCTCCTCTCTCTCTCTCTCTCCTCTCTCTCTCTCTCTCTCTCTCTCTCTCTCTTAGAGGTATAAACCTGCTTACATGAGGAAAAAATGGAATGAAATCCCATTAACAGACTTGAACCGTAACCTCTCAATGACATTGATTTAACGCCCTCTGTTCGTCTCAGTCCATAAATAAGAGCTGAAGCTCAGAGGGAGAAAGACTCGTCAGGGTGGAGTGACTGTCGCTGGGCGAGTTGACGATCGATGCCGCGGGACTAATTGACCAATCAACGTTTAGAGCGCTGCTCTTGGCTGGTAACACTGGTCTTGACACCGGCGCTAGTCAAAGCCTGTGGAGGGAGTGTGGGGATCTTTCTGCCCATGGTTGTTAGCCTAGTGGTATGGTGTTTGCAGGATTGGACAGCATGTGAGACATAGAGAAGATAGGGAAAGGGGATTTGGGGAGATGGGTGTGGGGAGATGTCAGAACAACAGATAGATGGACTCAGGAATATGAAGTCTGCAACTTTTGCAGAGACCTAACACAATTATATATTGGTTTAAACAGGTATGACAAACGCTCACGTGTGTGTGTGTGTGTGTGTGTGTGTGTGTGTGCGTGCGTGCGTGCGTGCGTGCGTGCGTGCGTGCGTGCGTGCGTGCGTGTGTGCGTGCGTGTGTATGTGTGTGTGCGTGTGCGTGTGCGTGTGTGTGTGTGTGTGTGTGATTATTGTTACATGTAACATTCATCCAGAGGGGGGAAAGACAAACAGAAGTAATGCACAAGCATGAAAAGCAACGTAGTAGCATCAAACGCATTACAGAAGTAGGCATAAGAAAGGTTTAAGAATAGGAGAAGAAGAGACAGACACACACACACACACACACACACACACACACACACACACACACACACACACACACACACACACACACACACACTCGCGTGCACAGACACACACACACACACACACACACACACACACACACACACACACACACACACACACACACACACACACACACACACACACACACAGACACACACACAAATAAAGAGGGGGGCAGGCAGATACAGAGAGAACGATAGCAAAACAATTTGACAGGAAAATAGGATGAGAAGAGAGAGAGAGAAGAGAGGGAGAGAGAGAAAGAGAGAGAGAGAGAGAGAGAGAGAGAGAGAGAGAGAGAGAGAGAGAGAGAGAGAGAGAGACAGACAGACAGACAGACAGGCAGACAGACAGAGAAAGGGGGTGGAGAGAATCGATCACCAAATAGAAATGTCTTATTTCAGAGAGAGAAGAAACACTTTTACTCAGAAAACCAAAACAAACACAAAAACAACAGAAGGCAAATACGTCCTTAAGGCAGAAAAAGACTCAAAGACAGTGACAATTAATATGACATTTCATCTAAAGATCAACAGGAAGGGTAACTACCATTAACACTCTAAGAGATGCTCTGCCCCCCCCCCCCCCCCCCCCCCACCCTCCCTCACTTTTCCTCTTTCTGACCCCCCCTGCCTCAACAACTTCCATCTCTACAGATCCCATCCACCTCCTCCCACTTCCTCCCCCCCCCCACCCCTCATCCCACCAGGCAGTCGCATAGTCAGTGGATGTTCTGGGGGTCTGTTTGACACTCGTCAAGATTTTCCATGTTCCACATTGCACAAATCCTGAACGGCAGTAATACATCCTCTTGAAAATCTCGAAAAAGAGGTTCTACTCTCAAGACCTTCTGCTGTCTACCTCCCCCTATAGTTTCTCCCACTGCCCTGCTGAAAATCGAAACTTCTCCTCTCCTCCCAATCTGCTGTATCACTTGTTGGATCAATAAACAGAGACGTGCAGACGGGAGATTTTGGTCTCTGGCCTTCTGTCGACAAAGAGGGGTGACTTTCCCCACATCATTCACCATTTCCTTCTCTGTGTCGACTTTCACCTACTATGTATGTTTCATTCGGCTTCTTTCCCTAAGAATATCCAGTGTTAGTGTGTCACTACTGTCTGTTTCTCTGCCTCAGTCTCTCTGTCAGTCTCTCTTTCTGTCAGTCCTCTCTCTCTCTCTCTCTCTCTCTCTCTCTCTCTCTCTCTCTCTCTCTCTCTCTCTCTCTCTCTCTCTCTAAGTTCACAGAGTATATGTAACCCACAGGCTATCCGGGTGGCATTTATTTAGATCAAAATGCAAGAATACTATAACCTCTTCTGCGTTTGCCAGAATTCAGGAAAACCTGGATTACTTTTATTCACTGGCATACTGACATGTTTTCCTGTCTCAACTATATTGGAGTATCTTTTGCTGTTGTATATACACATACATACGTACATACACAAATACATACATACATAATGACGTACATACATACATACATATGTAACGACATACATACATACATACATACATACATACATACATACATACATACATACATACATACATACATACATACATACATCCATGTTCATGGATCACATAGGCGTTCGATCGTCTTAGTGTCAGTGTGTGAGACATCCGTAAGCCCAGATTCTCCCGTGTTCCTATCTCAGAGAGAGAGAGAGAGCCCTGACTGACAGTCTAACGTTTAGCTCATCGATTAACTTACTTCACCTAGTATAACTTTTTTCCTCACAGTTTAACTTTCTTCTTGACTTCTCAGCTGAGGACGCCTCCTCGCCCACACATCTTATGGTCAATCACAGTAGACAAGGAGGCTGACGTTTTGATTTTTGGCCTTCCCCTGAGGAAACGTAAGAGGCTTGTGTCACACTCCCTTTCACATCCCCTCTCAGACAAGACATGGTTCTTGTCTTCCACAATTACAGTGGTCTGGTACTGGAATGGTTTATCTCAATTCTCTTATCTTTTATTTGTTCAAGGACATCTGTTCCTCTTTGCAGCAAA
>CM031608.1:63762967-63775467 GCA_018398815.1 Conus ventricosus
CAACTAAACACACTGCATGTCAACCTCGGGGTATGTCAGTGGAGGAAGGACTAGCGCACAGCCCAAACACACTCACAGCTTGCTTACAATCTCATTCATATATCATGCATTCGTCACATCAAACCACTAGTAAAGTCTATAACTTTACTACACATGATCATAGAAAGAAACATCAATGCATATGGAGTCAAACAAAATAAAACATTCTCTCTTTCCTTGAACTTCACAAAACCATTTATCTAAATCATCATTAACTAACCCGGGTATAAATAGATTTCTACTTTACCTGGCCAGGTGATCTTAAACTATTCACGAATCACTGTCTTTTCTTTTCTTCTTTTTTTTCTTTCTTTTCTTTTCACTGTCACTTTCACAAACACCAGTCACGACACAACTGCTGGCACTGGTCAGGTTGGACCGCTGGCACTGGTCAGGTTAGACTGCTGGCACTGGTCAGGTTAGACTGCTGGCACTGGTCAGGTTACTGGCGTTGGCCTGATGAAAGTGGCGCTGCCAGGTATGAAGTCGAACCCCGGTTCAAGTTGAACAGTGACTACCATACAGACATTGATCTGTTCTCCTTCTTTCTTCCTGCATTAACGCATTGCACTCTCTCTCTCTCTCTCTCTCTCTCTCTCTCTCTCTCTCTCTCTCTCTCTCTCTCTCTCTCTCTCTCTCTCTCTCTCTCTCTTCTTCTAGTCTGCTCTATCAAATGGACATGGTTGCTTTTCTTTTCCTTTTCTTTTTCTCTTTTTTTTTCTCTTCATCAGTTAGCAACTCTCTCTCTCAACATCTCTCATTAGTCCTTCCTCTGCAGACTCTATCTAGTGCTAATGCTTCAACTCGGTTCTGTTCACTCCTCTATCTCTCTGCTCTTCTTTCGTGCAGAGCCTACACCCAGAACCTCTTCCTCTCTGTCTGTTTTTCGTTCTCCTCCCCTCTCTCGTTTCACTCGCTTTCTTATTCTCATTCCTATCTGTCAAAGGGTTAGTACCATTGGTCAGAATTTTTCCCGCCTTGTAATTCCATTGGACGTTCAAATCGTCACAGTCGCATCTACTGGCCTCGCTCTCTGTGGTGGTCAATGGGTCATTTAATTAATTAGCTTGATTTTACCCCCACCACACAATACCTTCCCCTTCCTACTTCAACCGGCGACGTCTGACTTAACTGTCGGCGCTGGTCCTGCAAATTGGCTGTCTTCGTCTGACCAGGCGCCGAGACCCGTCTGGCCAGACCTCTCGAGACGTCGGTCCAGCTACTTAGTCTGTCTGCTGGACAGTGCTGTCTCCGTGAAGGATTAGGATTAGCCTCCTCGCTGTGCCCAAATTGGCTGACGCGACACATGGAGTCGTCTGCCTGGAAACCAGAATGTTTGAGTTGGAACTTATGTCCAATTGAACTGGCTGGCGGACTGACCACGAATTCGGTTTTTCTATTTTTGTCCGTGACAATTTCCCCCTTGCAAAAGACTATGCTCAGCATTGTCTCAAAACAACGGTAAAAAAAACAACAACCGAATTTGCTGACACCACAGCTACACGTGCAAGTTTTTTTTGCAAAATTATTTACACAACGGTTTACAAATTATCAGCATGTATCACTGTAAATATCACCCCAATGGGTTATCATTGACGTGTGCTTATGCCTTTTTTTTTCCAACTCATTTTCTGATAACCTCTGTGCGCACCTATGCAATTCCCCTACTTGCGGATTTGCCATCTCTCCTCTTCACAACTACTTTGAAGAGCACAATCTAATATGACCACGATCCATGACACCTCACTGAGGAATCTCCAATTTCACTTATCGCAAACAGTGCATTACTACACACAGAAGCGACTGTATGCTCCAAACATAACAAGTCTCACACTGAAAATATGAACCATCGCCAAAATTGGGAATGAACCCATATTCCACTCAAAAAATCTCAAACTGGAATCACAACACATATTATTTTACAAAGTAGCTGATGCACCCCCAAATGTCTGGGGGACTTCCATCTGAGTGGGCAGCTTGCTAACTATACACGAATTAAATAGTCCTCCTACATTCTGGTCGCCTGGAATGTAGCTGAACCTCCAAACCTGATACCTGTAGGGCAGCAGTGCCGTTTGGCCTCAGCGCAGGGCACCCCTGCTGTTTTTTCAGGCTGCGGGCGCCTTTGTGCTGAGGTCTCACCCAGCTGAATATATTTGCGGAGAAAATTTTCGCATGGACGACGTTTTGTTTCCCCATTTTCACATCAAATCCGGTAATCCAGACGGCATCAAACCTTTCTCAATGATGGTGAATGGTAGCTTTGTCCAATGCATCTGCAGCTTGTTGTGATCCTGGGAAGTAGTAAACAGGACTGATATTCCTTCTCGCCCCGTCCCCACCTTGAGGGAATTGCTTCCTCACCTTCCTGTCAAATTGCTCTTTCTGAACGACCCTAGCCTCCATGCAAGCTCTCCCTCTCCCCTTGCAACCTTACCATGACTCCGATAACCTGTTGCCCCCCCCGAAACCTTTTCTTTGGAACAGGGCGAGATTGGGCCAATCAGATGGATCGCGGCCACAAACTCTCCTGAATGGTGTGTCCATTAAAGGGGGATTTGAAAAGAGGCGCCTTCCCTCTTCACGACTCCCTAGTGCTGACCCTTTGACACACAGCCCACCATGGACAATGCGAAACGCTATAATTTTAATTGTCTGCCAATGCCCCGGGCCAATGAAAATCATCAAAGATTCGGTAGCTGTTTTTGGGGGGCTGGTGCCCGAGATGGACCCGCCATAAGAGCGACCTCGTGACCCCCACTGACATGACAGAGTCAACGACTAAACACATGCTGGTACCTCTCTAAACAGTTGGTTACCTTAAAACCTGTTTCCTCTTGGTAAACACTCGTACAAAACAACCCGCCTTTCATTTTCATCACCAGAAATTCTGTCTCACCACCTCCTCTAAAAACCCCCCCTGTTTCTTTCCACCTCTTCCAACATCCATGGAAAGACTTTCAACCCAGGGGGCAGTTATTTTGGGGGGGGGGGGGGGGGGGGGGGTCACATTTTCTTCAAGCCTTCACGAGCCGAAAGGGTCCTATGTTCCTGCAAACTGCCAAAACTCATCAGGCGACACAGCTATGTCCTGACTTTCTTCCTGGGAACGACTAACGGCTTATTATTCTCAAACCTTTTCCTCCTTCTTGCTCCGTGTTTTGAACTGCTGCCCCTGTTAGTGCAGTCAACAACTTCAGGATCCCCTGGATCCCTCGAGCAACCTGGAATATTGCCAATGATCAAATCAATAACGGGGTTTTCTCCATCACAACCCCGCAGACAACTGCCTGAGAAGTAAGGGGTCCGTACTTCTATCTTGCAACTGGGAACTCCCTCACAAGTGCCATCGATTAGAGGTATCAGGTCTGGTTTGTCCTGTCAAATTCCCCTTATTTACCCCTCCTCGACGCAGATGGGGGCGTTGTTTTCTTAACTTAAACTTACAAACAAACGCACAAGAAACAACCGAGTGTCCCGTAACACTTTCAAAAAAAAGACCCTCTGCTGCCAATCCCACCCTTCTTGCACTGGTAATGACCACCTCAGGCTAGTGCCCTGCCATCCCGACACTGACTGCTGACCAGTACAGCCATAGGCCGCACTCCACCCTCTTCAGATCGATCCCTTTTTTGGTTCCAAACTAACTGCAGTCGTTTTCCCTGGGCGACCCTATCAACCTCTTGCAAGGCGGCAGCTTCTGGAACCGCATGGCGAACTTTCCCCCCCCTCGGCCACATGTCCCTTCTTCTTGATACAAATAAAACACCTATTGTCCCTTTGTATCCTCCATTCTTCTGTCCTGCCCCACCGTAGGGTTTGGCAGACTTTGCAGAAAACTTCCCTATCTCCTTGCACCTTCTCACCTGTGCCTGGCACCTGTTTGTTTCCTCTCCGGGGGGGGGGGGGGGGGGGGGGGGGGGGGGGGGGGGGGGGGCTGCACCAGTTTAGTGCCCTAAAACGTGCCACGCCTGTACACCTCTGCTACCTTCAGCAGCACACTCCCCTGCTGTCCTCTGGCTGTCTCTCTTTCAAAATGTATGGTTAACTCAGGGCTGCAACCGGGGAACAAAATCTGTTTCTTTCCATAAAACCAGCACTTTTTCAATTCAGCGAACTCCCTTTCTCGTACACTTGCAACGTCTAAAAAACCACTTCTCAAAGAGTGATCTAAATATACGTGCATCCAAACTGAGTGTACGTTTTCAAAACCCTCTTGTAATCTAGCTGATCGAAATTTCATTTCTAAACCCCTCCTGCCTTGTGGAGGTCCAAACATTACGCTTCATCCAAAGACTCCTTCACACACAAAAATCAGAATTGTTGTCTGCTGGTAATGCAGTGAAATTCTGTACTGCTTCCCCTCTGAAGCGCTGAAAAATGACTGGCCCATCTTCTGAAGGCCTAACCCCCTGACTAGTAGCAAAACGTTTTCAAAAAAAACGCCTGGATATATGCATCAATCGAATTCTGATCCTTCAGATGCAGTTTGGCAACTTTGGTCGGGGGGCATAAACTCGCACAGGGTCCACTGGAAATTGACTAACCATCATCGGTGGTCTCCCTCTGTGTTTCTCACTCTTTCTACCTCAAAATGAATCCTTAATTTTTTCTGTTTGGGGCTGCTTCAATCTTTCTGTTTCCCCCTGCTTTCCATTTATTCTTTCTGTTCCCCCTGCGTTTCCCTAGCTTTAAAATCCTTTCTGTTTCCGCGATTCAACTTCTACTCTACTCAGCGACACGGGCGTCATTCCGCCAGCGTCATCTCTTTCCCATCTATTTGTAGGGTTTCAACGAATGCTCGCAACTCTTCCTTCTCCTTATTTTCCCGAGAAGCCTAAATATTGCACGAGCGACGCTCACAAAGATGTCAATAGGGTGTTCGTTTTCGTGTCCGCCCCCCCCCATTTATATCTCTTTTTTTTTAAACAAGATTTATCACTTGATTCTAACTACGACAGCCAAACTGGTGGTTACTACCGACACGAGTGACGTAAAACAACACAATCCTAAGAAAGATAATAATACGTGGGAACAACGTAATTAGTTTTTATTTAAGACGGCCTAGCGCCTGAACCCCCAACTATGAGACAAATTATAGGCAATCTGTGCGAAGTAAGTACTCGGGGCCTGAAATGACCAAGCCTAGTATTAACTATCATGGAAGCAATGCAAGCCTAGTATTTAAAAAACTATCTTGGAAACCATACAGTAAAACACTACCCATTGTCCGTAGGGAATTACAAATCTTGAATCCAACCCAGCCTTCCTCTCTGAGAAGTTGAACAATTATAATAAATGGGGACAGCCAGAATCATCCTGGCAGGCTTCGGCCAATAAATTGTCAAACTAACCTCGGGGTATGTCAGTGGAGGACGGCCAGCGGCACGCCCAAAAACACAGCTCACACTGCCTCACACTTGCTTCCAATATCATTTCATATATCATGCATTCGTCCCACATCAAAACCACTAGTAAAGTCTATAACTTTACTACACGATCATAGAAAGAAACACAATGCATATGGAGTCCCACAAATAAAACATTCTCTTCCTTTCCTTGAACTTACACAAAACCATTATCTAAATCTCATTAACTATAACCGGGGTATAAATATATTTCTACTTTTTCCCAGGCCAGGTGTACTTAAACTACTTCACGAATCAGCTGTCTTTTTCTTTTCTCTTTTTTTTTTCGTTCTTTTTCTTCTTATCCCCACTGGTCACTTCACAAAACACCAAGTCACGACACAACTGCTGCACGGGCAGTTGGACACGCTGGCACAACGGTCAGGTTAGAACTTGCTTGCACTGGTCAGGTATTAGAAGACCTTGCTTGGCACTGGTGCAGTTTCTGGCGTTGCCAGATGAAAGGGCGGCTGCCAGGTAGTGAAGTCGAACCCCGGTTTTCAAGTTGAACAGTGACTACCATAACAGAACATTGATTCTGTTCTCCTTCTTTCTTCCTACAACGCATTGCACTCTCTCTCTCTCTCGTCTCTCTCGTCTCTCATTCCTCCTCCTCTCTCTCTCTTCTCTTCTCTCTCCTCCTCTCTCCTCTCTCCTCCTCCTCTCTCCTCTCTCTTCTAGTCTGCGCTATCAAATGGACATGGTTTGCTTTTTCTTTTCACTTTTCCTTTTCCTCTTTATTTTTCCTCTTTTCATATCAGTTTAGAACTCCTCTCTCTCGTCACATCTCCTCATAAGTCCTTCCTCAGGCAGACTCTATCTAGTGCTAATGCTGCACCTCGGTTCCTGTTGCACTCCTCTCATCCTCTCTGCTCTTCTTTCGTGCAGAGGCCCTATACAACCAAAAACACCATCCCAGAACCTCTTCCTCTCTGACTGTTTTTTCTCGTTCTCCACCTCCCCCCCTCTTCTCGTTCTCACGATCGCTTTTCTTTATTTCTCATATTCCTATCTGTCAAAGGGTGAGTACCATGTGGTCAGAAATTTTCCCCCCCCCCCCCCTCCGCCCTTGTAATTCCCATTGGGACGTTCAAATCGTCCACAGTCGCATCTACTGGCCTACGCTCTCTGTGGGTGGTCCAATGGGTCATTAATAATTAGATTGATTTACCCCCACCACAACAATACCATCCCCCTTCCAACTGTCCAACCGGCGACGCCTGACTTAACTGTCGGCGCTGGTCCTGTTAAAATGCTGTCTTAGTCTTGACCCAGGGCGCCGAGACCGTCTGGTGGCCAACCTCTCGATCGAATCGTCGGTCCAGCTACTTAGTCTTCTGCTGGACCAGTGCTGTCTCCCGTTAACGATTAGGATTAGCCTCCTCGCGGTGCCCAATTGGCTGACTCGTCGCCCCTGCGACACATGGAGTCCGTGCTGCTGGAAACCAGGAATGTTTTGATTGGAACATTGTCGCAATTGAACCTGGCTGGCGACTACCACGAAATTCGGTTTTTCTATTTTTGTCCATGACACTGCACATATTAAATTATGGCAGAAACAATGAAGAATATATCAACATTATAATAATAACAATAACAATAGTAACTAAGAAAATAAGGATAAAAAAAAATTCCTTACAAAATTACACAAACCATAATCAAGACGTAATGCGCGCGCTGCCGGGCGATGTATCACATGGCACGCACACGCCCCACACATGCACGCACAGTACCGCGTACAGTCCTACACAACCCACAACAACCACCCCACCCACACCCCCACACACACTCACACACACCTTCATACACATTTACATGCAGCTAATAATAGCGGCAGAGTTAGCAAAAAAGTAGGGCTATGAACTAATTATCAAAGGTTGATTCTGTGTTTCAAGTAAATGTTAATGTATTGGCTGATTTGAAGGACGGCAGTGATTGACAAGTTATGGCCAAACAGACGGAAGCGAGTTCCACACAGATCGGATCAATAAAATGCAAAACTATATTTGAACCAATCTAATGCGGACACGTGGTAAAAATGTAATTATTAGAATCATATCGCGTTGTTGCCATTTGGATAAACTCAGCAATCTATGTTGGCGCCATGTTTGCATGGACTTTAAACATTAGTACTGCCTTATTATCGGTCAGTTGGCTCTGCAGTGGTAACATCATTAATTTTGCGAATTTGCCCGTGGTTGATAGAAACTTGTCGGGAAGAATCAGCTTAATTCCCCGTCTATGCATAGAGTTGATCTTTTTTTTATGTGATTTTCACCAGCACCACTCCAGACAGTGGACGCATAGTTGATGTGAGAAAGGCAATGGCTTCAAAAAATAATTTCCGGATGTGTGGTTCAACATAATAACTGAGTTTATTGAGTAAAAACAAATTGCGAGCTAACTGTTTGCAAACATGATTTATATGTGATTGCCATTTAAAATTATCATCAATAATCACGCCTAAGACACGGTGTTCAGTAACCTGCTCGATCAAGATTTCACTCATACCAGCCGCCGTGGTGAAGTGGTTAGCGTCGCGGACTCCCGGCTGGGAGGTCGTGGGTTCGAATCCCATCAGAGTCATGTGGGTTTTTTCTGCTCCGACCGGCTCCTACCCAGAGTTGAGTTTGCTGCGGACTCAGTTGGGAAGACTGGGACCACACAGTCGAGTTTCATCCACTTAATGGATGCGCTTCTGAGAGTGTTGCTCAAATTTCCTGACCAACACTGCAGGTGCCTGTATCTCTCGGGCCTGGTTGACGCCAGGATATATTATGAAAGGAAGCGTAGAGTACAGCCCTGTCATGTAGTCTCAGACCGAAATGGATATCCGTAGCATCATCTTAATCATCCTCATTCCCCATTGATCGCATTAAACAAAACAATGTCTCAGTTCTGTGGCCCTTCTGCCCTGCTCTCATGGTGACCTAAATTTTCGATGTCCTCTCCACGTCTGTGGCCTTGGTTTGCTTCCGTCGGGGTCACCGGTATCGGGGGGTCCATGGGGGCTGTCTTTGGGACGGACGTGGTGGCGCCTCCGGAGGGAGAGCTCACTCACGCCCGCTCCGCGATTTAAGCAATTATTGTCGTCAGTAGGGGGCTTAGTAGGGGTGGTTTGTCCTGCGTATGTTAGATCAGAACAGGCGCCACTGAACCCCACCGAAGTGATCGGCAGCAGTGCAGTGTCTCCCCCGGTGGGTTGCCTCTTGAAAACTTGACATTGACTGCTCCCTGTGGATTGCGGGTTTGCGGGGCTGCGGGGGGGCCAGCCGGGCTATGGCTGTGGACGGGGTGTTGGGAAATTTGAGCGGCGTGGGTGCACTCCCTTTTGAGGTGGCGAGAGGTTGGGACAGCAAAAAAAAAAAAAAAGAAAAAAAAAAAGATTTCACTCATTTTTAGCTCAACATAAGATGTGTCGTTGATGTTCTGTCTCGATGCTAGGACCATACATTTTGTTTTGTGCGGATTAAGGACCATTCGGTTTGGTTGCCCTTCTACGACATCAGTTATACTTTGTTGTAACGATATTTGTACGGGACATGATGTTTGTATCATTACAATGAAGAGAACTATTGTCAGCGAAAAGATCACAGATGAATCATTGTGAGTATGTGCATCGGTAGGTCATTTATAAAAATACAGAAGAGAAGAGGCCAAGGACGGGGCCTTGTGGAATGCCACAGCTCACTTTTCCCTTCAGAGGAATAAGTACCGTTTAAGTAAACACGCTGGTCCTGTTTTCAAGATATGACTGAAAGAAGGTGACTACTGCCGGATTTTGAACATATGCAGTCATTTTGTTTAATAATTTTGTTGTGGTCTACAAGTTTAAAAAGGGTTTTAAAATCGAGGAAAACGTTCCAGTGAGTTTTCTTTCGGTTTGGGGGCTGATAGCCCTGTATCACAGAGGCGTGTTAAGGCCGGTTGGGGATGAGTGATTTCGACGAAAGCCTGATGAAAAGGGTGGGACAGTTTGTGATGTTCCCTATGTTTAGTTAGGTGTTTGTGAACATGCTCTCAAAAAGGTTTCGATACAACGGAAAAAAGAGATATTGGTCTAAAATTGTTTAAATCAGTGAGATCTCTTGATTTGGGTAAGGGGATGACTTTTGCTGCCTTTAGACCACATGGGAAGACATTCTGATCAATACACAAATTATAAACAAAAGTAAGGGTATCAACAATGTTAAGGTAGAGCAAGCTTGAGTATAGAAGCATTTAAGTTATCTGGACCCATTGCTTTTTTATTTTTTAAGTTTTGAAATTTAGGACCAACTTCATTAATAGCAAGCAAGGGGTGCTAAATGAATCTCTGTTTTTAAATCGTTCTTGACAAAAACGATTGGAGAACAGCGGGGAGTCTCATATCGATTAAAGAATGTGACACTGGCAGCCGTTTGTATGATTCAGTTACTGAAGGAAATTATTGTTAAAAAAGTGTTTAGCAGACCACATAGTCGAAAGTATTATCTGATTTCTTTCTCGACTTGTCAGTTATTTCATTAACAGCACGCCATAATGATGCTGTATCCCTGTTTGCGTTTATCAGTTTCCTAAAATGCTCAGATTTTGATTTTCTAACTAGATCTGATACTCTGTTTCTCTGCTTTTTATATTCATCTACTTTTGTTGCCGCTTTAAGTGCATCCCTTAGTGCCATTTCTATAATAATGTCTTTTGTCAGCCAGCAGGGAAAGTACTCGGGTGTTTTACCCTTTTTCTTCTAAGGTGGGGCATGTTTATCAACGATTGAGAGAAAGATATTATACCAGGTTTTATACGCTTCATTTGGATCTGTGTAATTGAGTAAAACTGTAGAAAGGAGCTAAGCTTAAGTCGAGGAAAAATTCATCCTTACTGAAATTTTTGAAGCAGCGATATTAAATGGTTGTGGGGGCCCCTTGTTCTGTGCTTTGGAAGTTTACAATACCAAGTAACCAAAATGAGACGTGGTCGCTGATGCTTTTGTTGCCCACTGTTATTTTGGATACCATGGCTTTTTTTGTTCGTGTAGATATGATCCAGCAATGTAAAAGATGTCTTTGCGATTCTAGTTGGATTATAAATAAGCTGATGAAACCCAAAAAGAGTGGGGTTTGGTCGCATCCCAGGCAGGCTGCCGTTTTAACAGATCAATGTTAAAATCACCGAGAAGAATGACATTTGGATTGTTCTTATTATACATCATCCATCATGTGTACAAAGTTGTCAACCGAAGGAAAGTGGCAGCGGGATTCCTGTACACATATCCAACTAGAAGGGGGCTTAGTTTGGAGGGTTTGACCTGCAGCCACATACATTCAACATTATCAGGCTCAAGGTCACGCCGCCTTTTTGTACAGTGAGCGATGCTTTGTGAATATATATTCCAAGTCCTGTTTCACCAGACTGATGTGCATCGCGTCGGAAAAAGTTTTTAGTTAGTTATGGAAAAAGCTGTTTCAGTGAAACGGGAGTCGAGGCGAGTTTCCTCAGACCAAGCAGTGAATAGAAGGGGATTGTTTAGAAGAAAACAGACTCATGAATCTTTTTTGGCAGATGTAAACATTTAGGTGACCAATGCGAAATCCAGTATCAGTTTAATTACATTACAATGGTCCATTGTATTAATTCTAGAGCAAAGTCCTGGGGCAATTAAAACAAATAGATATACTGCTACAACAACAATTAAAAATATAAGATCAGCAATTATAAAATATCCAAGAACACACAAAATCCAAAAAGCAGGGCAATGAAGTTCAGTCCAAAGGACAATTCAAGTATGTGTACTGATGTGATGATTATAGGAGACGACGATTTTGCACGTTAACTGTCGTTAAGGATTGGTTATAGTCAAGGAACACGATAAAAGCACATAAAAGAGAGGGGAAAATGGGGCTGGTTACACACCGTAACAACTTTAGGAAACTTGAAGCGAATGAGAAGAAAAGGGGATAGAGAGAGAGAGAGAGGGGGGAGGGGGAGAGACGAGAGAGAGAGAAGGAAAAGGAGAGAAAAGAGATGAGAGAGAGAGAGAGGGGGGGGGGGGAAAGAGAGAGGAAAGGAGGAGAAAAAGCAAGAGCAGAGAGACAGAGGGAGGACGGACGGACAGAAAGACAGACTGGTAGACAAAAACAAAGGAACATGGAAGGGGAGGGAGGATAAATACACGTGTGAAATAAAACCAAGTGGGCCCAAAGACTGATAGACTCATAAAGACAACGCAACATCTGCCCAAAACCCAAAACCCAGACGTGTGTTTGGACAGAGATGGGAAAAGGGGCGGTCAAACAAAATGAAGGAAGGAGGGGAAGGGGGGGGGGGGGGGGGGGGGGGATGGGGGGGGGTGAGGGGGGGGGGGGGGGAATGAAACGAAAATCGAATGCAACACAACGAAAAAGCCCCACACATCTTGAGACACCCCAACATAGACCACAGCTGAGACAAAAGAAGCATCCATCATCGACGAAATAGTGTAAGAGGGATAAACTCGTCTACAGAACGTATATGAAAGGTGTGGGCTGTAAATGTGATTAATTTTAACTCTTCTTTAGGCCTGCATGCTATACACACAAAATGCCTTTCAGTTCTTCTGTCCTGCTACCATTCACATTTCACATTTCCCTGGTTTACTGACTTAAAAACAAATAAAGCATTGCACAATGTACAAGTGACTAAGTATTGTATGTCAGGTTTGTACATTAAAATTACGACCCATTATCTTGGCTGATGAGCTTTGAAATTAATGATTCAACGAGAGGGTGGGGGGATAACTGTCTGACTACGTTAAACGCAACAAGTTTACACAAAAAGACCCTCTCAACTGTGTGAAATGCGATAAGCTTTTCTAGACAGTCACAGAAAATATTTCGAATGAATTTTGTTCCCAAAATTCAAAAGAATGTCTGGAATGTCACTCTGTCTTCAACGATTTTAAAAAGTAACTGTTATATATAATCAGTATGGAAGAAAGTAAGGTGTACGCAACCGTGAAAATTGTAACTTAAAAGAACATGCTTTCAATAGGTTGTCTCTGGGAAATTCAGTACAATCCTGAATTGATGAACCTGC
>CM031608.1:63777967-63790467 GCA_018398815.1 Conus ventricosus
ACACACACACACACACACACACACACCTGCGCTCGAACTATGACACGATAATCCTTTGGAGCTGTCTGAGTGTGCTTGCTAGATTACAAAAAGGCAACAGGCGCTGATGAAGGAAACGAATGAAGACTGTGTCACTAAGCCACCAGACAAAACGCACCGAACAAACTGTAAATCAGACGTCACGTAATTCGACCTTGAAGGATCTTCCATGCACCAGGCAAACAAAACTGATAAACAAAAAGAAACAAAACAGTTGGGGAATTGCGCCTTATCTTCACTTGTATAGCGTTCTCTTTCCAGTTGAAGAGGGAGTTCTTTTCCTTGAATAGGTTTTCTACCTAAAAAGAGTTGGTGGATGCTAAGAAAAAAATATGCAAAGCATATAAACGTACTCCCAGTTTATCCTGAATACGCATGAGATATTCCCTAAGAGGAAAAGCCGTCGTGGACTGGTGTTACCGTTAGTAATGGCTATTCTCGTAAATATCGGCCATCGTCTGTGACCTATAATGAACATACTTACACATTTTCTGAAAGATCGGCCAAGAACTTTCTAAGATATTCCATACAGAAGAAAACCATTATGGGCCGTTAGTAACGGCTGTAACGGTAAACTAAAACATCGGGCATCATCCATGACCCATAATGAACATACCTACAAATTTCCAGAAGATCGGTAAGTGCTTCTGAGACATTCATAAAAAGAAAAGGCGTTACAGGCCGTTACAGCCGTTACTAACGGCTATAACGGTAAACAAACATCAGGCACTATGCGTCACGCATAGTGCATAACAAAATACTTAAAAATTTGTTTTGTTTTTTTTTTTTCCAATTTAAAACTTCGAATGTTCGTTTCAAAAGCGTATCATTGCAGGGGGAAAGGGGCCAAGAGATTGCAAAAAGACTTTGAATTTATTTCTAAATTAATCAAATGCGACAAGTTATTTTGGGAGAAAATTAAAAAAATGATCGTTTCGTCAAATGTCATGATTGATATATAAATCAAGCCCCCAGATGGTTGTCAGTTCATCCCTTTTTTAAATTTTTTTTAAAAAAAGACATGCCTTTTTCAGGTATATAACGGCAGCAATTCCAATTAAAAGACAGAGAGAAAAGAAAAGAAAAGAGAGAGAGAGAGATTAGAGAGAGAGAGGAGAGGGGAGGAGGTATGGGGTTAGAGAGAATAATGGTAGAGGAGACGCGACAGACGCGGCGACAAGAACAGCCGTCACAGGGGAGGGGAGGGTTCTGTGCGTGTACAAGCATGCATGTCCCCCAATGATGTGTTTCGCAAGGTCGTAGGAGCTGTTGTAAGTTTTTCTCTCTTCTCTCTTCCTCTCTCCTCTCTCTCTTCTCTCCCCTTTTCTCTCTTTCCCCTTTCCTCTTCTCTCTCTCCTTCTCTCTCTCTCTCTCTTCTCTCTCTGAAATTTTGGTGTGAATGTGTGTGTGCATGTGTGTGTGTGTGTGTGTGTTGTGTGGGGGTTGTGTGTTTTGGGGGTTTTGTTGTGTGTTGTGTTGTGGGTTGTGTGTTTTTGGTGTGTTTGTTGTTGAGTGGTTTTTCTCTGGTGTGTGTGTGTGGGGGTGTTTGTGTGGTGTGTGTGGGTGTGTGTGTGTATGTGTGTGAGAGAGAGAGGGGAGGGAGAGAGAGGAGAGAGTTTTTTTTTGGTTGTGTGTTTTTGTTTGTCTAAAGCGGTGGGTGTGTGTGTTTTGTGTGTGTGTTTGTGTGTTGTGGTGTGTGTGTGTGTGTGTGTGTGTTGTGTGTTAGTTCTTGGTGTGCGTCCGTGTTTACGTTGGTGCAAGGGCTGCATGAATGGGTGCCTGCGGGCATGTGATGCTTGAGAGTGTGCGTGTGTGTGTTGTGTGTGGGGGTGTGTGTGTGTGTGTGGTGTGTGTTTGTGTGGTGTGTTTGGTGTGTGTGGGTGTGTGTTGTGTGGTGTGTGGTGTGTGTGTGTTTGTGCCCGTGTGTATAACTGTTTGTATATGTGTGTGCGTGCTACGGCAGTGTGTGTGGGGTTTTGGTGTGTGGGTGTGTGTGGTTGTGTGTGGTGTGTGTGTGTTGTGTGTGTGTGTGTGTTTTGGTGGGGTGTTGTAGGAGTGGGCATGGTGCGTGTGTGTATGGGGGTTGTGTGTGTGTGTGTGTGTGGGTGTGTGTGTGTTTTGTGTGTGTGTGTGGTGGTGTGTGGGTGTGCGCGCCCCTGTGTGTGTTGGGTGTGTGTGTGTTGTGGTGGTGTGGTGTGTTGGTGTGGGGGTGTGTGTGAGTGTGGGGTGGTGGTTGTGTGTGGGTGGTGTTTTTGTGTGTGTGTGTGTGTGTTTTGGGGTGGGTGTCTGTGTGTGGGGCGCGCGCTTGTTTTGTGGTTTTGTGTGGGGGTGGGGGGGGGATGGGTGGATGGGGGTGTTGTGTGTAAGGGGTTTTAAACGAGCAAAGCCCCGACACCGCATTTTTCCCCCGAACAAGGTGCCCATTTTCCTCCCTCAAATCCACCAGTCGTTCACAATGGAGAAGTCCCGGTCATGTTTCCTGCTTCCCCCCCCCCGTCCCCTCAAAACCAAGCCAGAATGCACCAATGTCCCGTGTCCCATCTGCTTAAACTGTGGAACTACAATGACTATTCCTGCAGAATTCTTTCCATTTCCTTTTGGCAAAAATGGATCTTTCTAAGTGGCGAAATACCCCCTTATGACGTTTTTAAATTTCTGCATTCTAGGCCCCGAGAAATTAAAAAAATTTTTTCGTTTTGATGGTGCACACCACACACCCACCACACCCAACACACACCACCAACACACACAAAAACACATACACCGCGCGGCGCGCGCGCAGCACGCACGCACGCACGCACGCACGCACGCACGCAGCGCGTGCACTACGCCGCCGCATGCACGCACGCGCCGCGGCGCGCCAAACACCACACACCACACCACACACCACCACACAACAACACAACACACACCCTGCGTCGAACTATGACACGTAATCCTTTGGAGCTGTTGGTTTGCTTGCTAGTTACAAAAAGGCAACGGGCTGATGAAGGAAACGAATGAAGACGTGCAAAAGCCACCAGAAAAAAAGCACCGAAAAAACTGTAAATCAGACGTCACGTAATTCGACCTTAAAGGGATTTATGCACCAGGAAAACAAAACGATAAAAAAAAGAAAAAAAAACGTTGGGGGTTGCGCCTTTTTTTCATTTGTATAGCGTTTTTCTTTTCCATTTAAAGGGGGGGGTTTTTTTTCCTTGAATAGGTTTTTTCCCAAAAAGATTTGGTGGTGCTAAGAAAAAAAATTGCAAAGCATATAAAGTACTCCCATTTTATCCTAAATACGCATGGATTTCCCTAAGGGAAAAAAGCCGTCGTGGACTGGTGTTACGTTAGTAAGGTATTCTGTAAATATGGGCCCATTTTCTTTTGACCTATAATGAACTACTTAACTTTTTCTGAAAGAGGCCCAAGAACTTTAAAAAGTTTTCCCCTTTAAAAAGGGGAAAACCATTATGGGCCTTTTTAAAAGGCTGAAACGGTAAAAAAAACATCGGGCATCACCCATGCCCCAAAATAAAACATACCTAAAAATTTTCCGAAAGATGGTAAGTGCTTCTGAGAAATTTCATAAAAAAAGAAAAAGGCGTTACAGGCGTTACCCCGTTAAAAACGGCTAAACGGAAAAACAAAACTTTCGGCACTATGCGTCACGCATGTGAAAATACCTACAAATTTTAGAAAGTGGTAGTACTTTTTGAGTTTTTATAAAAAAGGGAAAAAAACCTTTTAAGGCCGTTAAAACCGTTGTGGGTGTAAGGGGGGTAAACTAAAATTTTCGGGATCACCCGTTGCCATAATAAACTCCCTGCAAATGTTCACAAGGTGCCAAGTTTTTTCTGGCATTCCATGGAGAAAAAAACGTTAAGGCCGTTACAGCCTTAGTACGGCTTTAAACGGTAAGAAAAAACTCGGGGATCACCCTTTTGGACCCTTAGTGAACATACTACCAATTTTTCGAAAGATCGGCCCAGTTTTTTGTCTGGGCGAGGGAAAACACTTTTTGCCAGGGAACACAGAACACAGACAGCATTTCTTCTTTCCCCATTCAAAAGTACTCCCTGTTTTTTAAGAACTGGAGTACAAAAACCCTACGAAAGAAATAATGAAATTTATTGTGCGCGGTTCCCGGGAGTTCAGGTCATCAACAATAAACAACTACTAGCGGAGACTGTTCTGCCCTTTTTCCTTCCTTCTGTCCCACGTATATTCTATTTGTTTGGTGTTCTTAAGTTATTGATCCCAAGTATGGGTTTTGTGTTCGCGTGCTCGCGCGCGCGACCCCCGGTGTGTGTGTTGTGGGTGTGTGTGTTGTGGGGGTGTGTGTGTGTTTTGTGTGTGTTTTTGGGTGTGTGCGCGTGCGTGCGTGTGTGGTGTGTGTGTGTGTGTGTGTGTTGTTGTGGTGTGTGTGTGTGTGTGTGGGGTTGTGGGGGGATGGATTTTGGGAAAAAAGTCACGAGACCGACATTTTTCCCCAGAAAAGGTGTTCAATTTCCTGCCTAAATTTTTCACCAGTCGTTCACGTGGAAAAGAGCAGGGAAATGTCTCCTCAGCATCCGCACCCCGTAACCCCCAAAATCAAACCAAAAATGCATCCTTTTTTCCCTGTGTGCTTTGCTTAACTTTGGAAAACGACATACGGATTTTCCTGCAAAACTTGTTTCTTTTTCCTGTCGAAAACGGGCACGCTTCAAGGTTTTGACATGGTTTGTTTTGATGTCTCAGTTGACCCCGCAGGTAAAAAATGATTCCAAAAATTTTTTGTTTTACTTTGATCCAAAGTTTTTTCCCCCAGGATATGACCGTAGCAGCTTATCAAAGGGTTTTTAGAGAAAGTTTGTCAGTTACGACAAAACCCCTTTGTGTTTCGTTTGGTTTTTCCCAATTTATTTATGCTTTAATTTAAATTTGGTGAAGTGGATCTTTCAAGTTTTGTATCCCCTTATGACTTTTAAAAAGTTGTACATTCTAGTGACCCATGGCATAACTGAAAATATTTTCGAGTTTTGAAGTGGCACAGCCACCACGCACACACGCAGCCGCACACACACACACCACACACACACACACACACACCACACACACACACACCACCACACACACCGGCGCTCGAACTAGCACGATAACCCTTTTGGAGCTGGTGTGCTTGCTAGATTACAAAAAGGAAAACAGGCGCTGATGAAGGAAACGAATAAAGATGTGTCACTAGCCCCCAGACAAAACGCACCGAACAAATGAAATCAAAAAGTCACGTAATTCGACCTTGAAGGATCTTCCATGCCCCAGGAAACAAAAATGATAAAAAAAAGAAAAAAAAAAAGTTGGAGAATTGCGCCTTGTATAGGTTCTCTTTCGAGTTGAAGAGGGGTTCTTTTCCTTGAATAGGTTTCCTTTAAGGAGTTGGTGGATGATAAAAAAAAGGGGGCCTAGGGCTAAGACGAGGAAAAACGAAATATTAGTTGCAAAGTGGGCGATGCAGGCGGAAAAATCAAAGCACATTTTAAAAAATTTTTTATCCCGTTATCGTTCATTAGTTATTAGTCTTGCTGAAAAAACCAGTCACAAGAAAAAAAAAACAACAAGAAAAAGCCACAGGAAGAAAATTATCGAAAGCGTATTAGAAACCTCCTCCAATCCGCTGGCTGTTCTTTTGTTTTTGTTTTTTTCCTACTAGTATCAGCCCCCTGGCGGGAAAAACATGCAGCACAGAGATATCGGAGGAAGGAAGGGGGGACATGGATCAGACACGCTCTTGGGAAAACCCTGTGTGGAAAGATACAAAACATAAACCAACAAAAAATGAACGGCAATCACTTAAAACCCCCGTCTTGCGTGAAGTGAAGAAGATTGTGATTGTCGTCATTTTTTTCCCCTGGTGTTGGGTATTTGCCTGAAGAAACCCTAAGAGGCAAACGTGTTGTTTTTTGTTTTGCATTTGTTTGTCTACGTTTTTTGGAAAGTTTGTTTTTTTCATTTAAAATTTGTTTAAATGAAAATCGTTGCGCGTACCCCCAGTCTTCAGATCATCAACTTTACGCCAACAACCTCGGACCTGTAACCTGCCCTTTTCCTGTCCTGCTCTCCCCACGTATTTTTTTGTTTGTGTCTACTTAAAGGTTTCGATCCCCGGTATGTGCCGCGCGGGTTGTGTGTAGTGTATTTTAAATTTAACGTCTTTCCCCCTCAAGGAATTAGACAAAAAAAAAGTGTGAGAGTTTTTTAAAGTGTTGAGTGTTTTTGTTAATGCAAATCAATGACACATTAAAAGATTGGATTCTCAATCACAAATGACTCAACATTCCCAACAATATCAAAAAAAAATCCAACAAACTAAATGCAAAGTTTTGAAAACATTAAGAAGATCAAGGTCATTTAATATTTTCGTTTGTTATGGATTTCGTGGTTGAGGCAGTGCCCCCCTTTTTTAAATTTTGAGCTTTGATGACGGCAGTGCAAAAAGAGTGTTCGTAAAAATTTGACCCCCACAAAAAAAAAATAATTCTTTAAAAAAATTTTGTTTTGAGGGTTTTAGGAATTTTAAAACATCAAAGACGTAATTGATCTGGATTTGATTTGATTTAAAACTCTAAATTATATTCAAATGCGGTATCACAATTTTTTACCAATTTGGAATATTGTATTTGAGGTTTTTATTGTCAACAAATTATCCTTTGCTAATTGTAAAAATTTTAAATTTTCAGTAGTCTGCTTAACATTAATTTTAAATTTGCCCCTGTAGTTTTGGGGCGCACTTTGGCTGCTGATCTACTGTTCATTAGGGGATTCCCACATGAGATGGAACCCAATAAAAAGTAACACTGAATTTTTGTTGCAAATTGTGTATTAAGTGTTGACTTCGGAGTCATCTCAACCGTGTCTTGGATTTTGCCTTTGATAGCGTAAAAATTACTGTTTTTAAAATCCACCAAAATAATTTTTGATGCTTTAAAGGTAACTTTTTATGTGATGTAACGCTTTAAAAAATTGGCTGTAATTTAGCAGTGAAAAAGGAATAATGTGCCAATTTATAACGTTTTAATGTTTTTAAGGAAGGAAAAAAAAAGGTGACCTGACTGCCCCTTTTTATTTTAGAAAAAAAAACCCCTTTGTGTAAATCTTGTATAGTCGTATACTTTTTTAAGCTTATGTTTACAAATTTTTCAAAATATTTGGGGATTTTTTTTTGTTTAAAAATTTTTTTCCAAAAAATAAAAGCAGGTTTAAAATGTCCAGGGTGCTATGGGGGAAAAAGTTGGTTAGTGGCTATTTGTTTGGTTTTAATTCTTTAGTTGTTATATCGGTGGATAAGAAATTTATTGATTGTAAAAAGTGTATTTTTTTGTTTTTGCAAAATCTTTTGGGAGTTAATCTAATTTCTTCTTTACAAAATGTATCAAAAGCTAAAGACTTTATAAATTTAGGCATGAATTTTTCCTATTTTCTCTAGAGGAAGAAAACCCCCTTCTTTTAGGATCCTAGATTTGGGAAATAGTATTGGTACCCCCGGCCCGTTTTAAAAGCTTTTTCAGTTTGTTGAAGTTTGGATATGGTGCTTGGGGCTTAAAGAAAAAAATTCTTGGGCAATATTAAAAAAAGAACGAACAGGAGTTTGCAGACTAAAAGTGCTTTGTATTTGACCCAACGTTGTTTCTAAAAATTTTGAGAAAATTTAATGCTTTCTGCTTTTTCAAGTATATGATTTATATGTTTTGGGTTCAGGTAGTTTGATGACAGAAAAACCCTAGAACTTAAAACCTTTTCACAAACTAAGGGGGAATTCCCTTAATGCTGAATATAGGATTTTTTCTGGGGTTTAACCCGAGTTTAAAAGGACCTGTTTGTTTTTTCTAAAACAGTTTATAAACCATTTTTTTTCATAAAATTGTGATTTTATTAATTCCCTTTTGGGGAAAACTTTTTTTTTTAGTTTAAAGCTTGTGGGTTTTTTCGTTTCATTGTTACCCCTTTATCCCTGATAATCGTCAGCAACTGGACTAAAACTGAATCGTTTTTACAAACTCTTTGGGAGTCGGCGATGAGTATATTTAAAAAAAAAGGAGAAATAATGAACTTGAGGTAATCCATCTGAATTCCGGGAATTCGAGTTTGGTTTTTTCTACTTTATTGTTGAACGATGTGAAAAGGAAAAATTTTTAAATTTTTTTATACATATTACCATTAATATTGTTTTCCCTTTAAATTTTGCAATAAATTTGTAGTGCCATACTTGTCATAACTTTCTTTTAAAGTCAAAAAAAATTGCAAGGTTTTCTTCCGCCTGCGAAATGCGTTTTATTTGTGTTGTTAATTTCATAGATGTTCTGTAGTTGATGTCCTTTCCCAAAGCCTGCTTGATTTGGGGGTTTAAGCCCTGTTTTTCGCAGAAATGGACTAATCTGTTTTTTTTTTCTTTCTCCAAAGTTTGCAAAAGGTGATGTTAACGAGATGGGTCGAAGCTGTTTCTTCTGCTTTAGGTTTCCCTGCTTATGTATAGGAAAAACAATTTTTCGTTTTAAACAGAAGGCTTTCCCCCTTTCTCAAAATCTTTTTATGATTAGTAGAAAACGAATAACATTTCAAGGGAAATGTTTTAACATTTTATAAATATTCCCTTAATCCAACGATGTTTTTGTTTTTATCAAATGTAAAAAACTTTTTTTTACTTCCCCAAGTGTTTTTTCGATTTTTCATAGCTTTCCCTTTTGAACTCATTTCATCATGTTTGTTTTGTTTTACTTTGTCTTCACTTTTTCTGTACTTTTTTTCTTACAGTTGATAAACCCGCATTTTTTTTAATTGACAAACATCTCTGCAATGCTTTGTTTTTATTATTTGTGGGCCCGATTGATTCTCTAATTTATGGGAAAATTTTTGGTAAAATTTAAATTCCCTTCTTCATGGTTTTCATTTTCCCCGCTTTTTGTTTTTTGAGTGGTTTCTTAATACAAAAAGAAAACCGTTTGTCTCTTGGCTTGGGCGTTAACTCTGTTTGATTTATTTTTTGCCCTTTTTTTGCCTCCCTTTATGGGTTTGGGGTGTTTTTTTGTATGTATTTTTTAAATTTCTCCCCTTTTTCGCTATTTGCTTTTTCAGTCGTCATTACCCGATTTTCCCGCGTGCTTATGTGATTTTTTGTTTAGCAGGGTATAGAGTATTTGCCATTTTGGGGTGCTTTGGTAAAAGAAAAATTTTAAAAATCATTTATATTTTTATCGTGCATATCCTCAACAAAAAAAGTGGACATACTTTCTGAAAAATTTATCCCAAAATTTGCAAAATTTTTAATTTACTTTGGGCTTTTTCCCCGTTTGCGTAATTCTTGTGGTTGTGTTTTAAAACTTGTATAAATTGGGATTGTCACTATTTTTTCAATGAGCCAGTGTGTTCATACAAATGGGAGTAATCAGGCGGAAAACCCGAGTTAAAACAATTTGCCGTAGCTCTAGATTAGGGTTTTCGGGGATTCTGTAACTCGCCATGTTTAATAGATAAAAAGAGAATCTACAACATTCTCTATCAAACGATTGCTTTAGATATGTCACAGGTTGTGTGTGTGTGGCGTTGGGTTTTGTGTGTGTTGTGGTTGTGTTGTGTGTGTTGGTGTGTGGTTTTGTGTGGTGGTGTGTGGTGTGTTGTTTTTGTTGTTGATGTTGTTGTCGTGGCGTTGTTTTGTTGGTCATCCTCATCATCACCGTTTAGCGGGCCACAATTAGGGGTTTATTACTCGCCGCTTTGGGGGGTTTAGCAAAAAAAAAAAAAAAAAAAAAAAAAACTTCACACTCTCACTCCCCAAAGACGTAATTTGAATAAAGCTAAAATAAACTATGCGTGGATTGCTGGCGGTCCACGGTACCTGTCCCCCCCCCGGGGGGTAAGTCGCCCGGCTACACATAAGGGCAGCCCAAACCCCTTAAAAAAAAAAACCCCTATCCCTAATCCTACTTGGTTCCTACTCAATTTGATCGGACCCCTTTACCGAATGTGTCGAGGGTTTTTTTGGTGTTATATGCCTCGTCAGGTCATTCCGTCCCTGGGGGGTATTGGGAAAGAATGCCCGTTTTCGGTATTGGGTGCGCCCAAAAGATTGGGTCGTTGCTGTGAGTGTCCCTTTTTTTGTCTTGGTGGGGCATTTCAGTTTGGCCGGGCCCCACAACCCTCCTCATGCAAGATTTTGTACAACATGGTGGGCGGGAGGTCTTCCTGCGTTTCTGGAGTGGATCCCCGCCCCGTTTGTCTATCATGATTTTCACTTGGGTTGTGGTATCTTTTGGAACAAACCGGGCTCTTGCTCTGTCGCCTCAATCCGCTGATTTTTTGTTTTGGGTGGATCCCCACTGTGCAGGCGTACTCCAGTATGGGCCCCCACGAAGGATTGTACGCCCTTTTTTCAGTGGTGGGAGTTCGAAGGTTGCGGCGAAGGAAGCGAGGGTCTTGTTGGCCTTCGAACAGATGTTTTGATATGTCTCCCCGCTGAGATCGGACTGATGGTTTAACGCCAAGAAATTTTGCCGAGTTGACTGTGGGTAAATTCTGGCCGTTTGGTGATAGCTGTTTGGGAAGGGTTTTTTTTTCCTGGTCACTGGGAGGGGTGGGGACTTTTTCCCCGGGTTTAAAGGCCTGTCCCAGCTCTTCTCCCCTGTTCGAGTTTGAGGAGGTCTTGTTTTGCTGTTCTTGGGCCGGCCTGATGTTATCAGCCGGGATACAGCGGTGTCAGCGAGAGGCGCGTTATCGAAAATGAGTTGGGCCGGTAGGTCATTGATGTATATAGGAAAAAAATGGGTCCAAGTACTGACCCCCGCGGAACCCCTGACCTTTCGGTGACGCGTCCCACCCCGCCCCCGGACCCCTATGCTTGTGCCGTCTCGAAGGAAAACCCTTTTTATCCAGTTATTGACTTCCCCCCGACGCCATAGTGTGGATTTATGGGTCGGGGCTGTGGTTTACTTTGTCAAAGGCCTTGGCAAAGTCCAGCCCTACGATGTCAGTTGCCCTCCCTTCTCCCTGTTGTCAGCAGTTCTTCGGCAAAATTCCAGCAGCTGGGTCTCGCAGGATCTTTTTCGACGAAACCGTGTGTGGGGGGTCAGTATCGTATTTCCCCCGAGGGGGTTTTTTGAGGGCGGTGAGTACAATGTGCTCCAAGATTTGCATGGGATGTGGTCAGCGATACTGGTCTGTAGTTTGCGGATCGTAATGTTCCCCCCTTTTTGAAAAAGGTGTTTCGTTTGCCGTTGCCCAATCTGATGGGTGTGCCTTTTTTCGAGGAAGTCTGAAAAATAAGGGCAAGACCAGCCACTTCATCAGCCCAACTCTTTCGCACTCGTGGGGTGATCCTTTTTGGACGTGCTTTGTTGGGATTAAATTTCACCAGCAGCTTCCCACGCCTTCCTCCCTGATGCGAGTTTGTGAGTCCGTGTGTTCCCCTTTTCCATGCCGCACTTCTCATGAACTCTTGCGGGTTTTTAGTGTCGACCCTCCTGAAGACTGAATGGAAGTGGTTGTTCAGGTTTTGCTTGCGCTTGGGGGCCGAACCAACTGACCATTAACCTTAGGGGGGGATCCGATTTTGCAGATCTTGACTTTGATGTAAGTCCAGAAGCGTTTTGTTGTGGTGGTTGTCTGGGTGCTTGGGGGTCAGTGGTCATTAATATTGCCAAAAATTTCCCCCCCCCAGTTTCCTCTGGATTGTTCGCGGAGTTGTTGAGCTCATTTTTCATTCTGTCTTTGAGTCGATTTTTTTTTTTTTTTTAAAAATGTGCGTTGAGACTCGTTTTCAGTTCCCCTGTCCTGTCTTTTCATTTTCTTGTAGACTCGGGCCCCCCTGTTTATGAGATCTTTATTCCGGGGAACCCATGGCTTGTCTGCTTGGGGCGGGGGTGCTTGTGCGGTTTGAAGGTCTCCATGGCGGTACTGAGGGTTTTTTTGAATCTTTTCCATAGATCCTCTGTAGAAAGGCTGTCCTTTTCCCTTCCGTGTTTTCATGGAGCTTTTCTTGCTTTTTCATTCCGTCCCAGTTTGGCTTTGCGGTACAGAAGAATCCCGCGGGGTGGGTGTTTTTCTTTCTGGGGCTAGGGTGTATTCAAAATAGACTGTCATGGCAGCTAGTCCAGAAAAGATTAACTTCGGCTCTTAGGTCAGTCCCATTTCCACTTTTTTGGGGACTGAGGGGTTTTGGGGCTGGAACGTTTTCACCTGGCCCTGGAGGTCCACACAGGTTTCCTAAAAGGTGTTGACCCCTCTCCTCCCTCTAACCCTCCCCAAATGGGCATTCCCGGGGACAGAAGTGTGTATTTTTAAAAATAAAAGAACTCCACAGCGGAGTTTTTCCCCGCTTCGAATCGGTTTACATCGTTGTGTCTCCAAAAGTGCATTAAAATGCGATAAAAACGAGTTTCTGCACAAAGGTGTTCCCTCTTGATCTGTCGATATATGGTGGGGGCACCCTGGGCTTTGGGAAGATCTGT
>CM031608.1:63805467-63812967 GCA_018398815.1 Conus ventricosus
TCTTAAAATGTCAATGACCCTCTCTTTCCTTTCCTACACGTCTCCAGCCAGCATGTATTTAAGCTTAATTTTGTAGTGAAAAATATACCTAGATATTTATAACTATTTGTCACTTTGACTTCTGATTCTGCCGTAGAACCATTCTTCATGTTGTGCTAAATGCCCTCCATTTCTAAAAACCATGATATTAGTTTTACTTAAATTTACAGTCAGTTGTAATCTATCAGATACCTTTTTCAAAGTGTCCAACTGTTTCTGCAAACCAACAGGTGTATCAGAAAGGAGAACAACATCATCAGCAAAAACAATAAAATAGCTCAGTAGCCCTGGTAACATTTGTATCCCATGCCTTCCATTCTCTGAAATATCTACAGCAAGCTCGTTAATGAAAAAAGCAAATAACTGGGGACTGAGCAGACATCCTTGATTTACACCACGTGGACAATTGAAATAATCTGAGTAAATACCTTTATCACGAACACATGCAAGAACGGAATCATACATTCCTCGCACGGCTGCATACAACTTCCCATTCACACCACTTTTCCTTAAAACATTCACAAAACATTTCTGTTCACAGAATCAAAAGCTTTCTGGAAATCAACAAAGGCAACATACAATTTTGTCTTTTTTAACAAGTATTTTGAACTAAGGCATACAATGTAAATATGTGGTCTATTGTGCTATATCCAGAACGAAATCCAGCTTGTTCTTCTGTAATTTTCTCTTCTCTTTCTGCCCAAGCAGTTAATCTTTTATTAAGAATATGTGTATAAATTTTACTTAAGATACTTGTCAGTGCAATGCCTCGGTATTATCGGGATTTTTATTGTCTCCTTTTTTGTGAAGAGGGATTTTATCGATTTTGACCATGTCTCCGGAAAGATTCCTTTATCGAACAGCGAGTGTTAAAAGGTTTACTATGAAATCAATAACAATAGAGTTGGCACGTTTGAACATTTTCACAAAAAACCTTATCCGGACCTGCGCTTTTGCCACATTTCATACGATTTATGCCGTTTATGACCTCATCTCTTGTTATCACACTGTTGAATAATGGTTCTGTAAATAGATCTTCACTGTCTATCTCTATATTTGAGTGTTCGGAATCATTGTTAAAGCCATTAAATTTACTTCAAAAAATGATCATGCCACTGCTGTGAGGTAATTTCGTTATAGATCACTGGTTTTCTACTTATTGATCTAATTGTTGACCAGAATAGTTTGGAGTCATGAACTGATTTTTTTTAGCTTGTCTAATCGTTTCTCATCGAATTCTCTTTTCTTCTCTCTTTTCATTGTTGTGTATTCCTTTCTTTCCTTAACATACAGCGTTTTACGTTCTTTCCTCAATTTGTTTAATCTAGCTCTTTGATATTGCTTCAAGCATCTTTTGACAATTCTTTTCTTTCTTCCACACTCGCTGTCAAACCAGTCATTCACTTCTCTCTTCCTTTTCCGACAGATCTCACCATACAACCAGCAGCACTACATAAAGTGTTCACAAACAATTCTAAGCATGTGTTAACATCAACGTTTAAGGAATTGCATGGCTCTATCAATACCTTTTTTAAACTCTTCTGAGCTTAGTTCTCCACATAAGTTTCCGCACATTCTTCAGACCATATAATGCGCTTCTCTTCGCAAGACACTGGACATTCTTCTTTTTTCTCAGTGCTACCAATTTTCCATTTCATTTCCAAAGGCAAATGCCAAGAGAACAAACAGTCCGCTACATTCATACTGCAATGTTCGAGTAAGTCTTGTGGTAAAATAAATAATCAATAACACTGCTACCACTCCTTTTGAAGTGTCCCCATATGTTCCATTCCACAATTAAAAGTTCAAACATGAACATAAATCCAATAGAGATTTACCAAACTTATTTATGAACAAGTCTTTAGAACATCGCACTAAAGCATTTTTTATATGTGCGTACACAATTACTGGACTAATGTTAGTGTCACACTTATCATCATCAACATCGTCAACATCATCAACATCAACATCATCATCACTGTCAGCAACAGCACTAGCTGCTACCACAGTGTCATCATCGACATCATCATCATCATAAACATCAATAAATCATTATCATCATTCTCAACACTAGTAAAGAAAGACATATTCTCAGGTTTGGGTTGTTGGCGGCCTGTGCGGGCATTTAAGTCGCCAAATATTATTTTCAGTTATTTCCAGCAAAATTTCTTCCAGTAACAAAATTCCATCTTTGATGCCAGAGTGATTGTATATCGATCCTCCCTCAGGCACAACATAACATGCAACAATCAAAACATCTTTGTTTACATTAAAGACTTTTTTGTTTACTTTTAAACGACCATGTTGTCACAATTAACACTGATCTGGGTCACATGATTTTCATAGGTTTTCCTGATCATTAAAAGAACGCCACCAGAATTACGACCTTGCTTCGACAATTTCTTAGCAGGTGCATGGAACTTCGCAAAGTCGTGAAAAATACCAGAGAAATCAAATTTCTTGTCGATAAACGTTTCAGTTAGACATACGAATCAAAGCCATTTACATAATTTTTTAAAGGATACATCACATAGTTTACTATAAAGATTTTCAACATTGTAGTTAAGAGAAATGTTATTTCATTTACCTGATGGTCATGCCTGTCCTATTTCGAATTGTTTTTGAACGCAGAGACCTGTCATTTCCGTTTTTGCCAGAAAAGTGTTTAATCCGTCTGTGTGCACGTACCACTTCCTCGCACTGCACTTTGCGTGGTCACTCTCCCAGGCACACGTCGTGACCTGCTGCTGTCCGCAGTGCCAGGTGTTCTCCTGCCTGCTACACCACGCACACACTGAGAAATATCCCCTGACACGTGAAGATGTGGGATTGAGTGACCATGGAGTGCTTACTTTCCAAATGTATGTAGCAAAAACTAAAATCAACCAAGAAGACTGTCCTAAATATAATCTATGTAAAGGTAACTATAATGTTTTCAGACGGGAAGGTAGTGAAACAGATTGGAGTACACTTGTTGGCATGGAGGTAAACAAGTGCGGGTCTCTTATCAGAGACTGGGTTCAGTCTGGTATGGTCAGACATATACCAAAGGTGGCAATTAGAAAATCAGCTATACGCATAAAATCAAACCCAAAAAGGATGGACCGAAAAAATTTGAGACAAATTAAGAAAAAGTATAACGCCTTTAAAAGATATCTCGAAACTAAATCTGGTATAGATTACCAAAGATGTATTATTGAAAGAAATCTCTCAAAGAGAATGATAAAATCGCAAAGAAAGGGTATGAGAAAAATATAGCTTACCAGGCAAAGTGAACCCTAAAAACTTCTGGAAATATGTGCAGGAAAAAATGAAAATAAACACTAGAATCACGCTCTGAAAATGGATTCAGGTAAAATGGGAATAACTGACTCCCAGAAGCGGAAACGCTTATGACTTCTTCTCAAGTGTATTCACTCGCGAGAACATAGAAAATTTACTAAAATAACTAAACCACTTAATTTAGAAGGCATAACTCTTTCAGAGATTAGAGTTACCCCAACGGTTGTGGAGACTAAACTTAAAAATCTTGACCCTTCGAAGGCTCAGGGACAGATAAAATTCCAGCTAAAATATTGAAAGAGCTTTGTAAGGAACTATCAATCCCCTTCAGTATTTTGTTTAATAAATCTTTAGAGACAGGAAAGATCCCAGATGACTGGAAATCAGCTGATGTTGTTGCCATATTCAAAAAAGGCTCCAACAAGACCCGAGTAACTACAGACCGGTCTGCCTCACTTGCATAATGTGTAAAGTGCTAGAGTCAATTGTAAAGGGGTGTCATAGTATCATATTTTAATGATTTTAAACTCTTTGCGGACTGTCAACATGGCTTCCGTAATAAAAGATCATGCATGACACAACTGATTCAAGTTATGGACGGGCTTAACTGTACTTACTGATGACAAAAAAACAATAGATATAGTGTATTTAGACTTCCGTAAAGCCTTCGACTCTGTACCGCACAAAGACTATTGATTAAGTTACAGAATTATGGGAAATTCATGGATCTCTTCTTGACTGGATTACAGACTTTCTGACTGACAGAGACAAAGAGTGAGGGTGGGGTCAGTATACTCTTCAGACAACCAGTTTTGAGTGGTATTCCACAGGGGAGCATCTTGGGCCCGGTCCTTTTTACGATATTCATAAATGACTTACCGGATGTCATAACAAATACATGTAAGATTTTTGCCGATGATACAAAGATTTACGGGGATTCAAGTAATCACTCTGTCATTCAAAGGGACCTTAACAATGTGCAGGATTGGTCTCACAAATGGAACCTGTATTTTAATGTTCAAAAATGTAAAGTGCTGCACATTGGTAAGAAGAACCCCCAAATGATTACACAATGAAAATGGGTGATTTCAAATCAAATGATTCAAACATGTGTAGAGGAAAAGGACTTGGAGTTATATTTGATTGTGATCTTAGTTTTGACCCAACATACAGAAAGCTATTAGTAAAGCCAACCAAATGATTGGGTTGATAAGACGATCTTTCTCGTTCATTGACAAAGATATGTTTATAAAGCTATACAAATCACTCATCCGACCACTGTGGAATACGGTAATGTCATCTGGTACCCTTTACTTAAAAGGCAATCCTCATCAATAGAAAAGGTTCAAAGAAGAGCGACCAAAATACTGCCAGAATGCAAAATATGCCTTATGGTGAAAGACTTAGATATTTTGGATTAACATCCTGAAGGCCAGGAGGGTGAGGGGTGACCTGATTCAAACCTACAAGATATTCCACCATGTTGATGACATCGATTTCAACTCACTATTCCAGTTAAGCAAAGCTAACATCACAAGGGGGCAATGCTGGCAAATTATTTGTTCAATATTCTCGCACTAATCTGAGGAGAAATTCATTTGCTAATAGAGTAGTAGGCAGATGGAATTCTCTTCCGAGTTATATCAAACTAACTAACAATATCAACAGTTTTAAGAGCCTCCTTGATGTAGATGCAAATTTCAAAGATATAGTATATGATTTTGATGACTGAAATTGTTCTCATCCCAATTTATACAAAATAATATGCAACTGTAATCACGCTGCGCTAAACACTGGGAAAAGTACTGACACTTCAATTGATGGAGCACATGAAAGCCGCGAGGCTATAATAGCTCCTACTTACCTACCTACCTAAAATGTGAACCGGCCGTGGAAATCCTGCCACTGCCAGGCGAACAGTCACTAGGACCTCTGCTGCATAGTTTTCTCACTGAAGCAGGCACCTGGCTTGAAGGTGAAGGGTCACACACCACACTGCTGCTCTTGCAGGAAGACCGGTCGCAGCTTCCCCTGACGTCACGTTGACTCGTAGGAAACACCTCCCTGTCATCGCCACACGCTACAGGCCGGTCCTCTTCTGACGCCCCCGCCACCACTGCTTCTGCTGCATTCGATTGGCTGGTCCTTGGTGTGACGTCACAATGACGCCGAGGGGAATCCCCGGTATCACTGCCATCTCTCGTGCACCGGCTGCTAAACTTTCCGATCGTACCAGCCTTCGTCGTGTTGATGTCACCACGAGTCGCGTCCGTCGCTGCCACCTCCGCATATGATCGTGGATCGGGTCTGCGAGGTCCGATGGTCAACTTGCCTCTGACAAAATATGCTGCTTTTCCCTCTTGCTTTGCCTTCGCCACTATCTCTGCCTGTCTCCTGGTCATATCATTTGCCGGGCTGACGCCTTTCTTTTCTAATTCATGGCGGAATTCGCGATTGCGAATCAATTCCATTTCGTCTTTCCATTGCCGAAATTTCACGATCATTGTTTTGGCTTCGCCAGTTCTTCTCTGACCTACCCTGTGAGCACGGACAATGTCTTCCTCTTTCCATGTTTTGTGACCACTGACACTGTTCAACATGTCCACAACACATCGCGCACACGTGTCATAATCTTCTTTATCGTTGGGAGGGATACCAAAAAAACGAAGATTGTCCCGCCTCGAAAAACTTTCGAGTCTGTCGAGCTCTTCCGACATCTGCATTACTTGCTGTTCTAGTCCGGACACTTTCACCGACAGATTCCGTGTCTCCTCCCTACCCTCTGCCATTCTGTCATACAGCTGATCCAGTTCTGAAGACAAACTGTCTACAGCAACTGACAGCCTGTTCTGTTCAACTTCCACCTGGGCGCACCGATCGTTGATCTCTTTACATTTATTAGACACTATCTCCAGTTCTGATTTAATTTCGAACAGTTCGCTGCGAATGAATGAATTCTGTTCTCTCTGTTGTTCCCTGTCCTGTTTCATATCTTCTCTGAGAGCTAACAAGATTTCCGTTGCCATTTCAGGGCAAATGATACTGCTGTCCTCTGTCAGTGTCTGGTCGATGTTGGCGATATCCGTGGATTGTTCGTCACTGTTTCCATGGGAATTGGGGCCTGGGTTCACTTCAATGTCCCCACTCAGTAGCAGCTTGTACAGGAGAAATCCACTGTTGGCGACACAGCACAAAACAAGGACATCGGGCACAAGCAGGCCACAGTGACCAGATCCTTCAGTATGACTGTAGTCGAATGTGTCAGTAACTTTCACCACTAATCTTCTCTGCACATCTTGCAAAAAAAACAACATCGGTTGTTTCATAAACACAGAGTTTCTCACACACAGCACAGAGAGCGTGAATTACAGCCAACACTGCCCAGAAATACAGCACACCAGTGAGAACACTCCAAACCGACAGTGTCGCACATTCTTCGTCACCTTTCCGCACTGAACACGAACGCTGGCACAGTTTGGCACATGTCAGTTTGCCACAAAAAGTACCGATTCTTGCTCGCCACAGTGACAAGTCAATCATTTTTCAGCACAGAATAGCTCACGGGAACACTTCACACGGGTAATTGACACTGATAGGCTGTCCTGTCTTAATTCACTGCACCACCGAATCAAAAAAGGACGGAGCTCAACTTAAACACAGCCTTACTGCCGCCATTTTTCTCGTCTCCCCCGAGAGAGAGAGAGAGAGAGAGAGAGAGAGAGAGAATGATCGGTGGAGAAAAAGGAGTAATACAACAACAACAAAAAACTAAAGAAGTTTGAAAAATAAAATAAAAAAAATAAAAGGAAAAAGATGAGGAGGGGGTCGGGGTAGAGAGAGTGGAGAAGGGGGCGGAGGGAGGAGAGGGGATGGGACAGGGGTGGGTGGGAGGGGAAGAGGGGAAGATGATCAAGCTCAAATCAGAATAGACGGGGAGAGAGAGAGGACAAATCGTCGGGTAGCATCACACACACAACCACCTCTCCAATTTGGCTGGAACTAAATTGCGTTAGCTGGCCCAGGCAAACACAGCCGAGACATCGTCGTCCCACCATTCACATCAACTGTTTCCAGTCAGGGCTTCAACATGTGTGTGTGTGTGTGTGTGTGTGTGTGTGTGTGTGTGTGTGTGTGTGTGTGTGTGTGTGTGTGTGTGTGTGTGTGTGTGTGTGTGTGTGT
>CM031608.1:63817967-63819418 GCA_018398815.1 Conus ventricosus
GAGAGAGAGAGAGAGAGAGAGAGAGAGGAGAGAGAGAGAGGAATTTGACGGGGGAGGGGGGGGGGGGGGGTTAGAGACTGGAAACAAGAGGAGGAAGAGAAGGAGGAACTCAGGAAAGGAGTGACACATATGTTCTTTTTTTTTCAGTGCCAGATTTTAGTAAACTGAAATTTGTTTCGCATTCACCAACATTTGAATCTATTTTGTATCTAACAAAACTCGCTGGAGTTTATCATCTTCATTGGAATGTAAGTATCCAAAAGATGTATCGAATAGAACCTGGTTTCAGTCAGTCCGTCAATCAATTTGTTACAGTGGCTTCGAAATACACGCGCAAAGTGTTGAAAAGTCAAGAACAAGCGATAACATAAATGAATAATTGAGTGGTGATTGACTGAAGATAAACAGGAAGAATGAAAGCGAGAAAGCAGAAGAAAAAAAAATCAGAAAACAAGGAAAAAGAAGCGGGTGTCGTCAATCAAGAGACCAGAAAAAGCAAGAAACGTCAACAAAACACAGAAACAAGAAATGCGAAATAGAACACACGCCAAAATTATCCGTAGAACGCAGGCAGAAAATTGTAACAGAACACAAACACCAATAGACATCTATAGAACGCTGGAATAGAGAAGATAATACAGAACTCAGGAATAAAAATACCAATTTAACACAGAAAAAACAACAACATGAGAATGAAAACTCCGGTAGAAACAAAAACAAACCAACAACAACAACAACAACAACAGAAAACATTAGCATATTTCTGAAGCAAGAGCATTAAGGCATAAAACGTAAAAAGAACACTGAAACAGAAGCAGAGTGCACAAATACAGCAACAAAACAGAAAACATCAGCATTGTACAAAAAGAGAAAACGTCAGTCTTATGCATCAGCAATTAGCAATACAGGATTGAAAAATAAAGAAGCAGGAATGACAAAACACTGAAACTTAAAGCAGCCACGGAAACAAAACGAAGCACACAGAAGTAGAAAACGTAAATGAAACACAAAAACTGAAAACGCCGGTAGGAACTATTAGCAGAAAGAGTCAACAGGATCCATAAAGTGAAAATATAAGAGAAAACACGGAAGCAGGAGATAACAATTTGAATGAAATGCAGGGAAAAAAAAAGACACAGAAGCAGAAAAGGTTCGTTCAAGACAAACACCTCTTTTGGTAAAATGACACAATCATAGGCGATTTTCTTTCCAAAAAAAAGCAACATGACTCTAAATGGATGATAGATATCAAATAAAAGAAAAACCAAACGGCTAGAATTTAAACTCTCTCTCTCTCTCTCTCTCCTCTCTCATCTCTCTTCTCTCTCTCTCTCATCTCTCTCTCTCTCTCTCTCTCTCTCTCTCCTCTCTCTCTCTCCATATAATATATTATATATATAATAATATATATATATATATATATATAATAAGATAGATAATAGATAGATAGA
>CM031608.1:63837018-63849518 GCA_018398815.1 Conus ventricosus
GCTCATGTAAAGTAGCCCTGGCTCAAGGAAGGTACACATGGAGGCACAACCAAGTGCTCAAAGAAATTGTACAAGTAGTCTGGGCTAGTACCAACACCACAAAAGGGAGAATCAGGACTCCAAAAGCACCCGCAACATTCTTCACGGCAGGAGGCAGCAAATCATGGCCAAGAACAACAGTGCCACTCGAAACATGCAGGCAGAGTCTGCTGGATGGGGCAGATGACTGGGAGTGCACTGCAGACCTCCCAGAATGGAAGAGTCACCCAGAGATCATCAGCAAGAGTGGCATGAGACCAGACATAGTAGTCCACTCTAAGTCAACCAAGCAGCTGATCATGATCGAGCTCACGGTGCCATATGAGAACAGAATGGAGGCAGCTCAAATCTACAAGACTGAAAAGTATGCTGATCTGGCAAACAGCCTGAGGAAAGAAGGCTATCAGGTCAAAGTCCTCACTGCAGAAATTGGAGCTAGGGTGTTTGTAGGAACGTCTGCATACAGCCTCATGAAACAGCTCTCAGTTGCAGGGAAGGAAAAAACCAGAGCCCTGAATGCAATGGCAGAAGCGGCAGAGAGGTGTTCAAGCTGGATCTGGTCAAGGAGGAACAAAAGTGAACTTCATAAGGCTTAATTTTCCCCTAAAAAATATCAGGTGCCCTGTGGCTCAGTGGTTAAAGCGCGAGTCATTAAGTAGAAAATGAGCATGTCCAGAGGGTCATGGGTTCGAATCCCAGCCATGCTCGTCCCAAGATGGGGGAAAAAAAAAAAGGGGCAGCAGAGGGACATCCGGAGTCATGAACCGGGTGTGGCCCAACCCCCCTAGAGTGTCAGGAGATAAGGGCCGAAACACTTGCTTGAAGGGGGCTTCTCTTCTGAGGACTCTCTGCTGCCACGCTCTCCACGAGTTTCTTTCTACTATATATATATATATATTTTTATATATATATATTTTATATATATATGTGTGTGTGTGTGTGTGTGTGTGTGTGTGTGTTGTTGTTCTTCAATTTAACGTCTTCTCACTAAAAGTGATATCAGACGATGTGTTAATGGTATGTGTGGTATGCGAATGTGTGCTTATGAAAAGACTGGTGGAGGGATAGGGGAAAAAAAGCGTGTAAAACTTTGAATACTACTACGTAAGCTTATTTAAAAAAAAACAACAACAAAAAAAACCAAAAAAAAAAACAAAACAAAAAAAACAAACAAAAAAACACCTAGATAAAAACCAGTTATAGTAAAATGCCAACTGGACTCTGTAACAAACTTTGACTAACTAATCTGAGAAACGAATAATTATTCAAACATTTTAGAGAGTGATGACGTCGATCTATCGGCAGTATTACACCAGCCATGATAATCAAGTTCTTTGTTTTGGGGCAATGAATTAAACAAATGTGAAACACTTAGTGCGTTTCCACAATACATCTAACATTTCTACTGAATTTTGTTTTCAGTGAATTTAAACGTAGTCTGTGGATTAAGCTTCTTACATCTCTAGGTATATGAGATTGATAAGTTTTTGCTGTTTTATTCTGTGTTCCAGAACTGTATGCAATACAGTTATGATAGTACTGAGATTCCGAGTTCTTTAAGGATTGTTGGAAGCTTATCCCAGTCTGTTTGTCAATTAGGGAATAACATTCTGAAAGATCTAAAGGTATATTATGTGAAGTTGTGCTTTCCATATTTCTAGCTGCTCTTTTTGCTGCGTGATCAACCTTTTTCATTTGATACAATTCCACTGTGAGATGGTCCCCAATAAAAACGTAACAGTGATCCTTTAAGTGATAAATGATGAATGACATGGTTAATTTCTAATATAATCTCAAGTCGAATTTTTGAATTTTGGGACTGGAGGGCACCCAGAACCGATCTGCTATCGGTACACACAAGAATTCGACAAGATTTAGGGGGTAATGTAACATAAATTCCAAAGACATCAAAATGGCGATGAGCTCTGCACTAAATATGGAAAGATTTTTACCAAGATTATAGAGTTTCTCTACATTCAAATCTGGAATAATAAAAGCAGCACCTGCTACATTATCGTCTAAAATTGAGCCATCAGTGAAAATCTTCATGTGATTTCTGTAATTTTCATCCAGATGAACATTGACAAATTCTTTTAATATATAGGGGATCTCTTTTTTTTGATATTTCATTGGAACTGATATCAAAAGAGGCTTTTTTTTGCACCCACCTGGGAATTGGTGAAAAGGATGGTTTAGAAGCAATGTTAGTGATTTTCAGAGTCTATGTTTTGATTGGAAATATAAGACTTAATAGTTTTTAATGATTGGATTTCTCGCGCTCGTTTAGCAAAATCTACTTCAGATTTTAAAGACACCTCGTTTGTACAGAAATTATTCAAGGTAAGACTCTTTAAAGTAAATTTTGAGGCAGATGCTTTTCTTAACTCTTCAAGAGGTAGTATTCCAGCTTCACTATAAGTTCCTAAGTTAGACGCATGTGTGGGAAACACCTAGAGCAAGTTTATAAGCTTGCAGTCAATACTTTGTAATTTATTCAAAAGATACTGTGGCGCGCTAAAAAAGACTTCTTGGGCATAAGTAAGCCGTGAACGCACGAGAGCCGTTGCCAGAGCAGTTAAAGTTGTTGTATCTTGTCCCCAACTTTTGTTTAGTTACGATCTTCAGAAAGTTTAAACTTTTTTCTTGCTTTGTTTATAATATAGTCAATGTGATGATTCCAAGAAAGTTTAGAATTTATATATTACACCTAAAAACTTGACAGATTTCACATACTGTAAGATAGAACCATTTATAGTAAACACTGGAAGCTCTCTGGGTCGTTACCCTGAATTGAATAGTATTAATATTGTTTTTTCAACAGAAAGAGATAGTTCATTTTCTAGTAGAAAACTATTGATTTTATTTAGTTCATGTTGATATTTGATGCGTATATATATTAGTGATCGTGCAGGGGTTTTTTCGCTTCATGGTAACATTCATCCATAAACAAATGTCGTCCGCGAATTGTGCAGTACAACATCTTTAGATAAATCTTTTGGTAAATCAGCCATTAGAAATATTAAACAAGATTGGCGAAATCACAGATCCTTGGGGTAATCCCATTTCTAATATCCTTGGGGTTGAATATGTGTGTTCAATTCTTGTTTGAATTGATCTTTTTTCTAAAAAAGTTTGAATATAATTATTACATGTTACCGTTTATACCAATATTATTTAGTTTATACAACAGTCTTTTATGTCTCACACGTTCGTACGCTTTCCTTAAATCAAAAAAGGTTGCTAGGACATTTTTTCGGCGTGCAAATTGTTGTTTGACATGAGTTGTTAGTTTCACTAAGTGTTCTACTGTAGTTCTATCTGTTTGAAACCCCAGCTTGGTTTTTTGGAATGATTTGATGCTTATTACAGTAATGGGTTAGTCTGTTTAATACGATGCGTTCCATTTAGTTTTACCTGTGTGGGACGTTAAGAGCATGGGTCGTAATTATTAATGTCCTCCGGCTTTTTTCCATGTTTGTGAATGGGAACTATGATTGAACTTTTCCATACTTGGGGCAATTTGCCATCACTCCAGCACTTATGAATAAAAACAATGAAGAAAACATAAGACATTAGATGGAAGATGTCGTAGCATGTCATTGGACACCCCATCTAGCCCTACAGACGTTTTCTTAGTGCCAGTTTAGATATACATTCCTGCACTTCATCAAAATGTTATGGGGGTATTCAGATACAAATCAGTCTCAGGATTGCTCTACCGCAGGTATGCTCCTTTTCTTCATAATCTTTTTTTGCATTTGTCTGTACAGACAATTTTTTCCAAACTGCTGTTTCTGGCGGAAAATGTCAACAAAAGCTTCAGATTTTTCTGAATTTGTTGGAAATTTGCAATTGTTGAATTTGACAGGGTATTGAGGTAGATTTTACTCCATGTTTCATTGTTTTCATTCTTCCCCATACTTTTTGTATGTCTTTATAACTGAATACTTCATTATTGCAAAAGGACGACCAGTATTGCCTTTTAGCAAAAGCAATGGTTCTGTTGGATTTATTTTTTGCTCTTTTCTTCTCAAGAAGTTTTTCAGCGCGCCCAGGTCCCTTACTACGTAAGTAATCTTTTAATTTAATATTTTTCTTCCTTTTTGGCCTCTTCGCAAGCCTCATTCCACCAGACATTACCCACATGTTTTTTAGAAGGTACAAGGCTTTATCGTTGGTATCGATTGCCTTGCGGGCAGTTATTAAAGCATTTTGAAAATGGTCATACAACTCATCAACATCTTTGTTATCTACGTCATAAGAATCTATGTAAAAACGATCTTAGTAAAAAAGGAAAAATTTGTTCCAGTCTGCAAATTTGTAGTTAAATTTTGGAATTTTATCTTTATTCAATTCAGTTGTATTAAGTGTAGGTCTTACGGTTTCTAGTTCAGTTACATAGGGTAAATGGTCGCTGTTGAGTGTATCGATTAAGCGGATTCCAGTCACATAGTGGCGCTAGATCAGGGGAAATAAAGGTTAGATCTATTAGCGCTCGGCTTATGATTAGGATTGTCGAGGTGATACGCGTCATTCTACCATCATTCAAAAGATAGAGGGACGAATCTACTAAATTTTCTACAAAGCGGTTGCTAGTTATTTTATTATTTTCTTTTTTCCCAAAATGGAGAATGGGCGTTAAAATCCCCTGCAATTATAAATTTGTTATCAGAATCTAAACTACGAAGCCATTCTGTATTCTGATCATTGGGGCCTTGCGGTAGGTAAATTGACACTATATTGATTGTCATGTTTGTGTTGACCTGAACTTGGACCGCGCAGGAATGAGCTCCTGTGATGTCTGGTGGAACAGGACTTTGGCATAGAAGATATTTTTCACCTTCACGGATATATATTGCTACATTGATTTTATCGTAATTCCCCACATTTTGGGTAATGGGGGGATAGTAAAAGCCCTCGAGTTTTGGCCAGCTTGTCTCTTCGGACATTAAGGGATTGCAAGGCTAGTGCATGGTATGTTTCCTGTCCAAGATGTTGACTCAATTGATCAAGGCCAGTGGTGATAGACCGACAGTTCCATTGAAAGACCCTGAAGGATTCTAGGGTAGACATAAACTCTCAAAAATCAACACAAAAAATATGTCACTTAAGGCTTAATACTTAGTTAATAAACAGGTAAACCTTTATGAGTAAACAAGGTTGGGTCAATTGGCAGTCAATAATGGGAATTAGGGGAAAGAGTCAAAATGAAATCTGATTACTCAGACTCTAAACAGTCAAGTAATTTGGTTGCCTAGTAACACAAGTGGTGGGTTGAATGAACATAACAATCAGGATTCCTGCTTAAATTTTTTGAAAGTTCCCCATCACCAGTTATGGAGAGCGCCAAACGGGTTTCTCCAGGGGTGAAGACCGTAGGAGGCGTCGACTGCAAAGTGTTGGGAGAGCCTGGACGGGTGGAAGCGGGGTCGTCTGCCTCCTTTTTTTGCAGTGGTCCACAGCAGTCTTCTGATGTGGCGCCCCATATTTCTGGCAAGAATGCTGGCTCCACGGTGGGTGGGATGGAAGTTGTCAGTAAGATGCCAGTTGCCCACAGGTAGTGTTGTGGTGGTTGATGAAGGTCACCTTCTTTTTCTCGCTGAGACTGGACGTCACTAGAGCATTATAACAGTTCTCTCTTCACGTTGAGTTGGGAGTCTCTAACGGGCGATACCTTGCTAATGACTATGTTTAGGTTAGGATACTCTTTTCTGATTTCCTTGACGCATGAAACCAGGTGATCACTTGATGTCGAGGGGGAAGTAGATCTTAAATCGTTCACCCCAGTGTGGATGAGCACAGCGTCGAATGGTTTCTCATTGGATTGAATAGCTGTGTTGAAGGATGATCCTATTTCCTTGATCGTGTGGACTTTGATGGACTGGGCGTAGAAGTCGTAGGAATGACCCAGCCGTTTGCCGTTGACTTTGTTGGTCACGGAGTCGTGCAGAATGAGTACACGCGGGTAGATCTGGATCTTGGTTTTTCTTTTTTTTCCATGAAAGCTGACTTGCTACGTAATGGTTGGTGACTTTCTTTCGCGTGGTTGGTTTTTGACGTCATCGGAAGTTTTGATGTTCGAATTGCCGGTTTTTCTTTTTCTTTACTGTTCCGGACCACACTCGGACGTTGCACTGGTTGTGTGGTGGTGTTGGGCTGCTTAACGGCCGGTGGGAACGATCCGGAACTGGCCACTCGTGCGTAGGAACCGTAGGGCTGGTTTTCCGTTTGGGTTCCCACGCTAACCTTGGTCAACTTACTTGTCCCAGCTTGAAGAATTTTACTTTGTTCTAGGACAGTATTTTCGGGGCTGCAGATCCGGTCAGAAAGTTTTAAAATAATCGTTTGTAAGTCAGCTATTGTTGGACTTACGGCAAGTAGCCCTCCCCTGCCTGGATCCGTGTCGGTGGGGCTTGTTTTCTTGTGACTGCTAGGCCTAGTCGCCTTCTCGGTAGCAACCACGCGTCTAGCTCCATTCAAAGCGGTTGGAGGTGCTATGGCCATCGATTTAACATTTTCAGGGGTTTTGTTAATCCCAGTCAGCATACGAATCGTGATGAGCCATTCACTCTGGCTCTAAACTTTGGTCCACCTGGTCATGTTGGGGAACTTTGCAAAGGAATTCAGCAGGCGTCGTTTTATAAAAAGCTGATCGTATCCGCCATCTTGTGTGTGTCGTGTGTGTGTGTGTGTGTGTTGTGCGTGCGTGGCGTGCGTGCGTGCGTGTGTGTGTGTGTGTGTGTGTGTGTGTGTGTGTGTGTGTGTGTGTGTGTGTGTGTGTGTTGTGAGAGGTGAGAGAGAGAGAGAGAAGAGAGGAAGAGAGATGAGAGAGAGAGAGAGAGAGAGAGGTGTCTCCTTGATGGACATGAATTATGCATACTACTAAACAAAATGCGCCCATATATTAAATCAATAGGGGGCTAATATTATTATACATTGTGTGTGTGTGTGTGTGTGTGTTGTGTGTGTGTGTGTGTGTGTGTGTGTGTGGTGTGTGTGTGTTCATCACGTTTGCATGTTATCCAAGACTTGGAGTTTGATCAGAACAATGTGATACTGAAATTTGTTAGTGGCGTTTGCTTTCTCCAAATGGCATGATTTGATAGATGACAGATAAGGCGTTGTAACCAGTGTTACAACCTTGCATGACTTTTATGCACATTATTAATGTTGATCATTGAGGGAAAAAGTCAGCTACAATCCATATGATATAAGATATTTGAACGCAAGCTTGAAATTGTTAAAAGAGACGCAAAGGGGAGATTGTGAAAGCTAGCTAGATATTCATTTGTGTGGATCTTTATCTCTTGGTGCTGGCTTCCGTAAACCGTGTCTTCGCCATTTCCAAACCTTTGATACACATCTAGGCCTATCTTTTCAATAACAGAAATCTTTATTTGTCTTTCTCCGCCAGCTCATTTTAGCTTTACAATGATCTAACCTCTGTCAAAGAGTTTCCTTTCCGTTTAAAAGGAAGTGAACCTCATCAGCAGGCATCCAGGATGCAGTGGCACGCCTGACGATTTTTTTTTTCCAAGAGTGAAACAGCAGTCGCTTGCTGATGTTGTTGACCTCCCTTTTGGAGATTAGCGTTCTCTCCCCTTAAACACTGGCCTCTCTCTCTCTCTCTCTCTCTCTCTCTCTCTCTCTCTCTCTCTCTCTCTCTCTCTCTCTCTCTCTTCTCTCTAGCTACCACGTTGTCTGTCTATCTGTCTGTCAGTCTGTCTATCAGTCTGTCTATCTCTCTGTCTATCTGTCTATCCATCTATCTATCGATTTATCTATCACACTTTCTATCTATCACTCTTTCTCTCTCTCTCACTCTCTCTCTCTCTCTCTCTCTCTCTCTCTCTCTCTCTCTCTCTCTCTCTCTCTCTCTCTCTCTCCCCTGTCTGTCCGTCTGTCTGTCTGTCTGTCTGCCCTCTCTCTCTCTCTCTCTCTCTCTCTCTCTCTCTCTCTCTCTCTCTCTCTCTCTCTCTCTTTCTATCTCTCTATGTATCTATCTCTATCGATCTCTCTATTTGTCTTTCTATCTATCTATCCATCTGTCTTCTGTCTATCAGTCTGTCTATCTAATTATCTACTTAATCATCGATTTATGTATATGTCTGCGTATGTAATTAGCTGTATTGTTTCGAGTGAACTGTTAAGGGCTTATGATGTATATACTAGCTCAAAGATTATCAACAGGAAGTGTTTTAAAATCTTTTGGGGAAACAATGAGAGTATGCTTAGGGAAAAAAATCATTTTTAATTTTGGCTTACTACCCAGGCACCTTCATTTCAAAAAGAAAATATGTCTGACAAGTTATCCAAACCTGAAATAAATCGACATCCGTTATCTTTTCAATGTGCTATAACTGAAGATTCCGATTTGAAATTCAAGACAGCCAAGATTTAACGTCCATTTTGCGCTCAATTGGAGAAAATAAGTGATTGCTCGTTCTTCGTCTTCATTGTCTTGAATGCTGTTTATCTGGCCTGAAGAAGACCAAAGAGGTCGAAACGCGTTGTGGTTTGTCTTGTCATTTGTTTCTTTTGTCTGGCGGAATCATTATAATTTATCTTTAAGACTAGTTTTTTTCTGGCTTGATCATTTTGATTAGGATCTGACTTCATGTTTGCGGCTTCTATGTACAGCCAATGGCGGTTCTCTTTCTCCTAGTGTGTGACCATGGACAATTCTCGATATGTTTGACTAACGCGTTCAGAGAAATAAGAACTGAGCAAAATAGTGAGGGTGATATCTTCAGTTCTGTCCTAGGCGGCACGGATTGACAGAGATCGTCAGAATTAGTTCCCTTCAACGAGAACGTGCGTTTATAGTATCGAAGTGAACATTGTGAATGAGGGGAAAAACATGTACATGCTGGCTTGAAATCATTTCAGTGGTGTCTGTCAGTCCATAGAATCAGATAACTGGACGTAGTTTGATCACAAGTACTGACTGGCATATTAAACCCGGAAAAAAAGGTAGTGTAGAACGAGGTGCCGATTCAACTGAAAATATTTTTGGTCGTTTTCAATAACAACGATCCAGCGTCCTATTTTCGACGCTCTGCTGAATCCCTTCAAAACACACACACACACACACACACACACACACACACACACACACACACACACACACACACACACACACCACACACACATACACACACAGAGGATAACAGGATAATTATATTTGTCCAAAAGATGGAAAATTCATTTTCGACAGCACAGCAACCATATACCAGGGCAATGCACAAACACAGAAAGAAAAAAGGCGTAAACTTCCTGTGTAAGAATCAATAATAAATCAATCCCATCAGTAAAATATCTTCATGCAAGCACAAACACTCTTCCCACACACACTCTCCCACCCCCCCCACCCCCCCACACACACACACAAACAAACACACACACACACACACACACACACACACACACACACACACACACACACACACACACACACACACACACGCAATAACACACACGCACAAACACATGTGCGTACACAGCTACAGTAAACATCCACTCTCTTTAAAGCATGGAACCTAAGACTACGACAACAAAAAAGAGCATCATCATTAAAAGCACACACACACACACACACACACACACACACACACACACACACACACACACACACACGCACGCACACACACACACTCACCCCCCCCCCCCCCCGCCCTGCTCCCCTTCTCCCCTACCCAAACATGCAAAAGTGCGTGTACGCGCACTATCAACTTATACCTTTTGCCTATGAAAAGTGTAATAAATCGGTGACATCTCGCGCCATCTTTCACCTCACCGCCAAATGCTGCCGTGGAGTCGAACACGCGACTCTCAGAGATGGGGACGCGAGTAGGCAAACCACTCGAGCTATAGAATTCATTAATACTAACGTTATTTTGTCCCACACAACCTCTAAGTCAAACCTGCATATCGAATCTCTTCATAAATCCCAGCATTTTCCACCACCTGTTGATTTTATGGCGACCTTCTACAAAAACATATCGCCTCACCATTTCTAAAGCAATCATTAAACTCTATTGTGTAAACTACAGCATAACGAGAGGCGTTTAAAACCGAGAATGTGCTGTATTTTCTTTTCGCAGTAAATAGCTATTGAATAGCTATTGAATCTTACTGTTCATTGCTTGCTTAATACACAAATGCAAAAACCAACCCCGAGCTTTACTGCAGCGTTGTTTTCATATTCGTGTTGACAGAGTTAAGTTCATTTCTGGTGAAGAACCCAAGTCCTCAAGCTTCTGAGTCAAGCCTCGAGGAAAACCGAACTCTTCCCATCTTTTCAGAACGAATCATAATAAACATCATATAGTTTTCACAGTCCCTCTCTCCAAATTAGGCTTCCAAAATATTGCTTCACAAATATTGACACATCTCTTGGTATACAGACGACCCCTCCCCCCCCCCCCCCCCCGCTCACCCGCACCCCCCCCCCCCCCCCCCCCCCCCCCCCCCTGTCCCCTCCTCTCCTCAATCTCCCAGGCCCTCTTCCTAAGCCTAACAAGCCTGAGTCTAGCGACCCCTCTCCACACAAACACATCTACATATCTATGATCTATTCCTCGACAGACGCCGTTCAGGGTGCTTTCCGGTATAAAGATGAAAGACAGTCCCACGGAGTAAACTCCCGGCAATCTTATATTGCGAGGCGCTCCGGTATTAAGATGAAAGCCAGACAGTGGTATAAATGACAACAATCGTGGTCAGGGCGGGTCCGTCGGGCGCCTGTGCAAAGTCAAGGAAGGTCTGGTGTGTCAGACGCGGACGGTCAGTCAGGCGCCTCTGACTCGCGAGGCGCTTGGCTCATCCATCAGGGCCAGACTACGGGCTGGTTCTTTTGGTGAAGGAGACAAGAGAATTGTCTCAAGGTCTGCTTAGGAGGGGGAAAGTATGGTCGATCATTCTTGTCTATAGAACAATATTTCATTCTTTTCTTTCCGTAAGTTCTTTTGGTGAAGGAGACAAGAGAATTGTCTCAAGATCCGCACAGGAGAGGAAAGTATGGTCGATCATTCTTTTCGATAGAACACTATTTCATTAATTTTCTTTTCCTAACTTCTTTTGGTGAAGGAGACAAGGAGTGCTTACGAGTGGAAAGTATGGTCGACAGGAGAATTGTCTCAAGGTCTGCCCAGGAGAAGAAAGTATGGTCGATCATTCTTTTCGATAGAACACTATTATGTTAATTTATTTCCTAACTTCCTTTCGTGAAAGAGACAAGGGGTGCTTAGCAGGGAAAGTATGGTCGATCATTCTTTTCGATAGAACATTATTTGATTAATTTCCTTTCGCATATTCTTTTGGTGAAGGAGACAAGAGAATTGTCTCAAGGTCTGCCCAGGAGAGGAAAGTATGGTCGATCATTCTTTTGATAGAACACTGTTTTATTATTTTCTTTTCCTAACTTCTTTGGTGAAGGAGACAATGAGTGCTTAGGAGTGGGAAGTATGGTCGATCATTCTTTTCAACAGAGCATTATTTTATTCATTTCCTTTCACATAGTCTTTTGGTGAAGGAGACAAGAGAATTGTCTCAAGCTCTGCCTTGGAGGAAAGTATGGTCGATCGTTCTTTTCGATAGAACACTATTTCATTATTTTCTTTTCCTAACTTCTTTTGGTGAAGGAGACAAGAGTGTGCTTAGGAGTGGAAAGTATGGTCGATCATTTTTGTCTGTAGAACATTACTTTATTCTTTTCTTTTCGTAAGTTTTTTTTGGTGATGAAGACAAGAGTTTTGTCTCAAGGTCTGCACAGGAGAGAAAAGTATGGCCGATCATTCTTTTCTATAGAACATTTTCTTTAATTATTTTCTTTTCTCTATTCATCTGCATTATACTAATTCTACTTTCCGTCATATTTTCGAATTCGCATTTAAGACATGCATGGTAATATCTTTTCGTTTTAATTTGTTCAGACAAAGTCTGCAGTCATATTGATGTTTTATTTAGATTTTTTTTCACTGTGGATACAAGGCGAATCATGATGTGGTGAGAACGCGGGCATTTCGATGCTAATTTAACGTTGCAAAGGTGATTTTTTTTTCAAATGAGCAATATGTTTGAAAAAGAAATAAATGCAGAAGAAGAGATGAAAAACAAAACAACAACAACAACAACAACAACAACAAACCAAAAACAGACATCTGAACTCAAATCCGTCCTGTTTGTCAGCTTGCTCTGTCTTTCTTGATTTTATTTATTTTTCTATTTATTTATTTACTTATTTATTTATTTATGTGTTTATTCATTTATGTATGTAATACTTATTTATTTATCTATTTATTTATCTATTCCTATCATCCATTTATTCATTGATTCCTTCATTCATTTACGTATTACTGAAGCATTTACCAGTTTACATTCTCATACGTTTGTTTGCTTGATCTCTCTTCTCTCTCTCTCTCTCTCTCTCTCTCCTCTCTCTCTCTCTCCTCTCCTCTCTC
>CM031608.1:63852018-63859518 GCA_018398815.1 Conus ventricosus
ACTTTACTTTTCAGATCAAGGATTTAGGACAAAAAGATTTTTGTAAAGTTCCCTCGATCTATGCTTGTCCCATATTCCTTAAATTGTGGCTTTATGTAAAGATAGAACATTTTAGAAAGTCATCTTAAACAACACACACCAACACACACACACACAACACAAAACACACACCACACACAACAACATAGAAAAACACACACTATTTGGGAAGAAATACACCAAAAACACACACAACCACACACCACACACACACCACACCACACACCACACACACACACACACACGCGGTGGCGGTGTTGGGGTGGGGTTGTGATAGATATGTGTGTCCGCGCATGCGGTGTGAATGCGTCGTGCTAGCGCCGCGGCGCCGGGGTTGTGTGTGTTGTGGTGTGTGTGTGTGTGGGTGTGTGTTGTGTGTTGTTGGGGTGGTGTGTGTGTGTGGTGGTGGGGTGCGCGTGCGTGCGTAAGCGGTGCGTGCGTGTGTTGGCGTGCGTGCCCTCGGCGTGCGTGCGTGGTGTGTGTTTTGTGTCTGTCTTCGGGTGCGTGCTGGTGGTGCGTGCGCGTGTGTGTATTGTGTGTTGGTGTTTGTGTGATGTTTGTTTGTTGTTGTTGTTCTTCAATTTAAACGTCTTTTCACTAAAATGATAGTAGACAAGGTGTGTGTGTTTTGTGTGTGTGTCTGTTTGAGAGTGTGTGCGTGCAGCGTGCGTATCCCGTGGTGTGCAGCAGCGTGCGTACGCGTGAAGTGCGTGCATCGTGCGTACGTGATGTGCGCGCTCCGCGTGCGTGCGTGTGCGTGTGTGCCGTGATGTGTGATGGGGAGAAAAAGGAAGACTTCGACTGTAAAAAAAAAAAAGGGAAAAAAAAGAAAAAAAAAGAAAGACATCAAAAGTAAAAACATACAAACTGTACAAAATAAGTAATGGTGTAATGAGTTCGGGGCCGAATGTTTCTCGACATTTAGGCAAATTAAGGGTAGTTGCTGTTGTTGGGAGCACGTTTCCTTGGTCTTCAAGTGTGCGAATTCAGCCATCACCAGGGGGGGATACCCTGAGTCGTATACTGAAGGAGGGAGAGTGCTAGGAAGTGTATCGCATGTCCGAGGGTTGAGACGAGGAGTAGCCGACTTGCCGGCCTGGGAACAGGAGTGTCCCCAGATCCGACACGGCTGGCTATTCACTGGCTCCCATGGGCCGGACAGAACGGCGATCGTGTCAAGGTGACCGTCACGAGTAAGGTGACCGTCAGCCTGCAGGCAGAGTACAGCGACCATTCAGTCGTCCTTTTCTGAGGAATGAATGGAGCTGCGGCCTATCGAGTGGTTTCGCCTAGTTGTCTATAGAGTGTAAATACTTGACGCATCAGTCAGGCTGGAAAGAGGTTCCAGGCTGTAGTTCAATGGTAGCTTGGGGGAATCGAACATAGAGTTTGAATCGGAGGTTAGGCATTATAACCACTGGTGCCCAGTCTTTGTTGGCGCTACCGCTGTGGTGTGTGTGTGTGTAGGTGCTATGATTCCATTGGTGGAATAAAAATTAACTTGGGATTTATTGTACAATCGTGTGATATGTGGTGCCAGTGATTTCAATTGGTTTGAGCAGTTAAACTCGGGTTCTCTCTTTACTTTGAGAACGAATATAAGGTCTTGGAAAACCAGGTTAGTGTGTGACTCACTTAAGGGAAAGTGAACGCACTCGCCCGTCATGCTGAGGGCTCAAGAAAATACAGCGTGGAAGCAAGGTTTAGCTGTCGCCTCGTTAGTCTCCTGGGGGGGAACATATGAACAGTGGAGTTGCTGTAGCCCTGAGCCGACGACGAGAAGAATTGTCTCCCGTTGGGGACGGTCCGACAGCAAGACGTGTTAACCTTGTTGGGCCTAGACAGGGAGCTGCCAGACAACGGGGGGGGGTGGGGATGCCAGAGAAGACCTGTGGGAGAGGCCGGACAAGGACCCTTTCAGTGAGAGGCGAAGTAACGGTGGGTCCGGGAGACTCAGTGTGAGGGTGCGACCAAGCTACGTTGGCCAGTGTCCCCCCAACTGGATTTGGCCAATCGGGAAGGACAAACGTGTGCAGCTTCCAGCTCGTAGTACGCACAGCGTGATGAGAGAAACTGGACGATCAACCAAGGAAATGCTGGGCAAGTCTTACGGACGTTTTATGTTTTCTTAAGTTTATATGTTGCAAACAGAACGGGTGGAATATTGTCTTTCCTGGGGGGCTAAGTAAAATAATTGAAGAAAAGGGGATGCGCTTTATGAGATTGTTCTTATGCTGATTACATAGTTGTCTGATACAGATAGTTGTGTTGTGTAGTGACGGGGGGGGGCTCGGAGTCAAAGTGAAATAAAGTTGATTATTTCTATGAAATGTTAATTGTTTCCCGTCACCTTAGGAGCGGCCCGATGTGAGTGACAAGTATGCGTTGTGCCATATGCCGAGAGCGCATGTTGGTTGTGAAAGCGTAAAAAACTTCTGGTCTATGATCCCCCTGCATCCCTAAGATGCAATCATATTTTTAATAACGAGGGGGAGCGCGAGACCCGTCACAAAATGGGGGCTGTCGTCCGGGATGAACCTAAATGAGCCATAAGTGATTTTTGATTCTGGTTTTTGTTCAATTGCAGAGGAATTTGAAATCTTCATAAATGTTGGAAACCTAGATTAGTTGTTTCTTTTTCGGGATAGACGTTACTATGATGTTGATGTTTTGATCTTTTTTTTTTTCATGACTGGCCTTGTATTATGAACTAGCTGATTGGTGCTGTTGAGGTTGATTGTGTGTAGCACAACTAATAGTTCCTTATTTACAAGTGATCGTGTAGGATATCTCGTTTGTTACTGGGGTTGTATTAACTAGCTGATCGAGGTTAGATAGCTTCAGAATGTCGAACTGAAGAGGGTGCTGATACAATGGTCCCCGCTGAAAAAAGATTGGACCTCATAGTAGAAAGGAAAAGCATAGGACTAAAAGGTCCCGAACTGAAGGCATATGTAGATAAACTGGCCCCGTGTAATCGAGGCCCAGAAAAACAAAGAGAAACGGGGAAAAGAGAGAGAGAAAGAGAACGGGAAAAAAGGAAGAGAAAGAGAACGGGCAAAAGAGGAGAGAGAAAGTAGAACGTAAAAAGAAAGAGAGAAAGAGAACGGGAAAGAGAGGAGAAGAGAAAGGAACGGAAAAGAGGAAGAAGAAGAGAACGGAAAAAGAGGAGAGAGAAAGAGAACGGAAAAGGAGAAGAGAGAACGGGAAAAGGAGGAGAGAGAACGGAAAAAGGAGGAGAGAGAACGGGAAAAGAGGAGAGAGAAAGAGAACGGGAAAGAGAGGAAGAGGAAAGAACGGAGATAAGGCATTTGAGTTAGAAAAATTAAAATTAGGAGAACGAACGGGAACGGGGGACGCAAACCTCAAGTGAACTTTGCAACTCACATGTCAGTCCCCTTGATCAATATGCAAGGTTCGATGATAATCCGGACCATTTTAGGAGGATTTCAATTTCGCAATTTGAAAGGATTGCCAAGAACAGGGCTTACCCGAAGAACGGGGGCCACAAATTTGTCTGCGCTGCGGACACCCACAGCTAGGGCTGGGCTTTTTTCTGCTTACCGCCGGAAAAACAGACAGATTATGAGTCCGGTGCGGCGATTGCTTTGTTTCAGAGGTACCAGGTAACCGCCGATCGATAATAGGAAATTGTCATGAGAAACCGTTCGGAAATGAGGTGAGCGCACGTCATACAGTTCCTTTATCGGCTTAGGGCTCTCTTTGACAAATGGATAAGGTTAGGGAACAACGAACAAACTTTTGAATCTTTGAGAGGAGGAGATCGTTATGAGCAAAATTCTCTCCACTTGTCGGATGAACTCACACAGTATTCTGGTGCGGAAAGAGAATTAGGAAAGTTTAGAGAGTTAGTGAAAGTTGCAGACAGTAGAATCTGCCCATGATCAGCGAATGGGGATGAAGGGATCGAACCATCGACCCCACTGCCCAGACCACACAGTCAGGGAGTGATTCGCCGACTCCCTACAAACAGAGGCGAGACCGCAGTTAGAAACGCATTCTAAGTCCCGTGGCAACAGTGGGACTCACAGAGAATGTTAGAGTGAAACGCACATGTTTCAAAGGTGGGCGAGAGGGTCATATCGCCAAGGCACTTTTGTAGCGTAGTGCGATACACTCAGTTGTTGCGGATGATAACAATTCAAACAGGAAGGCAGAGTACCACCACCAACTACTATGGCAATAGTAAACGGAAGCCGGTGACCTGCTTGTTATATACAGGACTGACTCTAGCGGCAATGGTAGAGTCCCCGGGGTTTGAGAGAGACAGACTATCCCGGGAAACCACCTGCGTGCGATATCAGATGGGAGAAACTAATGCGCTCCTTTGGCCCTTGTCAAAGTAGAGTCAGATTTGTCCAGGAGTACTCTCCTCACTGCAGCAGTGCAAAACAATCTTCCCTACCCAAGCTTTGTTAGGGGGAGGTATATACGCCCCCGAAGCCTAACCAGGCTGCCAAGTCAAGATAGGGAAAGCAAGGGCAGTGCAGAGTAGCACTCCTACTGGAAAGTAAAACAGAACGCAGGTGGAGCGCACAGGCGCCGCTAGCAGTAGACTAGCGTGGGCCATGAAGGTGGCCATGGTGGTGGTGCAATAGACCATGAAATAGTCGTAGTGGCGGTGGCCGTAAGCCAGGAGTGGCCGTAGTGCGGTGCAGTAGCCATGGAAGGTGCCATAGTGCGGTGCCTGTAGGCCATGGAGGTGTCGTATGGCGTCCGTGGGCCATGGTGCCGTAGTGGTGGTTTCAAAAAGTTGTTGGCGTTGCCAGTGGTAGTCAGAAATGTAAGAGCCCACGGGTGGCGGACCTCAGGGTCGGGGCCAAGGGACCACAGAGTAACTGGAAACAGCAGCTGGTTGGAACCCGGAGGCAGTAATAACGATGGCAAGAAGGTCGCGGTGACCAGCTATCTTAGGAACTGCCAAGAATAGTCAGCTCACAGGAGCAGATGATCCAGTGTCAGAAGGGGTAAAAGAAAAAGGCTCATCAAGTAGTGGGCTAGCCATAGTGGATTCGAACCAAGGAATTTCCAAGAGAGAGGAAAATCGGTTCGGAAAAGATGAAGGAGGGATCATCTCATAACATTTTGAAAAGGGGAGAGATCGAGTCGCAGTGAATGGTCACAGGCAAAGCGGAATCGCGCAGATTTATCACGCGCTCCCATTAAAAGGACTAAAAATTGTGTGAAAGGTGCTCTGACTCTCTGTAAAGCCTGGAATGCGCAAACTATCTGCCTCAAGGTACTATTGGCGAGCCACAAAACGCGGTCAACATTGAGAGGGGCAGGAGTAGGTCAAGGGTTGGAGTAATGCCTACCATGGAGGTTGCTCTTGTAGTGTGAACCACAGAATCAGACAATGGTAGGAGCATGCCTACTGGCTGCTAGTTGTTGTGGTGGTGGTGGTGAGCAGTCATCTGTTCGGACCAGCTACTGTGTAAATAATGTAGCTGGCCATTATGTTATTGGATTTTATTGCCCAGTATCTGGCGGGGTTGAGCTAATGTCATGTGTTATTTTCATTTTCTGATATATGTTTACCTGTATGTGGTTGCTTTTGTTCATTGCCCAATATGGAACGGGGATCAGTACGTGCGCACGTGTTATGATTTATGATTTTTCTGGGTTGATATCAGTCTGGCTTATGATGTTTTGGGTCACATCACGGTAAAGTGTGGAAAATGTCCCTTATGTTGTGAAATCAGGATAAATGTTTGATATTGCATAGTGGGGGGGGGGTGGGTTTTGTGGTGAGACTCGAGCGAGCAGAATTTGGGGCCAACACTCCTAATTGTTTGATGTTAACAATAGGCTGGGCCACACACCTGAATTAGGAATGATTGTGGTAATCATGTTGTGCTATATTAAAGTGAATGGAGTGATTATTAACATTATGGACATGGCTGGATAGCTAACGCTATGGACAGAGTTCTTGATTATATGTAGCCAGGTTAGAGTTACAATGATTGTGCACAGTCGTTATGACTGACCAAAGAGTGATGTTTAGATATCTGATTGATCTATAGTTTTAAATTGGTACGAATCCCTGTTAGAGATGTTGATGGAATGATGTCTTGAAGGGATCATAGGTAGTACTGTATATCGACCCATGCAACTGAGTTTGTTATCCAGTTGGGAACAATCGTCCTGGAGAAAATCTTGATTGAACAACATTCTAGGTTATGCGGGGGTGTAATGAGTCGGGCCGAATGTTCATCGAGCATTTAGGCAAATTAAGGAGGTAGTTGCTGTATGTTGGGAGCAACGTTTCCTTTGGGTCTTCAAGTGTGGGCGAATTCAGCATCACCAGTGGGGCTACCCTGAGTCGTATACTGAAGGAGGAGAGTGCTAGGAAGTGTTTCGCGATGTCCGAGGGATAGTGACGAGGAGTATGCCGACTTGCCGGTCCTGGGTACCAGAGTGTCCATCCCGACCACTGGCTGGTAATCACTGGGCCTCTCCAGTGGCGGACAGAAAGGCGATCGTGTCAGGTGACCGACACGAGTAGGTGACCATCGCCAGCCGCAGAGTACAGCGACCATTCAAGTCGTCCTTGTTTCTGAGGAATGAATGGAAGCTGGCGGCCTAATCGAGTGGTTTGCGCCTTGTTGCTATAGGGGGGTAGAAAATACTTGACGCATCCCCCCCAGTCCATGCTGAAGAGAAAGTCCAGGCTGTAGTTCAATGGGTAGCTTGGGGAATCGAACATGAGTTTACTATGAGGTTATGCATAACCACTGGATGCCCAAGTCTTGTTGGCGCAGCAGCTGTGGTGTAGAGTGTGTGTAGTGTGACTATAGATTCCATTGGTGAATAAAAATAACTTGGGGATTTATTTGGTACAAATCGTGTGATATGTGTGTGCCGTGATTCCATTTGGTATGAGCCAGTTTTAAAACTCGGGTTTCTCTCTTCCTTTGAGAACGAATATAAGGTGCTTGGAAAACCAGTTAGAGGTGGGACTCACTTACGGAAAGTGAACTCGCCCTCTATGCTGGATGGCTCAAGAAAATACAGCGAGAAGCAAGGTTAGCTGTCGCCTCGTTGTCTCCTGGGTGGGGAACGTACGACATGAGTTGCTGTCGCCTCGGAGCGACACGAGAAAGAATTGTCTCCCGTGTGGGGACGGTCGAACAGCAAGACGAGTTTAAACGTTGGGGCCTAGACAGGGAGCTTGCCAGACAACGGTGGGGTGTTTGGCAGCCAAGAAGACCTGTGGGAGAGGCCGACAGGAGCCCCTTTCAGTGGAGAAGGGCGAAGTACGGTGAGTCTCCGGGGAGACTCAGTGAGAGGGTGCGACTCAAGCAACGTTGCAGTGGCCCCAACTGGGATTGGCCAATGGGGGGCGGGAGGACATAACGGTGTGGCAGTCTTCAGCACGTAGTCGCACAGTGTGATGAGAGAAACTGACGATCAATCCAAGGAATGTGCTGGCAGTTACGG
>CM031608.1:63864518-63882018 GCA_018398815.1 Conus ventricosus
CACATCGCGGCGGATGCATGAACCAACATTGACAATAAGACAGAAAGAAAATGCTGCGAATAAAATGCTATATAAGTATTCATTAATAATAATAATAATGAAATATCAATATGGGAAAATACAATAGAAAATCATTACTTAAATTAAAAGACAGGAAAGAAGAAAAGAACAACATAAAAATCAAACACAGCCGTGTAAACAAGCAATCTACACAACAAATACATGATTCCCAATGCACCGAACTACACAAATAATGAAGAGAGAGAGAGGAGAGAGAGAAGAGAGAGAGAGAGAGAGAGAGAGAGAGAGAGAGAGAGAGATCGTGTCCCGTCTCCCAAAACACCAAAGAGCCCAGCCCCTTGTCGCAGTGGGTTCTAATAATGCAAAGTCGTAAAACGAGGGAGTACTCCCCACAAATACATCCGTCCGAGGCCCACTGGGAGCAACGTCGACGAGAGAAGAAGAAAAAGAAGAGGAGAAACAAGAAGAAGAACAAGCAAGAGGAATCAGAAGAACAAGTACCTGAAAAGAAACAGGAAGATGCGGAAGAACACTAATTCGCTTATAACATTAAAAACGTTTTACTTTGGCGATGAACTGGTGCACAGTTTTAAAATGTTTTCCGTTTCTTCCCTGGAAAATTTTAGGTCAACCAAAAGAAAGTGTGTGAGTATCAATACAGTTAGATTGATAGTGAATAACGATCGTTCTTATCTGTATGTAGTTTGAGGCAATCTAACAGTTAGTGCTCTGTGTTTTCGTGTGATGGCCACGCTCACAATTTGGATCGCCATAATGTCTGTTGTGTAATCTTGATTGATATTACTCATTCCTAATGCGAATCAGCAAAGGTTATTTGATCCTGGCACGATCCAATTAAATAGTAGAAGGGAACAGTGGTCTGACAAGTCAAAAAAACGATAAAATGCTGATAGAGTTGTTGACTTAAGTCCGACTGGAAGTTGTTCCCAACAAAAGACAGAACTAGGTAAAAATGATTTATTTATAATAATTCAGTTCTAAATCGTGGCACTGTTCTTTCTATGGCCGACGCCCTATGGTAACGATATAGGTCAGAGACTGATAAGGGAGAAAATCAGCTAAATATTTGGACAGACCCATTATAACATTTTATGAAATAGTATCAGCTTATGTATTTCGTCTTCTGTAATGAAACAAAATCCAGACTCTTCGTATAATTTCTGTGACTTTGTTCCCTTAACTCCACCAATTATGGTACGAAGTGCCTTCTAGGTGTAGCTTTTCCTAAGGATAATTGACTGAGAATCTGTGCAGACTTAGTTATGCCTGACCAAAGTCATTCGTTCAAAATGGGGTAAAATAAAGGATCGTACATCGTCCTCCAAAGTATTTCTGGTTAGTCCTGTATTTGTATTTTTAGACACGCAATTAACATATTTCACTTTGATGCTAAGAATTGGATGTGTTCGTCCCAATTGCAAGATATCCTGAAAAGATACTCCTAAATTTTTAAGATATTTTTGACGGTTACTAAGGTCTTCCTTCCAAATGTGATTGGTATAGTGTGCACTGTACACGGGTAATATTGACAAGTTCGTTTAATCTCGGGTTGATGGGGGCCATTGTTGGCCCAACTCAACTTTCTGAAGGCAGAATTTAAAGATTTCTTCTTCTCTGATTTGTGGATCATTTAAGGCAAGCGATAAACAAGTATCATCGGGGCAAACAATTTAATTGTAGCCTGGAATTCGCATATCCAATGTTCGTTAATTATAAACAAAAACAATAAAGGACCAAGGACAGATCCATGGGAACACCTGCTGAATCTTTTCCACTCGGACTTTTCGCCTTAAAACTACTGATTGGTGTCTATTAAATAGGTAATCGGGAAAAAAGTGCCAGTAATTTCCCTCGAATCCCCACTGCTGCTAGCTTTTAGTAAAAAGTCCATCTATGCCATACACATCAAAACTTTTGAGATAGCTCAAAGCAAAGTAGAATTGTTTGTGTTGTAACCCACGATCAAAAGAGAACAAAGATAATTAACATGTAGGTCCAAAAGCTGGTTGACTGTGGAATCGCCTGTGTAAAACCTGATAGCAAAGGAGGTGCATGACTTCTTTTGTTTTTACGAAAGCGTACACATGATTGTGGACACACCTCTCAGAGTTTTACCAACACAGCTATAAGGAGCGAGATCGGCGGCCGGTATATATTTCCACAATTCTCGTTGGTCCTTTTTTTGTGAATAGGAGAAACATGTGCTCACTTCCCACGAGGACGGAAATGTACCTTCGTTTCACATTATAGAACAACTGGGTAAGGAGGGCTAGCTATAAAATTTACTGCACAAATAGTAGTTAGGGGGGGGGTGTTGTGATGAGGTCTGGACCACAATGAATTTGAGTCTTGTTCGATATTCTAATAACTGATATATATCGTCCTCAGTAGTACAAATTCATTAATTTATAGTTTTGGCAAACGACATCTAGTGGTAGATCGTCAATCGTCCCGTTGTCGAGAGTGGATTGACAATGAAAAAGTTATTAGTATATCGGCTTTGTCTTATTAGATAATACGATGTGCCGTTGACAGTAAAGGAGGAATGTCCATCAGTGTTATGCCTTTTTATTGAAAAAAAGAACGAACTAGTTCACCAGTCCTTTTGGCCAAAGTTTATAGGATCTGATGCCTTGTCATCAATCTCTTTATAAAACTCAGCCTTGTCGTTCTCTTTCTTTTTGCTGTGACGTAATTCCGAAATTGCCTAAAACAATGCCATTCTCCGGCACATCCGTTTTGTTTAGCCTTTGCATGAAATATATTTGCGCTTTGCTATTAAGAGTCGTATTCATCAGTCATCCAAGTACATCATTTGGTAACTGTAATAACCTTTATTTGGCATACACAGAAGAGCAAATACTCATGTAAAGTATCAGTGAATTATTCAACGGTTTCGTCAACAGTTTCTCATATTTAAAATGAACTCCAGTCTACAAGTTTGTAGCAATCGACAAAAATCGTCTCTGTTTAAGTTTATTGTAGTTAAATATACTTCTTTTGAATTTGTTATGTTATATTGTGTTTTTAAGGTGCAGCAATGGAATTACTGTGAACGAAAGGACTGCGGGTAAAACTTGAGTTAATTCACAAATCGGGGGTTTGGTGTATGACGATGTCTAGACAAGTTGATTGAGTGTCGGTGATTCGGAGTGGGTTCAGTAACTAATTGGTGAAGCCTGTGTACAACAGAAATGATTTCTGATAGGTGTCGAGAGGGGTTGTTCAGGTAGTCAGTGTTAAAGTCACCTTACAAAGAACGTATAGCTGTATTAGTTTTACTTTTCTAAAACTTTCCTCTTTCACAGATCCCAATAGCGTATCAGCGCATTGGTGGACGATAAAAGGAACCTAATTAGAATACACTTCTGGTTTAATTGGTTTCAACCCAAACGGCTTCTAATTCATGACTTGAAGATCCGGGCGAGGTAACAAAATAACGAGTTTCGAACGTAAACTTCTACTCCCCCGTGGGAATCAATAGCTCGGTCACACCGGACTGGAGGATGAAAATTTGTGGTAGACATATTTAAATCAATTAATACAGACTCAGAAAGCCAAGTTTCAGATAAAGTAATTTAGTCGAATTCTCTAGATTCGGCTTCCAAAGAGTAAGTTTATTTCTTTAACAATTGAACATTACAAAGAATTACATCTCTATCGCCCCCACCCCACCCACTTCTGTCCCCTCTATCTCCCCCACCCCACCCCACCTCTCCTCTGGATCTCCCCCAACCCCCCACCCCTGTGCTCTCTATCGCCCCCACCCCTCACCCACCTCTGTCCCCTCTATCTCCCCCACCCCTCCCACCCCTCTTGTCCTCTTAACTCTCCCCCACCCACCCCACCTCCTTGCACACTATCGCCCACGACCACTCCCCCACCACTTTCCTCTCTATCGCCCCCCCTCCCCCACCTCTGTCCTCTGTATCTCCCCCACCCTCCCACTCCCCCTGTCCTCTCTATCACCCCCACCCCACCCACCTCTCTGTCCACTCTATCGCCCCCCCACCCCTCCCCACCTCTGTCCTCTCTATCTCCCCCACCCTCTCCCCACCCTGTCCTCTCTATCTCCCCCACCCCTCCCACCTCTTCCTCTCTATCGCCACCACCCCTCCCCACCTCTGTCCCCTCTATCGCCCCCAACCCCTCCCCACCTCTGTCCCCTCTATCGCCCCCCACCCCGTCCCCACTCTCTGTCCTCTCATCCATCGCCCCCACCACCTCCCCACCTCTGTCCCCTCTATCGCAACCACCACCTCCCCACCTCTGTCCTCTCTATCCGCCCGCACCCTCCCCACTCTAGCTCATGTCATCTCTATCGCCCCCACCCCTCCCCACCTCTGTCCCCTCTATCTCCCCCCCCCCTCCCCAACCTCTGTCCTCTGTATCCCCCCACCCTACCCACCCTGTGCTCTCTATCGCCCCCACCCTCCCCACCTCTGTCCCCTCTATCTCCCCCCACCCCCTCCCCACCTCTGTCCTCTGTATCTCCCCCACCTCCCCACCCATGTGTCTCTATCGCCCCCACCACTCCCCACCTCTTTCCTCTCTATCGCCCCCCCCCTCCCCACCTCTGTCCTCTGTACTCTCCCCACCCTCCCCATTCCCTCCTCTCTATCTCCCCCACCCCCTCTCAACACCTCTGTCCTCTCTATCGGCCCCCCCCCCCCCCCCCCCCCCCGCCCCACCTCTGTCCTCTGTATCTCCCCCACCCCCCCACCCCTGTGCTCTCATCGCCCCCACCACTCCCCACCTCTGTCCTCTCTATTACCCCCACCCTCCCCACCTCTGTCCTCTCTATCGCCCCCCCCCTCCGCCCCACCTCTGTCCCCTCTATCGCCCCCCCCCCCCCGCCCCACCTCTGTCCTCTCTATCGCCCCCCCCCCCCCCCGCCCCACCTCTGTCCTCTCTATCCCCCCCCCCCCCCCCCCCCCCCCCCCCGCCCCACACTCTGTCCTCTCTACCTCCCCCACCCCTCCCCACCCTGTCCCCCTCTATCCCCCCCCCCCCCCCCCCCCCCCCCCACCACTGTCCCCTCTATCGCCCCCCCCCCCCGCCCCCACCTCTGTCCTCTCTATCGCCCCCCCCCCCCGCCCCACCTCTGTCCCTCTATCGCCCCCCCCCCCCCCCCCCGCCTCTGCCCCCCCCCTCTACCCTACCTCCCCCCCCCCCCCCGCCTTACCTCTGTCCTCTCTACCTCCCCCAACCCCTACCCACTCTGTCCCCTCTATCGCCCCCCCACCCTTCCCCACCTCTGTCCCCTCTATCGCAACCACCCCTCCCCACCTCTGTCCCCTCTATCTCCCCCACCCCTCCCCACCTCTGTCCTCTCTATCGCCCCCCCCCCCCCGCCCCACCTCTGTCCTCTCTATCGCCCCCCCCCCCGCCCCACCCTGTCCTCTCTATCGTCCCCACCCCTCCCCACCTCTGTCCTCTCTATCGCCCCACCCCTCCCCACCTCTGTCCTCTCTATCGCCCCCCCCCCCCGCCCCACCTCTGTCCTCTCTATCGCCCCCCCCCCCGCCCACCCTGTCCTCTCTATCGCCCACCCCCCCCCCCCCCACGCCGCACCTCTGTCCTCTCTATCGCCCCCCCCCGCCCACCTCTGCTCTCTATCGCCCCCCCCCACCTCTGTCCTCTCTATCGCCCCCCCCCCCCCCCACCTCTGTCCTCTCTATCGCCCCACCCTCCCCACCTCTGCCTCCTCCCCCCCCCTCCCACCTTCTATCGCCCCCCCCCCCCCCACCCCCCCTATCGCCCCCCCCCCCCCCCCGCCCCACCTCTGTCCTCTCTATCGCCCCCCCCCGCCCCACCTCTGTCCTCTCTATCGCCCCCACCCCTCCCCACCTCTGTCCTCTCTATCCCCCCCCCTCCCCGCCCCACCTCTGTCCTCTCTATCGTCCCACCCCTCCCCACCTCTGTCCTCTTTATCGCCCCCCCCCCCCGCCCCACCTCTGTCCTCTCTATCGCCCCCACCCCTCCCCACCTCTGTCCTCTCTATCGACCCCCCCCCCCGCCCCACCTCTGTCCTCTCTATCGTCCCACCCCTCCCCACCTCTGTCCTCTTTCTCCCCTTCTCAGACACGGTCTGCTTGTTCCCAGTAATGGAGTAGGTCTTGAGTGTTTATGTCTGGAGTTCTACCCCCTACCCCCTTTCCATCCATTCCGCTCCTTAGACAGACAGACAGACAGACAGACAGACAGGCGCACAGATGGGCAGACAGACTGACTAACAGACACACAGAGATGCAGACACGCAGACCGAGAAACACATACACACATGCATACAAGCACGCACGCACTCACGTACACACACGCGCCCGCGCGCGCCGGCGCACACACCTATGTCTGCCTGTCTGTCTTTCTGTCGGTGTGTCTATCTTTCTATCTGTCTGTCTGTCTGTCTGTCAATTATAGTGTCTTTGCAGAACGTAAACTCCATCTATCGTTTGATCTACGTGTACTCCACCAGTAAGCGCCAATAGTTCCTGACTTTGTCTGTGAGCAACAGTCTGTGAGCTACATTGCATCCCACTCTCTACCACAAGTTTGGCTGAATTCGGGTTAACAATATTAGTGTAATCTTGCCAACAGATGAACCAACAATTCAATAGATGTGAATAAAAAAAAAAAACATAGCTGTCTTTACAGGCGTAACAATGACATTGAACACTACCCAAAAGTGGAAGACACTGCGCGGGGTGGGGGTGGGGGTAGGGGTTAGGCAGGGGTCTAGAGAGAGGGTGGGGGAGGGATGTACAGAAGGGGGCGGGACTGTGACAACGCCTCAGAGTGGTATGCGTAATTATGGACGCAGGCGAGATTCGGTGCCTCGCTCATCATTTCCCAACCAACAACTGCAGGTGTCTGTAATCTTCGGGCCTGGCTGACTGCTACGATAGGTCATAATCAATGGTATCCAGGATTATGGAGGTGGGTTGGATTCAGTCTCTCCGCTTATCATGTGTCTGAAAACCAGTACTGCAGGTGTCTGGGTTCCTCGGGCCTGGCTGACGTCGTGATAGGTGATGATAAAAGACACCGTTTAAAATACAGCGTGGCCAGACAGTCTGATGCCAGCCAGCACATGCAGGCACCGTTATTATCATCTTCATCCTCGTTGGTCATCATAGAATAAAGCGAGGGGCTTTGTGTGTGTGTGTGTGTGTGTGTGTGTGTGTGTGTGTGTGTGTGTGTGTGTGTGTGTGTGTGTGTGTGTGTGTGTGTGTGTGTGTGTGTGTGTGTGTGTGTGTATGTGTGTGTGTGTGTGTGTGTGTGTGTGTGTGTGTGTGTGTGTGTGTGTGTGTGTGTGTGTTTGTTCCCCAGTGGGTAGGCTGGGGCTGGGGACATTGCTCTGTCTGTCTGTCTGTCTGTCTGTCTGTCTGTCTGTCTGTCTGTCTGTCTGTCTCTCTCTCTCTCTCTCTCTCTCTCTCTCTCTCTCTCTCTCTCTCTCTCTCTCTCTCTCTCTCTGTTTCTCTCACTCCGTGTCTCTGTCTCTGTCTGTCTGTCTGTGTCTGTCTGTCTGTCTGTCTGTCTGTCTCTCTCTCTCTCTTTGTGTGTGTTTGTCTGTCACACACACACACACACACACACACACACACACACACACACACACACACACACACACACACACACACACATACACACACACACACGCGCGCGCGCGCGCATTCAGACACACACACACACATACAGAAAGACAGACAGACAGACAGACAGACATGGATATAAACGCACACGGGGAATGTTGAACTACGGAACAATCAGGTTCAAATTATTCATTCTATGTCACACTGATTCTAAATCAGTATTAAATATTAAAGCGAATCCCTCCCACCACCACCACCACAGAGACAGACAAACAAACAAAAATACACACGATTACCGTTACGTTGTTTACTGTGAGAAACAGAAAGATCAACGGAAACAGTCAAGTAAAACGAAACAATGCTAGACAATAATCGACCGATTCGATCCCACGTCAAAACTGGTCTAGTCTGGAACCGCAGATCCCCGTTTACCAGTGGAGCAGACCCAGTCTTCAGCCAGTGCTCAGTTACCGCGCTTGTCTCCACAGTATGAATACATTGATAGCGGAGTTGGAAGCGCAGGAAAGGAGGGTGGATGGGGGATGGGGTGGGAAGAAGGGAGGGGGCGGAGGAGAAGGGGGTGGGGGTGGGATCGTCGTTTGAAAAATGTAGCGACGCTTTCCACTCCGCTGACACCTTCACTCCGTCTGGTACCACCACTAAGCAGTTATCTCCCAGTAGGGGGCGACAGGGGGTGGGGGACGACGGGGTGGAGGGAAGAGAGATGGGGGGGGGGGGGGGATGGGGGTTAGGTCTTGTCCAGGATTATGCTGTGTCTCCAGTATGGTCAAAGGAGAGAAAAGGGAATCAGTATGGCCAAAGAAGGGGAAAGGGAATTCATTGATGTCCAGGGATATGTTGTGTCCTCAATGTGGTCAAAGTGGGAAAGCGGATTGGTAGATAAAGTGGGAAAGGGGGATGGGTAGGGGATGTTTAGGGATGTATTGTATCCCCAGTCTGGTCAGAGAGGGATAGAGGATTGGCAGGGAATCTTCAGGGATATGTTGTGTCCCAGTAGGGTTAAAAGTTTATATATATATATATATATATATATATATATATATATATATATATATATATATATATATATAATATATATATATATATTAAAATGAATGAAGTGTTAAAAGGAGATCTACAAATTTGTTTCAAGCGAAGCCTAGTCGCTATCGTCAGGATGGTTTTTGGGTTGCCCACCGCCGGTGTTTTATAGTGTGTGGTCCCCGTGTGCGGCTGTTTACACGTGCGGGTTGGCTGCACGTGTTTTTAAGATTTGCAGGTTGTTGTTCTGGGTGTGTTCACTAACAACGATTTCCATTTATGCCTGCAGTTGTTTACTATTTCTGTTTTAGTGTTTAGAGTTGCTAGGTGTGGTTTGCATAGTATTAGCCATTTTTCAGTTAGACATAAGTTGCATCTTTTTGAAATATTGCTGTATGGTGATGCCCTTTTTATGATTTTCCATGGTATATTGCAGTTTGTTTTTGCGTCTTCAAGTTTCCAGATATATTTACTCAGTTCTGTTTGGTCTTTGTATTTTTCTTTGTTGAATGACTGTTTGTGGTTTGCATATCTGGTTTTGAAGTGGTTTTCAGTAATCCCTATGTATGTTTCTTTTTCATTTTCTGATGTCACAGTGGCTTGGTATACAATATTGTTGTAAAGGCATTTATTGCTTAGGGGGCACTGCTCCTTTTTGGTGCAATTGCAAGATTTCCTTTCTTCACCCTTCGTTGCTGTGGTGTTCGTTTTGTTGGATGCATCAATTAGGTTTTTGAGGTTGGGCATACTCAAACTTGTTGCTCCCCAAGGGGTCGAGCGCTTTTAAAATTGTTTTAGGCGCCATAACTACATTGATCTCTTTCTCTCTCTCTCTCTCTCTCTCTCTCTCTCTCTCTCTCTCTCTCTCTCTCCTCTCTCTCTCTCTCTCTTCTTATATATATATATATAATATATAATATAATATATATATATATCGTGTACCCAATACGGTCAAAGGAGGGAAAATAACTAGTAGGAAATGTCAGGACATGTTGTGTCCCCAATATGGTCAAAGGGGTAAAGGAAATTAGCAGACGATGTCCAAGGGTATGTTATGTGCCTAGTATAGTCAAAGGGGGACAGAGGATTGGTAGACAATGTCCAGGGATATGTTGTGTCCGCAGTTGGTCTAGGGGGGGGGGGGGGGGGGGGGGGAGGAAGAACTGGTAGAAAATGTCCAGGAACGCGTTGTGTTTCAGTATGGTCAAATGAAAGGGGGGGGGGGGGGGGGGCGGAGAGGCGAGATTAGTAGATGGCCAGGGATATGTTCTGTCTCCACTCTTGTCAAATGGGAAAACGGGATTGGTAGTAGATTTTCAGGGATATATTACTGTGTCCCAAATATGGTCAAAGGGGAAAAAGAATTAGTAGGAAATGACCTTGGATGTGTTGTGTCTCCAGTATAGTCAAAGGGGAAAGAGGATTAGTAGATAATGTCCAGGGATATGTTGTGTCCCCCAGTATGGTCAAAGGGGGAAAGGGGGGATTGGTAGATAATGTCCAGGGATATGTTGTGTCCCATTACGGTCAGAAGGGGAAAGGAATGAGTAGATGTCATGAGATATGTTATGTCCCCAATATGGTCCAAGGGGGAAAGGGGACTGGTAGATAATGTCCAGGGATACGATATGTCTAGGTATGGTCAAGGGGAACAAGGGATTGCTAGGTAATGTTCAGGGATATGTTGTGTCTACATAATATGGTCAAATGGGGAAAGGGAATGTTAGGAATTTATCCAGGGATATGTGTCCCCAGTAAAGTCAAAAGGGGAAAGGGAATTGCTAGGAGGTTATCCAGGGATATGTTGTGTCCCCAGTATAGTCAAAGGGGAAAAGGAATCAGTAGATGTCCAGGGATATGTTGTGTTCCCAGCCTGGTTAAACGGGAAGAGGGGATTGGTCTGTGATGTCCAGGGATATGTTATATCCCTAGCATCGTCAAAAAGGAAAAGGGATTTGGTTGATGTATAGGGATATGTTGTGTCCCAATATGGTCAAACGGGGAAACGGAATTGGTAGATGTCCAGGGATATGTTATGTCCCCAGTATGGTCAAAGGGGAAAATGGAATTGGCAGATGGTTAGGGATATGTTATGTCCCCAGTATGGTCAAAGGGGGAAAATGGAATTGGCAGATGGTTAGGGATATGTTATGTCCCAGTATGGTCAAAGGGGAAAAAGGGAATTGGTAGATTCCAGGGATATGCTATATCCCCAGTATGGTCAAAGGGGGGAAAGGAATTAGTAGGAGATGTCCAGAGATATGTTGTGTCCCATTACGATCTAAGAAGGAGAGGAGATTGATTATGAGATGTCCAGGAATACGTTGTGTCTCCGGTACGGTGAAAGGGGAAAGGGGGGGGGGGGGGGGGGGGGGGGGGGGGTTGAGGTAATGTCTAGGGATATGCCGTGTCCCCAGGATGGTCAAAGGGGGGAAAAGAGTTCGACAGGTCACACACACATCCACACACACACACACACACACACACACACACACACACACACACACACACACGCACGCACGCACGCACGCACGTACGCACGCGCGCGCGCGCGCGCGCGCACGCACCCACGCATGCACCCGACAAGCTCTATTGAACTTCAGGCATTCCATTGGCCAGTGAAAGGAAAGAGGGCAATTTCACAATAAGCTTTCCTTTAGCACCAGAGAGAGAGAGAGAGAGAGAGAGAGAGAGAGAGAGAGAAGCAGTGGCTGTTTGATGAGAAAGATCAATTACAATTGAAATTTCTCACAATGGCCAATCATTCTCTCTCTCTCTTTCTGTCTGTTTGTCTGTCTGTCTGTCTGTCTGTCTGTCTGTCTCTCTCTCTCTCTTCTCTCTCTCTCTCTCTCTCTCTCTCTCTCTCTCTCTTTCTTTCTCGCTTTGTCTGTCTGTTTGTCTGTCTGTCTGTCCGACTCTGTCTTTCTGTCTCTGTCTCTCTCTGTCCTTCGCTCGCTCGCTCACACATTGTCTCTCTTTCCCTTCCTCCCTCTCTCTCTCTCTCTCTCTCTCTCTCTCTCTCTCTCTCTCCATCGCTTATCCTACTTTGAGTGGCAATGTCCCCACGAGAATGAAGTGAGCATTATCAGCCCTTTATCACTCTTTATATGGCCCTCTCAGCTCAAGGAGCAGGAACAATGGAATTCAGGGGATTTGCCTTGGATTTTGTTTTCTGTGCATAGCCAGCAAGAGCTGTATTCATAATTCTTTGTTTCAATGGGAATGTTCTGCACTTTCTCTCGTAATATTGACTTATATGCTCTCTCTCTCTCTCTCTCTCTCTCTTTCTTTCTCTCTCTTTCTCTCTCTCTCTCCCTCTCTCTCTCTCTCTCTCTCTCTGTATAAAACCGGGAGTGTCAGCTTGGCTTTCGTGGTGAGTGGACGTGTTTTTGTTGCGCTCCAGTGAAACTGTTCTTACTAGCGCAGTAGCCGTTTTTCTGACTTAGAATTTTTTTCCCTTCTTTTTTTCCTTTCCTTGTTTAAGATTACTTTTTAGAACCGCGTTGTCAAGTAGATATGGAAAAACATTTAAATTTAGAGATTCTTTTGAAAAGTCAAACCAGGAGTTCAGAAGATGTATGCACGAGGTTTTAGACATCCGTCTAAAAGACGTGACAAACGCAATTTTCGGAACAGCTGGATACAGCAATGCGTGAGTTGCGATGCAAATTTGACGAACTTCACAGCAAAACTCTGGCCCTCGAACAAGCAGTTACATCGGCCACTTCAGAAAGAAAGGAACTGAAACACTCTATTTCCGAATTGACCAGAGGGCTGTCACAAATCACTGAAACCTAGCTGAAAAGTTGGATAAGCTGGAAATGTTCTCGCGAAGAGACAATGTTATTCTTTACAACGTGCCGCGCTCAAGGAATTCGGAATCGTATGAAGAATGTGTTCAGACAGTGCTACATGTTTTGGAAGGAACAGTAAAAGACAAACAGTGGTGTCGTGATGATATCGTTCGGGCGCATCGCTCGGACAGTATGACAGGGGAGGTCGACTTCCACCCATCATTGTGAAATTGGCTCGTTGGTCTGACAAGATGGCAGTGCTGACGCATGGTAGAGAAGCACTAAGGAAGAAGAAAGTGATGGTGTCTGGAGACCTAACGGACAGGCAGAGAGACACAGTGCAGTATTACCGCCGCCAAGGCTTGCACGCATTTTACCGAGGCAACAAACTGGTGGTGGAGCAACAGAGGGAGACACACCGTCAACACCAAGAACATCTCGGTACGGGCGCAGGCGCTGGTTACCATGAGGACGGGGCCTATCGAGGAGACGGGGCCCTACCGACATGCATACCGAGGAGACGGGGCCTACCAACGCGAGGACGGGGTCTACCGACGAGAGGAAGGGGCCTACCGACGCGAGGGCGGGGCCTACCGAGGAGATGGGGCCTTCCGACGCCAGGACTGGGCCAACCTAGGAGACGGGAGCTACCGAGGAGACAGGGCCCACCAACGGGAGGGACTGGGCTACATAGGAGCTGGGGCCTACCGGCGTGAGGACGGGGCCTACCGGCGTGAGGACGGGGCCTACCGGCGTGAGGACGGGGCCTACCGGCGTGAGGACGGGGCCTACCGGCGTGAGGACGGGGCCTACCGAGGAGATGGGGCCTACCGGCACGACGACGGAGCTTACCATCGTGAAGACGGGTCTTGTCGCCGAGCGGATGGGGCCAATCGATCAGACGGGGCCCTACCAGAACGGGAACCCGGACTACTGGAGGAACAGGACCTACTGTTACGAGGACGGTGCCTTTCAATGTGAGAACAAGTCAACCCACGACTACAGCACCAGGCCAGGTGGCAACACCGGCCAAAGACGGGGTGTGGACAGTTGTGTGGGCTGCAGTGTCGACACAGCAGGGATACAGTGAGGGACGTACTTGCGACACAAACTGTGAGTATAGAAGCGAAGGTGTGCGGTACGATGTCAGTGGCAGCTGGAACTACGATTCCCATCCACACCCCTACAACATTTGTCATCAAGCGAATTTCCCCTCTTACCAAAGAGACGGAAAGTGTTTTAATCCCTGTGCCCGATAGTAATGCACCAAAAGCATGTAACATTGTAAGTGAGAGCAATATCAGTTTAGAATCACGGCCCATTCTCTCCACTGTTTCAAATACTGTGCAAAACAGCAGCACATGTGTGTCTGACTCGGACGTTGTAGGCAGTGTGACATTGGGTGATGATTGTGAGTGCGAGAAACAAATGATAACCGAGTGTGCATGACTCCATGTAATGAACAAAATATGACAGAACAAACAACTGCACAAGCAGTTGACGAACATAATCCTGACGGAAATGACACGGAAATAACTGACATACAAAACGTAGAGAGTGATGTTGAGCAAATTGTTGTGACATCTGACGAACAGTGTTCAGAGTTAGTTAATGAGCATGAATCTGACATAGCTGCCGCCACTGACGTGGTTGACGCACAGAACGAACAACATGCCGACATAGCTGACGAGAAAGATAGAGAAACGTCGAATCTTCCCAGCAAGACAAAAATATGGACTGACAAAGACTCTGACAAAGATTCTGAATTAAACCCCCAGCACCCTAACTCAGAACAGAACAGTGAAGTACAAACGTCTAACACAAACAGACCTGGCAAAGCCAACAAAAAACATCAGTGTAATGACCAGATGAGGCAAAAAGACGACAAGAAGACAAACACAAATGGTAGGCGCAAATCCGCACGCAACACATCTCAACGAGGACCTGACAATAAACCAAGAAGTGCCTCGTGTTCCAGTGTGGCAAGTAAACGCCAAGCCACAATCTATGAAGTGACAATAAAGACTCTTTACCTGTCAATCCTGAAATGCATAGGGATTCGGCCAGGCCCATATCGCGAAAACTGTTAAATTCGTGACTTACAACATTGAAGGACTGTCACATGTTTTTGATAACGATCTTCGATCTTATTTAAGTAGCTTTGATTTTTGTTTGCTTGTGAAACTTTTGCTACTCACTTTCCAGACCATTTATTTCCTAGTTTTAAATCTTTCATAATTCCTGGTGTTAAGCTATCAGACGGTATAACAGCCAGATTGTCGGGTGGTTTGACTCTCCTTGTCAAAAAGAAATTAGCAGCCTATGTGGAACAAGTGGTTGTTGAATATGACAATATAGTAGTTATGAAAATGGCTAAAGAATTGTTTAACACAGATTCCCTATAATTTTGATCGGAACGTATATTCCACCCATGAATTCTCAGTATTATCAGGACACTGAAATATCCAATGGTGTGGCCCTCTTAGAACAGTGTATCCTTGATCTGATGGAAACGTTTGGAAATGTACCACTTTTTCTTCTGGGCGATTTCAACGCACGAACTGGGGGACAGAACATTTGTGAGAGGGATGATGAAGGGGACGACGCTGCGCTTTGGAAAGGGGGGTGATGATCAGGAGTCTTTACGCACGTCTAAAGACACTGTTTTAAACGAATTTGGTATATAGTTGTTGAATGTCTGTGATTGTTTTGAGTTATCCATTTTGAATGGGGCCGTTAAAGGCGATATTGATCTTGGTAAACTTCACATACATTTCTCCAACTGGATGTAGTATTGTTGACTATGCCATAATGTCAAAACGTTTAATTAGTCATTGTGTATCTTTGCATGTCAGACCAAGAATAGAGTCAAAACATATGCCTGTAGAAGTCATATTGAAGTCACAATTTAGCAGCTCCACTAATGATACTTTACCAGAAAAATCGTACGCATTTGAAAAATTAATTTGGGATGGAAGTAAAATTGAAGAGTTTAGAGAAAATATTGAATCAGACGATTTCAAGTTCCACTTGGAAAATGCTACTCTTGCTGTTCACGATGACGTAAACAAAGCCGTTGACATTTTTAATGAGGCGTTACTTTCTGCTAGTCAATGTATGAAGAAAACTATTGTAGTTGGTAAAGAAAAATCAAATGTATGGTTTGACAAAGAATGTCGGCAGCACAGAAAGGAGCTCAGACACGATCTGCGAAGTTATATTGTGTTCGTACAAACAAGGATATCGAAGACATAGACAATATTGAAAATGTTGACAAAGAAGAGAGGTCAAGGGCAAATTACAACCAAAAACGTAGAGATTACAAAAGGTTATTAGAATATAAACGAAAACAACATCGGCAAAAAGTTTTAGAATCTCTCAATGAAAATATTAACAACTCTTCTGGCTTTTGGAATAAAATTAAGTCCTGTATGTATAAGAAACCTGCTACAAATGCTATTTCTGGAGAAGACTGGTACAACCATTTTTGTGACGTATTTCAGTCTGATGTAAATAAAGACAATGTAGGAAACGCTAAACAATGAAAACGAGTCCCAGCAGAGTGAATGCTTTAATCACTTCAACACAGAGACTCTTGAGTGCGAAATCACTGAATCTGAGGTGTACGCAGCTGTCCGCTCCTTGAAGAATGGAAAAGCAGCAGGGCCTGACGGAATTATTGGGGAAATATTTAAAAATTCGATCTGTACTATTGCTCCCTTTCTAGTTATGTTATTCAATGTCTTATTTGCTTCGGGGAAGTATCCTTTACAGTGGACAGAAGCATAATACAACCACTCTTTAAAAAGGTGACACTAGTTTACCTGACAACTATAGGGGAATTTCCCTATTGAACATCTGCAGCAAAAATTTACAGCCATATACTAAACGCTAGGTTAACAAAGTGGATTGAGGAAAATAACGTTATTCAATGATTGTCAAGCTGGCTTTAGGAAAAATTATAGTACAATTGACCATATATTTACACTATATTCTTTCATTCAAAAACAATTATTATTGCATAAGAAACTGTATGTTGCATTTATTGACTTTAAGAAAGCTTTTGACTCGGTTATACGTAATAATTTATGGTCTGTTTTGAAGAAAAAAGGAATTGATGGGAAAATGTATCGAGCTTTAATTAGCATGTATAATGTAGTCAAAGCAAGAGTGAGAAATTGTAACAGACTAGGTGAAGCATTTAGCTGTCCAATTGGGTTAAAGCAAGGGGAAATTTGCAGTCCAGTTCTGTTCTCCATATTCATTAATGAGTTAGCAGAAGAAATAATTAGAAAAGGGAAACACGGGCTTCAGCTCTTACCAGATTTCTTAGAACTTGTTATTTTGATGTTTGCAGATGACATAATTTTATTCTCCGACTCTGTTGTGGGGCTTCAACATCAGTTAAATACTTTACACGATACGGCAATAAAGCTTGGTTTAACTGTCAATCTAAGTAAATCAAATGTAGTGGTATTTAGAAATGGTGGCTATTTATCAGATAAAGAGCAATGGTTGTATGGGCATTCCAAGATGACTGTGTTGAATATGTACAGATACCTAGGAATTATTCTTTCTACAAGGTTGTCCTCTACGCACAGTTTAATGATATGGCTAGCAAGGCTAAACGCAAAGTGATACAAATTTTCAGGCTTCTATGGTCTCTAGGCGAAAAGTCCCCAGTTATATTTTTCAAGCTGTTTGATGCCCAGATCCAACCCATACTTAGTTATGGTGCTGAGGTGTGGGGTCTAACGAGCAATGTTGATATTTTGGAAAAGATTCATCTCTTTGCATTGAAAAGATTCCTAAACGTTAGCGCAAGAACACCAAACTTGATGGTTTATGGGGAGCTGGGACGTTACCCATTGCAAGTCAATTTCCAGATCAGGACTATTAAATACTGGTTAAAAATTCTGCAAATGCCCAGTCATCGTTTACCATACAAAGCTTATCAAATGTTGCTACATTATCATAATAATAATAAAAACACATGGGCTTCTACAATATGTTTTTTCCTTTATAGGCATG
>CM031608.1:63887018-63894518 GCA_018398815.1 Conus ventricosus
CTGTGGGCTTTCCTGTCATGCACGCAACCCGTGAAATCGTCTTGATGTTCAAACGACAAGCAAACACACAGGAATTTGAAAAAGACCTTTAAATGATGAGCCCCATTTTTACGAACCATAACTTCCAGTAGCCTCGTTTCGCCATTTATTTTCAAAAGTGTTTCATTACAAAAAACGATTCGTTTAGACCTCTGAGCGCTACATAGCGTGTCGCAACATTCCGAACAAAGAATGAGGAACAAGAAAAAAAAAGAGAAAACACTAAACCAGAGAAAAACAAAAGAAAAGAAAACAAAACATTCCGTTAGAAGCACTATCAGCGAGAGCAACTGCAGCAATTATCTCGCGACTGGGCATGTCGAGAGTCGGATTTTGTAAGGAAGAGGAGAAAACTGGATTAGAAAATCCAATATATTGTCTTATTCCTCGTGACATGTTACGCAAAGAGGCAAATTATGTTTTAGGCACTGCTGCTCAAAACACATTAAACAGCAACCGTCTTTCAAGACACCTGAATAAGCGAATAGAATGAAGATTTAAATGTTTTGACATGCATTTTGTAAAATAAATGCTCTAAAATAATTAATAGAAAAGAAGAAGAAGAAGAAGAAGAAGAAGAGGAGGAGGAGGAGGGGGAAAGAGTGAGTGAGCGAGCTAAGAAGAGAGAGAGAGAGAGAGAGAGAGAGAGAGAGAGAGAGAGACAGAGAGAGAAGATGGGGGGGGGGGGGGGGGGAGAAGTAGGAGGCTGAAGATTTAAAAAGATTAAAAGATTTTGGGCAGCTCAAAGCATTTCAAGCTGAACTTGTTATTCTACTGTGCTCGACAAAACTTGAAATAAGGATCATCATATTGCAACAACGCCCTCCGGCAATTAAAAACAAAATTGTCCCCTAAAACCCAAATAGCAAGCAAACAAACAAAGTAACAACAAGCAAAATGCACCGTCAGCAAAACCCCATAGAGTTACTGATGCCTGCGATGCCATCGGCATTCACGTCTGCAAAAAGTAAGTATAAAAATGAACCAGATGTAAAGAAGGGTAACATCCCATTTGGTCTACTCCCATTTCGTCTACTCCCATTTCGTCTACTACTCCCATTTCGTCTATTTCCATACTGACCATACTGCAAGGCTCCCCCCCTGGCGTAACCAGTGTCCCAGTCTACTCCAAAGCAGAATCGATGGTCTTTAGATTAGAGTAGGGCGAAGCCCGAGAGAGGACGAAGGACGAATGAACGAAGGCCGTTAGGCCAAGTCGTGCTCACACATTTCTGAGTAGGCGAAATGGGAGTAGACCAAATGGGAAGTAACCGTAAAGAAGGACAAAAAAGGAAAGCCAATGTTCATGTCACATTTAAGAGAGAGAGAGAGAGAGCTAGAAAGAGACAGAGAGAGAGAGAGAGAGAGAGAGAGAGAGAGAGAGAGAGAGGGTGAGAGAGACAGAGACAGAGACAGAGAGACAGACAGAGAGACAGGCAGGCAGACAGACAGACAGACAGACAGACAGACAGAGACAGAGAGACAGAGAGGCTGAGATAATGACAAAGGCAAAGACAGAGACAGAGAGACTGAGGTCAATGTTCGTTTTAGCGTATGTAGGCATGCAGTCACAAGCACTATGACATTTGCTCCTGAAGCAGTATTTCACGTGTGGCTGACCTGAAGGACTGCAATGTCTGAAGGACACAGGAAGAGAGTTTTCATTGTCACTTTCTGTGCTCTCTCTGTGACACAGTCTTTTCTTCTCACTCTTATCGGTCAGCGTGTTGTGCGCTCTCTGCCTTTAACAAACTTGTTATAGATTTCTCATCTATTGTGTGCGAAAGTTATGTCTTGGTAGTCATGACACATGTTTGATGGACGTACCTATAGTTGAAATTCGAATAGGGAGTACAGGTCCCACCTGTCACCCCCCCCCCCCCCCCCCCCCCCCCCCCCCCCCCCCCCCCCGTTTTTTTTTATTCTTTACTTCTTTACTAAGCAGGCAACACTGAGAATCAACCGATCCGAAAATGTTCCCCAGGAAGAACCTATCTGTTCGACAGTTCTCGTGGCCTGCTTTGAGAAAAGAGCTCTGTATTTACTGGAAGACATCTGTCCTGTTGTCAGAACTGTTAGCCTGACATCTTCATCTGCAAGTCTGACAACCTCCGAGCGAAGTAGGACTTGAGCTGGTTTGTTCCAGACGGGACGGACACGGAAGCTATCCCATTGCTCTGGACCTACAGGCAAGGTAGAAACTTTGATGTGAACAGACTTCCGACTGCACTCACGTGTTGAAGCCAGGAGGGACTTACAGAGCAATGCTGTCATACTGGTGATCTGCAAGGCAGTGTGAGGGGACTGTGACTGCCAGTTTTGTGTCTGCATGTGACACTGGGTCCGTGATTGCCCAGTTTGTTGTCCACGTGGTTAGCCATTGGACAGTGTGCTGGTGTTGGCGACAATGAGGTGTTGGTTACTGGCTGAGGTCTGGTTTAAACGTACCCTTGGGGCTGCAAATCCATGGACAGCCTCCTAAAGAAACTGAGCATTGTCCCCCTTCGATTCGTTTAAATTAGGAAATAGTGGCTGGTGTAAGAGCCTTGTGGTTGCTGAGGCTGTGTGAATTGAAATGGCTGCTCAACGGTAGTCGCGTTTCAAGTGACTGTGATAATAATTTCGTGTTATAGAAACTGTTATGCAATTCCAAAAGTAAGGTGAGTGAAATGTTCTAGCATCCACCAGGCCCAGAACTTGTACACACCTGTGGTGTTGGTAAAATGAAAAGAAAAGTCAAGCAATCCCCTGAGATGCATGCTTTCGTGAATAAAACTGCGGACTGATTCCAATCTTTACACCTAACAGCTCTAGGTGAGAGCCAGCCGAACAATCTCACAATTTTCAGTCGATTTTGGTGGGATTTGAATCTTCGTAATGGCTCTGACCACAACGCCATGGTAGTTGGATGTCCGTGCCTTCCTCAGCCTCAAAACGCTGATCATGGCAGACAGTAACGAAGGGGGGATCACTCCATGGCCACACGTAGGCCCGCAGGGAAATTTTCACCGTCACGTGGGTCAAACAAGGGAATGTAAAAACCCATCAGGAGCTCATTTCCTGTCAGCCCAGGATCACACCAGCATCAAGCGATTTTCCTGTTAAAACCAGACTTTAAACATTGACTTTTTGTATTGTTTGTTTGTTTTCTTTCGTTTGTTTCTGCGGGCTTTCTTGTCATGCACGCAACCCGTGAAATTGTCTTGATGTTTAAACGACAGCCGAATACACAGGGATTTGAAAAAGACCTTTAAAGCATGAGCGCCTTCTTTTTAAGCATAACTTCCTGCAGCTTCGTTTTTTCCATTGTGTTTAAAGTGTTCCATTATTTTTTAAAAAGTGACTCTTTCAGGCCTCTGAGCGCTACATAGCGTGCCACAACACGCAGAAAAAAGAATGATGAGCAAGAAAGAGACACAAAACGAAACCAATGCAACACGAAACAAAAGGAAACAAAACATTTCATTTGAGGCACTATCAACGAGAGCAACTTCTGTGATCATTTCACCACTGAGCATATGGAGAGTTGGATTTTGTAAGGAAAGGGAGAAAACTGGATTAGAAAAATCCAATATTGTCTTATTCCTCGTGGCACATTATGCAAAGAATCAAAAATCATGCGTAATGCTCTGCCGTTCAAATCACTGGAAACAGAAGCCATCTTTTAAGACACCTGAATAAGTTTATTGAAGGAAGATTTAAAATTGTTTACATGGATTTTGTAAAATATATGCTCTTAGATAATCAATAGACAAGAAGAAGAAGAAGAAGAAGAAGAAGAAGAAGAACAACAACAACAACAACAACAACAACGATAAAAAGAAGAAAGAAGAAGAAGAAGAAGAAGAAGAAGAAGAAGAAGAAGAAGAAGAAGAAGAAGAAGAAGAACAACAACAACAACAACAACAACAAGAGGAGGAGGAGGAGGAGGAGGAGGAGGAGGAGGAGGTGGTAAAGGGGACAGAGGAGGAGGAAGAAGCGGAGGTGGAAAAGGACGAGGAGTTAGAAGAGGAGAAAAGAGCGAGCGAGCGAGCGAGAGAGAGAGAGAGAGAGAGAGAAGAGAGAGAGAGAGAGAGAGAGAGAGAGAGAGAGAGAGAGAGAGCGAGAGTGAGAGAGAGGAGGCTCGGAATTAAAACTTAATCATTCAAAGATAAAGAGTTTAGGCAGTTGAAAGTCTTTCATTCCGTCCTTGTTATTCTACTGTATTCTTCGAAACTTAAAATAAGGATCATCACATTGCAACAACCCTTTCCACAAACCAAAAAGAGACTTCTCCCCCTGAACCCAGCAAACAAACAAATAAACAAAATGCATGGATCAGCAAAACCCCGTAGAGGTTACTGATGTATGCGATGTCATCGGCATTAAAGTCTGAAAAAAATAAATCTGAAAATTAATCAGAGGGAAAGAAGATGAAGAAAAACAACTTGAAAGCTAATGTTCATGTTCATGTCACAATTGAGAGAGAGAGAGAGAGAGAGAGGAGAGAGAGAGAGAGAGAGAGAGAGACAGAGACAGAGACAGAGAGACCAACAGAGACAGAGATAGACAGACAAACACTGACAAACAGACAGACAGAGAAAAACAGAGAGACAGAGGCAGACACAAAGACAGAGAGAGAGAGAGATGAATCGTGCTTTAGCGTATGTAGGAAAGCAGTCACAAGCAGCACTGTGATATTTACTCCTTTAAGTAGTATCTTACGTATGGCTGATTGGAAGGACTGCAATGTCTGATGGACGCAGGAAGAGAGTTTGGATTGTCACATTCTGGGCTGTCTCTGTGATGCATTCTCTCTCTTCTTTCACTCCGATCAGCGAGTTGTCCGCCAGGGCTGTATTGCTGTGGTCAGCAACATGTCTAATGGACATTTTCTAGCTGAAAATTGAATGGGAAGTACAGGTGCGTATGTCTTCCTTCTTTTCCTTTTTTTTTTTTCGCTGAACGGACGACGTTGAGAATCGACCGATCCGAAAATGTCTTTTTTCCCCTGCGGAGGCTGTCTGTTCGACATTTCTCTGTGGCCTCCTTTGAGAAAAGAGCTCTGCATTTTCTGGAAGACGTCTGTCCTGTGGTCAGAATTGTTAGCCTGAGATCTTCATCTGCAAGTCTGACAACCTTCGAGCGAAGTAGGACTTGAGCTGGTTTGTTCCAGACGGGACGGACACGGAAGCTATCCCATTGCTCTGGACCTACAGGCAATGTAGAAAGTTTGATGTGAACAGACTTTCAACTGCACTCACGTGTTGATGCCAGGAGGGACTTACAGAGCAATGCCTTTATATTGGTGTTCTGCAAGGCAGTGTGAGGGGCCTGCAGCTTCCAACTGTGTGTGTGCATGTGACACTGGTTCCGTGATGGCCCAGTACTTTGTCCCTGTGACGAGCTCAGGGGCAGTGTGCCGGGTGCCGCAACAATGAGGTTTAGGCTACTGGCTGAGGTCTGGTTGAAAAGTGCCCTAGGGGCTGGGTCCAGTTCGTGGAATGCCTTCCAAGGAAATTTGAGGTTTTTTCCCCTGCGATCCCTTGTTATGAGGAAATGGTGGCTGGTGTAAGAGCTTTGTGGTTGCTGTGGTTGTGTGAATTAAAAGGACTGTTCAACAGTGGTAGCATTTGCAGTTATTGTCATAGTACCGTTGTGCTATGGAAACTGTCATGCATTCTTGCTGTCATGAAGGTGAGTACCGTTGTGCTATGGAAACTGTCATGCATTCTTGCTGTCATGAAGGTGAGTACACCTGCAGGATTGTATGAAGATAATTTTGTAATTCGCGGTGCTACAGTCAGTTGGAAATGGAAGTTTGGAGAAATCGTATGACTGACTGAATGGAAATGAATGTTGATTGATGGACCACAGGTCTGTTGAGTGAGTAATTAGTGAAGAGTGGTCACGGTAACTCCTATCTTTTCTGATAGCCTGCTTTTTTGTTCTTCTTTTTTTTCTTTTATCTGAGTCCAGTCAGGGTTGGGTGGGTTGTAGGAGGGTGGATTTTGAAGAAGGTGTGCAGAAGTGTGACCGTGTGTCAGCAGATCTTCTACCTTAGATGTCCAGTCCATCAACTTTGGTCTGAAACTGGTGTTGTGGGGGAAGGCCGCCTGCATCATGTAGCTAGCGAAATTGAAGCATCGGTTCAAAGGAAGTATCCCAGCCTTCAGATAAGTCGACATTCGCAACAAAACAAACCACTTCCCTTATCTACAGACCCTCTGGGCTGTGATGATCTCCCTTATGAACTGCAGTGGTCCTTTAAATCAACCTAGCAGCATTGGTACTGTTGTGATGACCCTGTAACCTACCAATTGTGCTGGAATCGGTACTGGGGACTAACGCTTTATTTGTTCGTTTGTTTTTCTGTTAATGTTTGTTGTTGTGTGTCATGTGCATAAACAGAGCAATAGTGAAAAAGTTTGTACATTTTTATCGATGTGTAGATGATTCCATTTCCTGAGTCTTGTTCCTCCTTTCAGGAGTCCATCGTGTTTGTAATGTTTCCGTTTTTTTATATTTTTTAAAATTTTATTTTAAAATTATATGTAAAATTCCATCAATCCTATCTGAAGAGATTCACATCACTTTTATGTGTAGAGACCTGTACTCCCATTTGAGGAAACTCACATTATTCTAAACTGTAGAGTTCACTGACTCCTTCCTGTGGAAATGTCCGCCCCTCTCTTACTGAGCTGGTCCAGTTCAATGTTGACATGCACGTCCAGGACATGGTTGCTATAAGCAAAGAATAGCATACGTGTCACAGACAAACGGCTCCCATCGTGCAAAGCTGGATTTAAATAAATCGATTCGTAACCCAAAAATAAAATATAGTTTACTGGAATGATAACATTTCGTTACTACTTGAACAAACTCAGCGAGATACAGCAGTGTAGCGTTTGTACGGACGTTAAACATATACACCCTTTTATTGTAGATTCGTCGTTTATCCAGTCTGACTGAAATATGTTCATTTGATGTGTTTGATACTGCGTTATCGTGTAAAATCATCAGAGGAGCTCGTTTTTGCTTAGAATGAATCCATTTGAGAGGATCTTGGTTGGCATCGCTTCAGACGTAGAAAGCGTAGTCAGCATGAGAAAGGCAGTGGGCTTCACACAGACACACACACACACACACACACACACACAACACACACACACACACACACACACACACACACACACACACACACACACACACACACACACACACACAAACCCGTGGATTTGTGCAACATGATGTTTATGTTAAAATGAAAGTCAACTTTCTGCTGACAGCATTGATTGTCACGTTAACCTTTCAACAACGATCACGCCAAGAGCACGCCTTTCTCTGACCTGCTCAACTCAACGTACATTATTTTCAAGGCTTACAGTAAGAGGCTTACATTAGTGTTTTTGTCTGGAAGTTAAGACCTTTTAATTTTGTTGTTGTTGTTGTTGTTGCTGTTGTTGTTGTAGTGTTGTTGTT
>CM031608.1:63914518-63919546 GCA_018398815.1 Conus ventricosus
GAACTGTGTAGCAAACGCCAAACCATTATTAAACTTATGCAACTGGATGGCGATTTTCGGGGGTTCTGGCAAAACTAGATAGGGTTAGGCAGACCTTAGTACATCTACCAGTATGGAGAGGAGTAGTGTGTGGCCAGCACTATCTTCATATAAATGCTCCAAATATACAATGACGGATGTACTACTACTGGCGATTAGAGCCGCCATTAAAAGCTTGGCTACAGCCAAAAGCCAGTTGCAAGCCCGGTCGAGAAAAGAGGGGCACAGCAAACTAGGCCAAACAACCCTATGTGATCGCTTGCTGCCAATGACGTTAGCACCTGCAAAGCTCGGTGGCAAACTAGGTCAAACGACCCTATGTGATCGCTTGACTGCAAAGCGCGGCAGCACCTGCAAAGCTTAGCGGCAAACTAGGCCAAACGACCCTATGTGATCACTTGGGGTTGATTGAGGTTGCGCGCGAGACACAGCCTGTTTAGTCACAAAGCAAGAAGTGGCCCTAGGAGTTCTACTTTTTGTTTGTTGTGTGTTTTGGCCTACCCCACGCACGCACGTCCCCCCACCCCCACCCCTGGACTGTCTATTGTGTGTTTGTTGTTTGTTGTTTGTTTTGTCCTGCCCCCAGCATGCACACCCCCCACCCCACCTGCCTCACCCCCACCCACGCATGACACCCCTCAAGTTCCTTCTAAGTTTTTAACAAGTTATTCTCAAGTTCTTACTTAAGTTACTTCTAAGTTGTCCTTAAGTCATTCTCAAGTTATTCCCAAGTTTTTAATAAGTTCTTAATAAGTTCTTGATCAAGTTCTTAAGTAAGTTCTTAATAAGTTCTTGATAAGTTCTTGATTAAGTCATCCTTTAAGTACAACTAAGTTCTTATTAAGTTATTTTATAATTATCAAAAAATACAAGCTATGTTTTTATCTTAAATAGTAAATGTCTAAGATAGTACCACACGCCTCAAAAAACGTGTTATCGTTGAGGATGTCTTGCTCAGCGTTCTCTGTATAGATTTTAATGAAGTTTTTACATCGAAGCAACCACATTGATTACAATTCTGGTCTATGGAAATGTCTTTTATAGACTCTATGTCTTTTTATTGACTTTATCATTTTATAATACGCCATGATCTATTTTTATTAAAAATTTAAAATATTATTCCATTATAAATGGATCAAAATGATGCTTTGTTATTGGCGGTTTTGGCGTGCAGTTGTCTTTTTCTGTATTTAGCGGTTCAGGTTGTTTTAACTTCTTTCGTTTCTGTTGCCATTGTGTATATATTTTATAGCCATAATAACTGCCCCCAACAGCAGCAAGGGCGCCAAAAATGGCAACAGTTTTAAGTTCAATATTCCATGAAGACTTTGGGGCCCCTTTTATCACATGGAGTTTTTATAGCTGGCATTGAATCAACTTGTTTGGCGTTGGCGGTGTTATGTTTTCATAATGCTGTAACATTAATTTTTTTTGTCTGTTCCACTCTGCTAATTTTCTTCCTGCTTCAACACGCCCAGGATTTTTAATGGTCTCCGCCTGATTCAGCGTTTTCTGGTGATTTTCTAGCTTGGTTACTTTCTCACCTGATTCAGTGTTTTCTGGTTCTGATGATTTTCCAGATCGTTCATTTTGAAGGGAAATAAAATCTATATGATTAAAAGTTATTAATCCCATGATTAATGGCGATAACAATGTTCCAAATCTATAGTATAAATCACACCCTAGAGACTCTAATGACTTTGTTTAAAAACTGGATCTTGCGTTAAATCATACGTAAGATCTTGTTCAGAATCAATGGGAGCAAATCTACTGACTAGTTTAGTGTACAAACTAAGAACCGTTTGCCCACACTTTTCACCATTCTAGACCCAGCTGCGCTTCATACTGTTATGATACTTTAAAATGTCTTGCGGCGACATCTGTTGAATCTGTTCAATGCTGAATTCAGTTCCGAGGAACTGTTTTGTTTTCCCACATGCTGCCAAAGAATACAGCCTCTCCTTTTTGGGCATAATAGCTTGATCATCAACTTGGCCATTCATAAGTTCGGGAAGGTTTAGGCTGCCTTGTAGCTGTAGGAGATCATCACTGTTCATGTTTTTTAATAATTATAATTATTTTATTTTATAAAAATGAGCACCGAAAAAACTGTTGCTAACCTTGTATACCATTCTGCTGTTATTGGAGGACTAAGTGTAGGATACTCAATGCTTGGTAAAGCCCGTTAAGAATTAAACCAGCAGATCTTGGCAAACTAGACTTTGAGGATTCAGCAAGCTGATTGCTATCATTGCAGCTTCGGTTGCTACGAAAGATTTTCTAGTTAAGCAAGGAATAATTCCAGACAATATAAAATATGTAAGAAAAAAATACATTTATAAAAATGGCTTCACTCGCAATAATGATAGGCGGCGCTGTGGTGAATGCGCTTGCTTTTAGCGGCAGTAATTTTGCATTTAGTAAACTGGGGAATGATGGCGAGAGAAAAAGACATAACAAAGTATGGAGGAACTAGCAGCTGCACAAGACGCCTATGAAAGGCAGAGACTTGAGCAGTTAGATTTTATTAATGACACACTGAAAAGACAGGGGCATGCAGCTTACATATTTAAAGATGTTGATCAAGCAATAAAACAATATTATCTAGTAACAGGCAAACCGGTCCAGACATTGCCCCCACCAAAATTCAGTGACTTTTATCAACCATCAGAAAAACAAAAGATGCAAGAAATCGCGTTTATTGTCGTTGGTATGACTGTTGTGTATTTTGTTGCGCATAATATTGGCTGAATAAAAAATGAACAAAATCTATTATTCGCCCCAAAGGATATTGGAAGGGTATCACAGCAATACAAAAGCTAAGCCAAGCGGCAGGTGTCAGTGAACAAACAGCAAAAGAATGGTTATCTAAACAAGCAATTTGGCAAATTTATTTACCTGCCCTAGACGAATACAGAGACCACACTTTGTGAACACAACTCCAAACGACACCCATCAAATGGACCTTTTATATTTACCCTCTGATAGGATTAGACGAAAAAGATTTAAGTACGCACTCACAGTCATTGACATGGCTTCAAGATACAAAGATGCAGAACCCTTAACACAAAAGAGTGCTTCTGCTGTTGCTGTTGCTATACAGTTGATATACCAGCGAGGCCCCTTAACTTTCCCTCGCATGATTCAAGTCGATGATGGAAAAGAATTTAAAGGCCAAGTGAATCAATTATTGTTAAAACATAGAGTTACCATTAGAAGAGGCATTCCCGGGAGTTCACAGATCACAGGCTTTAGTTGAAAACTTTAACAAACAGTTAGCCGAAAGACTTTTCTCCTACCAGTATCACAGAGAGCTGATTGACAATTCTCGCAACACAGAATGGGTTAGAAGACTGCCCCCAGTTTTGCGCGCAATGAATAATGAAGAATTTAAAGGACTAAAACCAGTACAAGCAATCAAAAGAAAAACAATAAATGTTGTTGAAGGAGAGTCTTCATCGGCAAACTATTACCATTTGGTTTGAAAGTAAGGCACCTTTATTTACCGGGGGAAGCAGAAGGGGACACTCGCATCAGGGCAACAGATCCAGTTTGGAGTGTTGACCCGTACGAAATAAAAAGAATTGTAAAGATGAATCCGCCCGTGTATTATTTACGAGAAACTGACACAACAAAACAGCCAGCCCTCAAAGATCTTTTGTGAAGGAAGAACTGCAGATAATCCCGCCAGGCACCGTTCCGCTTTAATTAATTTACGGTTCTCCAGTGCCCGATTGCATATGAAAACTCCGGATTAACAAAACACCCGTTTTGTGTTTGTTCTATCTAACGACTTCTTTGTTACAACTGTTGTGTTGATCTCATGTAGATTAGATCGCAGTTTTACGTTGTCATGATGAAAAGTCTTATTGCCAAACAATGCTTCTTTGTAGTTGTCATGTGATATGTTTGACTGCACAACACTGCGAGATATTCCCTTTGCTTTCTTAATGATTTTCTCCTGGCTCGAAATACTGTACATTTTTGACCTTAACCCCACATACTCCTTGATCACCTTTCCAGATAATTCATCCTTCATCTTTCCTAAAACCTTCTTGTTAGTAATTGAATGTAAAGGCGAGTCTTTAGGGTAATCGGACGTGTCATACCATCCTGCATGCTCTTTAGCTACTTCCATTTCCATGTCTTTATAGATGTCTTCAGTAGGGATATCTATAACAAAACTATCTGTATCTGTGTAAAGTACTCTGGACTCAGGATACGAGGGCTTAAAGTAGTCATAAAGAAATTCTAACATCAAAAGCTTTGATAATTCTAAAACAGTAAACCCAATAAATACAGGTTTGTCCAATTTGACTTTCTTTTTTTCATCATTATGCCAAAAGCTGATCATGAAATCTTCTAAAGTCCTGATAATTTGGTTTTGAAGTCAGCTTAATTGCTTCGTTCTCTTTAGTGACCAATCTGACATCTTTACGCTTGTGCGGATTCTCCATAGTCTTTCCAAAACAGCTGTTGTTCATCAGCTTGAAAAAAGTCTTTTTCTGAAGCATCTGTGGATTTGGTTCTGAGATCAGTGTTCTTCATGATGTATGGTTTCATGAACTGTTCTTGATCAAAAGCAATTATGCGATGAACAGCTGTCAACTTCAAACCATGTCTTAAATAAAATTGTAGAAGTCTGTAATGACAGACATAATTTTTTTTGCCTCGAAGATTAGGCACAAGTTTAGGTGGTTCTCTTGGATCCATCTTTAGACTTTCTGCTGCTAATGGGTAGTCATTATGCTGGTCATGGAGTTCATGAGGATATTCTAAGTCAACTTCTAGAATGTATCCACGCTGTTGATTTGGCGTTAAACTACCCAACCACTTTAATGCCTTTTGAATATTATTTGTACCTGTGTACATTTTAAAGTTGCGTAATGGAAGTGATTGCGCCATTGCCCATCCATACGATGTTTGCATCTAAATACATGAGATAGTTAGACCTTTATGGTCTAATCAGTATGGGTGTCAGTCTTTGCA
>CM031608.1:63920546-63925546 GCA_018398815.1 Conus ventricosus
GGGGTTTTTTTTACCCAAAAAAAACCCGGACCGGGAGAATAAAACTCCGAAATTATGAGGCCCTCCCTGCCTAATTTAAAGTTTCCCGTTTTAAATTCCCTGTCTTCCTCTGAGAACATACTACTGCCCCCTCGAACTCTCCTGTCCTGGAGATACGAGTCTCGACTTCTCTTCCTGGAGTTCTTCTGTCTCTTGAGAAACGACGAGCTTCAACTCCTCTCCCTGGAGTTGGTACCTGCTGGGGCTGAACTACCAGTGTGTTCCTCACACCATGGCCATCTTCACCACCTCACGGGGTGAAAGGTGAAGGGGAAGGGCGAAGGGTAAAAGGGTGAAGGGTGAAGGGCTGAAACACGAATAAGGTTCGTGTAAGTAACCTGTTTCCCAATTCACATATGTATTCTTTCTCTTTTCTTTAAGTTTTCCCCCTGTAGCTTTCCCAACTATCTATCACTCACCTGGTAATGACTGGTCAGCAAAGAGGACACCGTCCTGACAGGTTCGAGTCTCTAGGCCATTGCTGGGTTAAAAATGACTCTTTCCTCCCTTCTCTAGTGAGTGCATACTCAGTGTTCAAAACACATGACCAGCCCTTACCTTACCAGCCTTGTTAAACTATCACTCAGTGGTCACTTTCACCCAATGACACATTCGTTTCTTGAATGAGTCATACTCACAATTATTTTGGGGACGCCCGCTACACTAGTCAAGCCACATGAATATTCTTCCTTTAATTGTGGCACGGGGAAATGATTCATATCACTAACTACATGCGATGGAGCGTCACATGCCTTGATGTGAGGCTACGTCACATGACTATTTATTATAGATGACTGTTCAGCAGAAAGAGACATGTTAAAAAGAGAAACACTTTGTCGAAACTAGCTTTCAGTGGAAGACATGCTAGGATAAGTGTGTGGATTTTATGTCAGAAATAAACTCAGTTTTAAAAGACTTTAGAGAACAGTTTAAAGATGTAGTTTTATTTCACATGAAAGACAGAGAGCTCATTTGAAGAATGTTTGCGTGAAAATGATGTTATTGAAAACGATCAGGAAAAAACCAGGATTAAGCAAAAACTAAAATCTGAAAAGTTTAGTAAATTAGTATTGAAAACGGATAACCCTACACATGTTTGTTTGTTTGTAGATAATCGTTATTTTTGGTTATTGAAGTCTGCTTGTTAGAGAACGTATAAATGCCAATCCTGGGGCACTTTCGCCGAAAACTTGGTGGAGGAGCAAGTGGCCCAGAACAGACATTTATTAGTTCTCTGCTGTTAAATGCATAACTTGTGAATGTTTTCGTTTGCATGAAACGAGTTCAAAGTGGAATACGTTTTCAGACTGGCTGTTAGAAAATTATCAAAACCAATTTTGAGAATAAGGCAAACTAAGAACAAAGATTCGGGAGTATGTCTTTTTTTTTCCCCGTTCTGCATGGTTGTCAGTCAAGAGTTTCAGCGAGTTCACGGCTCACATGGGGCGACTGGAAACACAGCTCAATGGATGCGTCTTTCAGTGGTGCTCAAATGATCTGACCAACACTTGTATGTCTAAATTTTCCGGGCCTGGTTGACGCAAAGATATGATCAAAATAAACACACAATGCAGCCTGTGGCAATGTATAAACACACAATGCAGCCCTGTGGCAATGTATAAACACACAATGCAGCCTGTGGCAATGTATAAACACACAATGCAGCCCTGTGGCAATGTATAACACACAATGCAGCCTGTGGCAATGTATAAACACACAATGCAGCCCTGTGGCAATGTATAAACACACAATGCAGCCCTGTGGCAATGTATAAACACACAATGCAGCCCTGTGGCAATGTATAAACACACAATGCAGCCTGTGGCATGTATAAACACACAATGCAGCCCTGTGGCAATGTAGAATAGTAGGATGGAACTCAAAGCAACATGTTTAGAGTCTTTATCCTCATTAGTCATCATTCAATTCTGTAGCTATTCATGCCCTGCCTTTTTGTTTTTTTGCCACCTCACTGTCCACTTCTCTGGACGCTGTAGCTGACTTCATGTCTAAGTCATCGGCTTCCACACGTTTATCGAGACTGTGGCAGCACACTGAAAGTTAATGCGCCAAGGCTTGCTCAAGGAGTCGAGTATCTATAGAATGGCACTGTTAGTTTGTTTTGAGAATGTGTCTTGTGTCTGTAAAAAAAAATGATTCTCCTCGTTTTCTTTCATGTGGCCATCAAGATACAAGCCAGGTGGTTGCAAGCAGACAGATTAGAATCAAAGGAATGGAACTGTTTGGGAGATGCCAGCTGGCGCCAAGATAGGATGACGGAGGAGTGCAAAGGCCTGAACTGGGATGCCAGCTAAGAAGAAGGTGATGTAATTTGAAGACTGTGTGTGATTTGATCCGTAGAAATCTTCCAAACCAAGGGAATTGATTGGTGGGGAGTTTTGGATCAATGATCAGTTTCACATTAAACGCTGCCCAAACTGATAGTAGGTCTTAAAATGCTTACGTAGATTGTACAATGATTTAAGGCAAAATCCTAAATGCGGCGTGTGGCCCGTCATTATGTTGGCGCCCTCCCAAAGGTAGACAATTTATACACGCTGTCTGCGTGACTAAGCGACGGTCGTCAGGGTAAGGAGTTCTGTAGCTGGTGGCACTGTGTGTGTTGGATGGGGAGCAGATATCACTAAATACCACCGGAGTGACTCGGAGGCAGAGCAACGTCTCCTCGAGGAGGGGGGGGGGGGGGGAGGGGGGGGGGGGGGGGGGGGGGGGGGGGGAGGGGGGGCTACGAGACTTGATAGGTGATTGCGTCCTGTGGATGGCTGTTCCGAGACCGAGGCAGTGGAGACGGACTGAGCGGCGGGGGAGTACCACAAGTAAATCAACAACAGAAAACAAGAATAAATAAACAAAAACAAACCGCTGAACAAAAAAAAAAAAAGTCAAGAACGGGGGAGTACCACAACGGACAGAACTGCAAAGTTATGGTGGTAAGAAAACTGAAAAAGAGCGGAAAACACGGACAATAGAACCCCCCCCCCCCCCCCCCCACCCAAAACAAACAACAAACACACAAAAAGCAAAACAACATAACCCGAACAAACAAACAAATACATGAAAAGACACAAATGGGCTGGAGTAAAAAATGTATTATGTACCTGGGGAAACGAACATGAAATTTAAATCACAACAGAAGAAGAAGAAAAAAAAAAGAATAAATAAACAAAAACAAACCACTGAACAAAGAAAGTCAAGAACAAACAACAAAAAGAACAGTTAAAAAAAAAAGAATGAAGAAATAAAAACGAACAAATGAACAAAGAAAGCCAGAACAAATGAACAAAATAGAAGGTGACCACTATGTGTGTTAAGTGGATAGAAAAAAACAAAAAAAACAAAAAAAACAAAAAAACCCACCAAGGAGAACAAATCACCTTTGCTTTTTCTTCACATTGGTCCTGACAGGCTGATGTGACGTCTAGAGTTCATTTTTTTAGCAGGCAGGCATACGTTTCTCTTGTTTCCTTTCGTGTCTCTCTTTCGCCTCTGTTTCTTCTTTCGCGTGTGTCTTTGATGTGACGTATGGCGTAGTGTGTCTATTTTCACCAGCAAAACATCTGTCAGTACTCTTTTTTTTTTTTGATCGTTGTTAATGGCCTGAAGTGTATCGCGCTTCTTCCCATGTTGTTCAACTTTTCAGCAAACTGCGGACATGTTCCAGGTGTCTTGCCTTTCTTCTCTCTTTTGCTTTATCGCTTTTACATAAATGGTCTTTTGCTTGACCTAGTCTCTCGTTTGTTCAACCAATCCCAAACCACCCTTGCCACCTCTCTCCATAACCTCCCCTTCCGATGCATCCCCTCCCCCATCGGCCCCTCCCCCCCCCCCCTCCATTCTCTCTGCTTCTGTCTGTCTCTGTCTCTGTAATTCTCTGTCTGTCTCTGTCTGTCTGTCCCTCTTTCCCCACTTGTGTTTTTATTGCCTCTCTCTCTCTCTCTCTCTCTCTCTCTCTCTCTCTCTCTCTCTCTCTCTCTCTCTCCTCTCTCTCTCTCTCTCTCTCTCCCCCTCCACCCTCCCCTCTCCCTATTGTAATGCCAAACTTGGTATTGCTAACTCTTGCAACTGCTGAGAACATTCTAATACCAACACTTTCACACGCGTGTGCGCGCGAGCGCGCGCGCACACACACACACACACACACACACACACACACACACACACACACACACACACACACACACACAACCACACACAAATCATACACAACACACACACACGCACAGAGAGAGAGAGAGAGAGAGAGAGAGAGAGAGAGAGAGAGAGAGAGAGAGAGAGAGAGAGAGAGAGAGAGAGAGAGAGATGTTTAAAATGAATAATACATGTTCGGAGAAAAATGAATGCCCGTACGTTAAATCAGGAAAATTAATTTGACATTAACAGATAGTAAAAAAAAAAAAAAAGAAGATAATTATTGCACATGATTTCAATTACCAGTACATTACCAGCAGTGTTTGTCGCAGAACAAAGCAGGCACTGAACTAGATTCCGCCTGATATCAGTTCTAAGATGTACTTGGCCCGTGGCTATCCGATTACTTTTTTTTTTTTTTCTAAACGAGATTTTTTTGTGGCACACTTTCCTCTTTGTCCGTCCGTCTGTCTGTCTGTCTGTCTGTTCGTCCTTCGCTCTGTCTGTGGAAGCAGGCTTATTGGGAAACCCGGGCGATTTGTTTGTGGGGAATAGTAGAGACATATATGTGTTGTATGCCTGGTTGAATAACAACCAGTAAACCCGACCTTTGCGTGTGTGTGATCGTAGATGTGGATACAAGGCAACAAGTGAAAAGTGGATGAGTAAGTTCGTGAGTATTTGCGATGCGTCCTTAAGTTTGATGTCTATTCACATTGTGTGATGATAGATATTTGTAAATAAAAATTCATTTATTTAAAGAAATCATCATCTACTTTCACAAGTAACAGTTAAAGGATGCCAATGGCAAC
>CM031608.1:63938046-63943046 GCA_018398815.1 Conus ventricosus
AAGAACGGACGAAAGAGGGAGGGACAGAAAGCGAGGAATGAATAAAAGCATGAAAAATAAAACTTTTAAAAAAGGTACAAGTTAGAAAGAGAGGGGGTTGTTTACTCGCCAAGGACACGCACAGACAAGACACAATGCATTTCGATCTCCTGGGTCTTCTTCAGGCAAAAACAAATAACATTTAGACAACCACTTAGCTTTCCATATATTCGGCACCCGATCAAAATGGCCACCAAACAGAAACGACAGGGGGGGGGGGGGGGGGGGGGGGGATCGTGCTGTCCTGAATGTTATTTGTTTTGCCTGAAAAAGACACGAGAGGTCGAAATGCATTGTGTCTTGTCCTGTGCTTTGTTTGTCTGGGTCCTTGGCGGTAACTAACCCCCTCTCTTTCTGAATTGTGCTTCATTTTCCGCCCTCAGTCACTCCATTTTGGAACTTTAAAAAAAAGGTAATGAAAACAAAGAACTGAAACGAAAGAAAGAATGAGAGACAAAAAACCAACAACAAAAACCGAAGCAAGGATGGACAAACCGCGACACGAAGGAAGAAAGACAGAGGCAGAAGGGGGGAGGGGGGGGGGGGACAATTTGATTATGACAGAAAAAACAGAAGACACTGAGGAAGGCAGAAGCAAGAGAAACAGAACAGTAAAGACAGACAGAAATAAACGAAAGAATGAAAGGAAGAATAATGGAAAGGAGTCCAACAGAAGAAGAAAAAAACAGGGAGAAGGAAAACAAATGTCGGGGAAAAAAATTTGAACAGATGAAAGTGACAAAAGGCAAGACTCACAACGGTCAACCACAGACAGGTGCAAGAACTTGTGTCTGTTTTCTGACTTTTCTCTATTGTTTTTTTTTTTTTTTTTTTTTTTTTTTTTTTTGGGGGGGGGGGGGGGGGGGTCCTCAAAACTCTATCGCTTGGAAACCTTTTTCTATCCCCAAGCAGGTAGAGAACGTGAGTTCTAATCCTTGATAGGACATGTTTTAAAAATCATAATGAAGGCTTGGTGGCAATTCATTCTCTCTCTCTCTCTCTCTCTCTCTCTCTCCTCTCTCTCTCTCTCTCTCTTTTCTCTCTCTCTCTCTCTCTCTCTCTCATGAAAACCTCAGGTAGTGTACTTGATAGCACTCGGAAAAGAAAAATGAAGAAGAGGACAAATGTAAGAATGAAAGAAAGACATACAAACAAAGTTAGAAAAAACAAAGTGGAGAAGAAAATGAGAAACAAGATTTCGAAACAGGTTTAGGAAATAATCAAGAAGACCAAAACATAAAAGACATTTAAAGAAAAAGAAAAAAAATGAAGGGAACAGAGAAAGAAGGATAGAATGAAAGATGTTGTTTTTTTTTTAATAAAAGGAAAGATGTAAGAATGGAGAGAGGTGTGACAGGCAGGAGAAAAAAAATCAAAGGCACCAGGGGCCACAGTTTGAAAGGGAGAGTAAATAATTTAAAAAAAAGGAACAGAAGGACCAAAAAAAAAAAAAACGAAGAAGGAAAGAAGGAAAGGAAAAAGCAAAAAAAAAAGAATAAAAAAAAAAAAAAAAAAAAAAAAAAAAAAAAAAAAAAAAAAAAAAAAAAAAAAAAAAAAAAAAAAAAGAAAAAAAAAGAAAAAAAAAAATTTGGGGGGCGGGCAGGCCCAAAAACGTACCTGGGGGGGAAGAATTTCCCTTTTTTGTTCCCTTTTGCTTTTTTTCTCTTCTTTCTTTTTTTTTTTTTTCCCTTGGGCTGTGCTTCTCACTAAATAAAAAAAAAAAAACCCCAAAACAAATTTGCCCCTTCCCCAAAGGAAACCCAAAAATAAAAAGGCACTTTTTAAAACAAAGTCCCTCCCGGGAAAATTCTTTAAACCCTCTGAAGAAATCGCAGTCAAGGCATTTGGATTCTCTCCCCTCTCTCTCTCTCTCTCTCCCCTCTCTCTCTCTCCTCTCTCTCCTCTTCTCTTCTCTCTCTCTTTCTCTCTCCCTCTTTCTCTCTCTTTTTCCCCCCTCTCTTTTTCCCTTCTCTCTCTCTCTCCTCCTCTTCTCTCCCCTTTTCTCTTTCTCTCTCTCTCTTCCCCCCCTTTTCCCCTTTTCTCTCCTCTCTTCTCTCTCTCTCTTTTCTCTCTCTCTCTCTCTCTCGCGGGACATGAAAACCTTTGGTGAATAGTTTTAAAAGGGTTTCAGTAATAAAAAAAAAAAACAAAAAAAACAAAAAACAAAAAAAGAGCTGCTCGGCCGCCCATTTGATAGGGTTTTTACATATTTTTGGGAAGGGAAAAACGAGAGGAAAGAAAGACAAAAAAAGGGGGAAGAAGACGAATAAAGGGGAAAAGGAAAGAAAAATAAAAAAAAGGGGAAAGGGTTTTGGAAAAGGGAAAGGAATATTTTAAAGGGAAAAAAAGGGAAAAGAAGGCCCAGAAAAAGAAAGAATGAAAGGAAAAAAAAAGAAAGAAAAAAAAAGAAAAAAAAAAAGAAAGAAATAGGAAAGACGGGGGGGGAAAAAAAAAAAAAAAAACCAGGGAAAAAAAGAGGAAGTTTTAAAAAAAAAACAAAGAAGAAAAAAAGAAACGACATGGGAACAAGGAATACGGAAAAAGAAGGGAAATTTTTTAAAGGACAGAAAAAAAAAACCGAGGGAAAAAAAAATAGAGAAAAAAAGGGAAAACAAGAAACTTTGTGGGGGGAAAAAAAAGTTAAAAAGAAAGAAAAAGGGGGGGGGGGGGGGGGGGGGGGGGGGGGGGGGGGGGGGGGGGGTGGGGGGGGGGGGAAAAAATTGAAAAGAAAACCCCAAAAAAAGGGGAAAAGGAAAAAGAATGGAAGCAAAAATAAAAGAGAAGGGAAAAAATGAAATTGAGAAAAAAAAAAATTTTAAAAAATTTAAATAAAACAAAAAAACCAAAAAAAAAAAAGGAAAAAATTGTTTTGGGAGCGACAGGAGACTCAGCTGGAAGAATTTGGGCTTTCTGGGGGGGGTGGAGGTGGGGGGGGGGGGGGGGGGGGGAGGTGGAGGGGGGGGGGAGGGGGGGAAAGGGGGGAAGGGAAAAGGGGTGAGGGGGGGAAATTGGGGGCCGGGGAGGGGTCGGGTGAGTTAGGGAGAAGTTAGTGGAAAAAAAGAGCATTTAAGTTTCCCAAAATTAGAGATGGGTGTTTACTCTCTCTTCTCTTTTCCCCCTTCTCTCTCCCCTCTCTCTCTCTCTCTCTCTCAAATTTAGCTCACAAAAACCCCAACCACACACAAAAACCCCACAAAACACACACAACCCCGTACGCATGCACGCACGCGCGCACGCACGTAGCAGCACGCACGCACCCCGCGCGCACGAACCAAAAGCACACACACCACACCCACACACACACACACACACACAGAGAGGAGAGGGAGAGAGAGAGAGGGAGGGAGAGGAGAAGAGAGAGGAGGGGAGAGAGGAAGTGTAAAAAAAGGGGAATTAGAAAGGGAAAAACGCTGATGTTCTGCCAAAATTTCAAATGAGGGGGTACTCTCGAATCCCCCTGGAAAACAAAAAGACACAAAAGAGAAAAATGTTTAAAAAAAAACAAAACAACAACAAAAAAAAAAGAAAGAAAGAAAAAAAAAACGGGAAAAAAAAAAAGGGGAGAGAAAGAAAAAGGGACAAAAAAAAAGGGAAAGAAAAATAAAAGGGGAAAAGGTAGGAAAAAAAAAGGAAAGTAAAAAACAAAAATTTAAAAAGAAGCGAAAATGAAAGACATAAACCCAAAAAAATTAAAAAAAATAAAAATAAAAAAAGAAAAAAGAAAAAAAGAAAAAAATTGATCTAGTTTGGTTTATGTGGTATTCATAAAAAAATTACAAAAAAAAAAAAAAAGGAAAAAAAAAATTGGAAGGGGGACTGAAAAAGGGACAAATTAATCCACGCATGGGAAGGGAAAATTTAGGGGGGAGAAGGGGGGCAGCACTTCAGCGGGAAAAAGGGGGGGAAAAGCGTTAAATAAAGGAACGACGGAAAAAAGGGAGCGAAGGGGGAAAAAAAAGGGAAGGAAGGAAGGGGAAAAAAAAGGGAGAAAGGGTGAAAAAAAGAAAGGGGTAGAAGAAAGAAAAAAAAAAGGGAAAAAAAGAAAGAGGAAGGAAAGAAAGGGGGGAAGGGAAAGGAAAAAGGGGAAGGACGAAAAGAAAGAAAAAAAAAGGAGAAAGAAAGAAGGAAAAAAAAGAGCCCAAAAAAAAGGGAAGGAAAGAAAGAAAGAAATGAAATACAGAAGGGCGAAAATAACGAAAGAAAAGAAGGAAAGAAAGAAAGGGAAAAAAGGGAAAGAAAACCCCCCCGAGGGAAAAAAAGAAGGAGAAAGAAAAAAAAAAAAAAGAAAGACACAAAAAAGGGCGATTTGAAAAAAAGGCAAAAGAAAAAAAGGAAGGAAAAGGGAAGGGCCCAAAAAAAAAAAAATGGAAGGAAAACCCAAGGAAAGAAAAGATTCAAAACTTTTTCCCCAAATTAGCCCGGGGACTTGCTTTCTGGTTGTTATTGGTTGGGGGAAAAAAGTTTTGTTCTTTTTTTTTTTTTTTTTGTTTCCCTTGCATGTATTGCCCTTTTTTAATCTTGGCTAAACTCTGTTTTTTAAAAAAAAGAAACCAATTTTTAAAATTTTGAAATGGACCAAAAATAGAAAGAAAAAGAGAGAGGGGAGGGGAGGAGGAAAGAGAGGGGAAAAGGGTGAGAGAGGGGGGAGAGAAAGGGGAGAGAGAGGAGAGAGAGAAGACAGCCCGACAAAACAAAAGAAGAAGAAGAAAAAGAAGGAGGGGAGGGTTTTCTTTTTCCCCTCTCTCCTTTTCTCTCTCTCTCTCTCTTTTCCTCTCTCTCTCTCTCTCTCACCACACACACCCCACAAAACACAACCCACCACACACACACACACACACACGCACCCACCAAAAACACCCCCACTCCACACAAAACACACCCCTCAACACACACACACAACCAACAACACACACCACACAAAACACTCAATCACACACACACACACACACAAAAACCACCAC
>CM031608.1:63968828-63991328 GCA_018398815.1 Conus ventricosus
CGAACCAAAGTATCTCAAAACATGAAGTAATACCAGTGCCTTCAAGACGGTGATCTTTATTCAAGAAATCTTAAAACCTATAGTGTTCCCATTGGCTTTGACACAGTGATCTCTATCCAAGAATCTAAAACCCATACAACACCTTGACCCCACGATACCATACGTCAAAATCAATGGACCCTGACGCATTAGTTCCAAATAAAGAAATCTTGAAATCCATAGTGTGTCTAGCCAGCGTGATACAGAGACCAGCAAATCTCAAGATCTACCCCCCCCCCCCTCCCCCTCCTTCCCACTAGTCTGTATGGAATGACCTCAAACTGAAACATGTTAAAACTAGCCCCAAACTAACACATAAAACTAATAGCTTATCCTGTAGATTTCGTAGATGCCCCACACTAAGATGGCCGTAAATCCGTAGTGTTTCCAGTGACCTCGCTTGGAGATCAAATTCAAAGGATGAGTCATTTCTCCAGATGCGTTGCCATCCAATCCTTGCAACAGTTTGTACTGAAGGAAAAGTAAGAAGGAAATATATGGAGGGAGGAAAAACGGGAAAAAATCCCGAAAAGAACGGTAGACAGGAAAGGACAAATAGAAAAAAATAAAACAACAATAACAACAGAAAAAAAAAGAAGAAAAAAAAGCAGAGAAGGGAAGATCACTCCGATAAACGAAAGTAGTTGAACACAATACAAAAGATACGAGTTTCAAACAAACAAACGAACAAACAACAACAGAAAAAAGGTTAGAATCGAAAACACAATGGGGAAATGGCCCAACAGTATCTCTGGCTCCGCTTGCTCGATTCAGTTGATAGAAGGAAGAGATCAGAATTAGACACAGACAACCACAACGTCGCTCATGATTTTGTACATGTCCGAGTCGTGTTTCTTCCTAAAGACTTGCACCCAAACCCCACGATGAGTATTAAGAAAGTCTTTGTTGGCTGGAGAGAACGTATAAATGCCAATCCTGACTCACTTGCTCAACCACCGAGTTTTTGGGCGAAAGTGGCCTAAAAGCCCGCCTTTCCTGTGGCGGAAGAGAGAGAGAGAGAATCACCGGCAGACAGACAGACAGACAAGAAGAGAGAGACAGAGAGAGAGAGACAGACAGACAGACAGAGAGGCGGGCAGACAGACACACACCACACACACACCTCTTTCTCTCTCTCAATTAAATGACATAAAATCCGCACACTTCTTCTGACTAATTTCCACCTACAAACTTTGTACACGGGGCCGAAACCCGATCACTTAATTTACGGCTCGCGGCAGTTCCTAGCCTGTGCTGTGTAAACGAAACACACTCGGTTGGGTGCACCACATTTGGAAAAGTCTAGATTGCCACGTCGTCACATCAGATCGAGGCTGTCGACGTGGCACGACCCGGGCCGTCATTGTTGTTAGCCACCACTCAAGAAGGCTGTGTGTTTCGTCGGCGCTCTGTTGTGACCACTGTGTTTTTAATTGTGTTATTTTAAAATGGCTAAAACGTTACTGAAGAACAGGTTTGTTATTCGAGGCCATAAGTTTTATTTTAACTGCATGTTAGAGTATTTGTTGAAAGAATTAGTTGAGTCAGTCAGTGAAGGCAAGCCAACTATTCACATGTCTGCCCGCACAGCGGCGTTTGCTAACACGTTCCTCGCTATACAGCGAGAGCCGCCTCTTTCTCTGTTCTTCATTGCGCTTAACTGGTAGTTGTTTTGAAGGTAGGCGAAGCATGTTGTAACTGGAGAGACTATCTTAAAGGTTTGTTGGTTCAAGGAAATGAAACAAGATGTAAGCTAGTTTTAATACGTGTTTGACTATTAATGAATGGTTCCTTATCTAATAAATGGCGCCGCATTGTTGAAAGTGGCCGAAGCAAAACTATCACGCGTTGATTGTTGGAGCTGGCTTGAGACAGCTAAAGCCATGTTAAAAAACATGGCGTTCATTTCTTAAGGCGGAGTAAACACGACTGATTCGTATTGAAACATTTTTGCTGTTCCTCCCAAGTAAAAAATGTTTCTCAGTTGTATTAGACTTGATTGATTGTTAACTATAGATTCAGTGTTCATGTGGCAAGCTGATCTGTGTATTAAGATGTGTATACTTTTCTACTTTTCTAATTCTAACCAGTTCATTTGCCTTTAAGTGTGCCCTTATGCAACTGAATGGCGATTTCGAATGTTCTGGCAAACAAACTAGATAGGGTTAGGCAGACCTTAGTACATCTACCAGTATGGAGAGGAGTAGTGTGTGGCCAGCACTATCTTCATATAAATGCTTCAAATATACAATGACGGATGTACTACAACCTACAAAACTATGTGTAACAGATAGGCGCGACCTCGTTCACACAGCGCACGGCAAGCGACCAAAAAATCAATAAAGCAGGAGACTGGCTTGCCAGGTGAGGGGTGGGGGTGTATTCATTTCAGGTTGACAGCGCGCCAGGTGTCGTTAGCGCGGGTTGTATTGTCATTGAAGGTGTGTGGTGTAGTGAGAAGATATTTACTGGGTTTTGTGCAGGTTGGTTTTGTTTATATAATATTTTGATCATGGCAGAACAAAGACAGTGGGAGATTTCTAAGCTGACAATACTTGACGAGCATGTTGAGTACCAGCACAATTTGTTAGTGCTTTGGATGAGTTGAGAGCGGCAGGCCCTTCATATTCTCGCAAACTAAGAGAGATTGCTCGTTTGTTGAATCCATATGCTAAAAGGTTTTCTACAGTTGGTCTTTCTTTCACAGAAGTCTACTCTATGAGGAAGGATTTGTATTTAATGTTTTCAAGCAGTGAGGGGTTAGAAATTATTGGACTACTCCCGCACAAGAACCAATTCAACTCCAAACACACTCCTCTCAAAGTCCGCAGCAGTGAGAGAGAACCAGCGCTTCACCCTGAGCGGTCAAAGGTCACAGTGGCAAGCCGTTTCTTCAGCGCTCTACCCTAGAGCAGTTAAAGGTTACAGTGGCAAGCCGTTTCTTTAGCGCTTTACCCTGAGCGTCAAAGGTCACAGTGGCAAGCCGTTTCTTCACTGACGTAAGATCTATTTTTAGATACCGCTCATGCAGGACGCGTCGGGGCTGTTTAGAGTTGGCTGCTTTAGCCAACAGTGCGCGCGGCTGTAAGACCACTGCAGGCCTACCACTGACGTAAGATCTATTTTTAGATACTGCTCATGCAGGAGCGGTCGGGGTTGTTTAGAGTTGACTGCCTTGAATTTCCACCAAGCACTTCATGACTTTGTATATATTGCTGTGATTACTGGCTTCACTGCTTCGCTTCAACGTCCTGCTTCAACTTTTTTGGCTGCCGCACACACGCACGTCCCCCACCCCCCACCCCACGCACGTCCCCCCACCCCACCCCACGCACGCACGTCCCCCCACCCCCCCCCACGCACGTCCCCCCACCCCCCACCCACGCACGCACGTCCCCCCCACCCCCACCCCACGCACGCACGTCCCCCCACCCCCACCCCACGCACGCACGTCCTCCCACCCCCACCCCCTGTGTACACCACACACACTCCCACCCCCAAGTCACCCCAAGTTTTTAATTAAGTTACTTCAAGTTCTTAATAAGTTCTTGATTAAGTTTTTAATTAAGTTCTTGATCAATTCTTAATAAGTTCTTGATTAAGTCATCCTTTAAGTACAACCAAGTTCTATTCAAGTTCTTATAATTATCAAAAAATACAATCTATGTTTTATCTTAAATAGTAAATGTCTAATATAGTACACACACGCCTCAAAAAACGCGTCATCGTTGAGGATGTCTTGCTCAGCGTTCTCTGCATAGATCTTAAGGAAGGTCTTACACCCAAAGCAACCACATTGATTACAATTCTGGTCTATGGAAATGTCTTTTATAGACTCTATGTCTTATTTATTGACTTTATCATTTTATAATACGCCATGATCTATTTTTATTAAAAATTTAAAATATTATTCCATTTGAAATGGATCAAAATGATGCTTTGTTATGGCGGTTTTGGCGTGCAGTTGTCTCTTTCTGTATTTAATGGTTCAGATTTTTTGATTGCTTTTGTTTCTGTTGCCATCGGTTATATATTTTATAACCGTAATAACTGCCCCCAGCAGCAAGGCGCGCCAAAAATGGCAACAGTTTTAAGTTCAATATCCATGAAGACTTTGGGGCCCTTGAATCACATGGAGTTTTTATAGCTGGCATTGAATCAACTTGTTCTGGCGCTGGAGGTGCTATGTTTTCATGATGAGTCATATTCTGTAACATTAATTTTTTTTGTCTGTTTCCACTCTGCTAATTGTTTTTCCTGCTTCAACACGCCCAGGATTTTTAATGGCCTCCACCTGATTCAGCGTTTTCTGCTGATTTTCTAGCTTGGTTACTTTCTCCACCTGATTCAGTGTTTTCTGGTTCTGATGATTTTCTAGCTCGTTCATTTTGAAGGGAAACAAATCTATATGATTAAAAGTTATTAATCCCATGATTGCTGGCGATAACAATGTTCCAAATCTATAGTATAGATCACACCCTAGAGACTCTAATGACTTTGTTAAAACTGATCTTGCGTTAAATCAACGTAAGATCTTGTTCAGAATCAATGGGAGCAAATCTACTGACTAGTTTAGTGTACAAACTAAGAACCGTTTGCCCCACACTTTTCACCATTCTAGACCCCAGCTGCGCTTCATACCTGTTATGATACTTTAAAATGTCTTGCGGCGGCATCTGTTGAATCTGTTCTATGCTGAATTCAGTTCCGAGAACTGTTTTGTTTTCCCACATGCTGCCAAAGAATACAGCCTCTCCTTTTTGGGCATAATAGCTTGATCATCAACTTGGTCATTCATAAGTTCAGGAAGGTTTAGGCTGCCTTGTAGCTGTAGGAGATCATCGCTGTTCATGTTTTTATATTAATTATAATTATTTTATTTTCTAAAAAATGAGCACCGAAAAAACTGTTGCTAACCTTGTATACCATTCTGCTGTTATTGAGGTCTAAGTGTAGGATACTCAATGCTTGGTAAAAGCCTGTTAAAAATAAAGCCAGCAGATCTTGGCAAACTAGACTTTGAGGATGCAGCAAAGCTAATTGCTATCATTGCAGCTTCGTTGCCACGAAAGATTTTCTAGTTAAGCAAGGAATAATTCCGGACAATATAAATATGTAAGAAAAAAATACATTTATAAAAATGGCTTCACTCGTAATGATGATAGGCGGCGCTGTGGTTAATGCGCTCGCTTTTAGTGGAAGTAATTACGCATTTAGTAAACTGCGAGATGAAGGCGAGAGAAAAAGACATAACAAAGCTGTGGAGCAACTAGCTGCGGCACAAGATCGCTATGAAAAGCAGAGAATTGAGCAGTTAGATTTTATTAATAACACACTGAAAAAACAGGGGCATGCAGCTTACACATTTAAAGATGTTGATCAAGCAATAAAACAATATTATCTTGTAACAGGCAAACCAATTGAGACATTGCCCCCACCAAAATTCAGTGACTTTTATCATCCATCAGAAAAACAAAAGATGCAAGAAATCGCGTTTATTGCCTTTGGTATGACCGTCGTGTATTTGTTGCACATAATATTGGCTGAGTAAAAATGAACAAAATCTATTATTCGCCAAAAGGATATTGGAAGGGGATCACAGCAATCAAAAAGCTAAGCGAAGCAGCTGGATCAGTGAACAAACAGCAAAAGAATGGTTATCTAAACAGCGATTTGGCAAATTTATTTACCTGCCCCTAGACGAATACAGAGACCACACTTTGTCAATACAACTCCAAACGACACCCATCAAATGGATCTTCTATATTTACCCTCTGATAGGATTAGACGAAAAAGATTTAAGTACGCACTCACAGTCATTGACATGGCTTCAAGATACAAAGATGCCGAACCATTAACACAAAAGAGTGCTTCTGCTGTTGCTGTTGCCATACAACTGATATACCAACGAGGCCCTTTAACTTATCTCGCATGATTCAAGTTGATGATGGAAAAGAATTTAAAGGCCAAGTGAATCTTTTATTGTTAAAACATAGAGTTACCATTAGAAGGGGCTTCGGGAGTTCACAGATCACAGGCTTTATTGAAAATTTTAACAACAGTTCCCAAAACTTTTCTCCTCCCAGAATCACAGGAGCTATTGACAATTCTCGCAACCAGAAGGGTTAAAAATTGCCCTCGTTTTGCCGCAATGAATAAGAAAATTTAAAGGGGCAAAAACCATACAAAATCAAAAGAAAAACAATAAATTTGCTGAAGGAGAGTTTTTCCCCAGCAAACATTACCTTTTGGGGTTTAAAAGAAAGGGTACCTTTTTTTTCCGGGGGGAAGGGGAAAAGGGGACACTCGCTCGGGGGCAACCGATCCAATTGGAGTATTGATCCATAGAAATAAAAAAAATTTGAAAAAAGAATCCCCCTGTATTATTTCGAGAAACTGACACAACAAAACAAACCAGCCCTCAAAGTTTTTTGAAAGAAAAGCAAAAATTTCCCCAACACATTTTCCGCTTTAAATTTAATTAGGGTTTCTCCGGGCCCCAATTGCAAGAAAACTCTGGATTAACAAACACCCTTTTTTGTTTTTGTTTATCTAATGACTTCTTTGTTACAACTGTTGGTTGATCTCTTAGATTAGATCGCTTTTTTACTTTTGTCATGTGAAAATTTTTGCCAAACAATGCTTCTTTGTATTGTCAGTGAATGTTTGCGCACAACCTGCGAGTTTTCCCTTGCTTTCTAATGATTTTCTCCGGGCTCGAAATACTGTACTTTTTTGCCCTTTAAAACCCCCATATCCTTGATACCTTTCCCAGAAAATTTCATCCTTCATTTTTCCTAAAACCTTCTTTTTAACGGATGAATGAAAGGCGAATCTTTAGGGTAACAGATGTATCATCCATCCCGCTGTCCTTTAGCCACTTCGGTTTCCAGTTTTTTAAAAAATATTTTCAGTAAAACTATAACAAAACTTCTGATCTGGAAAAGTACTCTGGACTCAGGATACGAGGCTTAAAATCATAAAAAACTCTAACTCAAAAGCTTTTAATTCTAAAACAAAAACCCCAAATAAATACAGGTTTGTTAATTTGACTTTTTTTTTTTCATCTTATGCCAAAAATGACATAAATCTTCTGAAGTCCTGATAATTTTGGTTTTTTAAATAGCTTAATTTCTTGTTCTCTTTGGGGACCAATCTGACATTTTGCGCTTGTGCGGTTTTTCCCTAGTCTTTCAAAACGCGTTGTTCATCAACTTGGGAAAAAATCTTTTTTTAAGCATTGTGGATTTAGTTCTGAGGTCAGTGTTTTTTTGAGATGGTTTCATGAATGTTCTTGAACGAAAGCAATTTTTACGATGGCAGCTGTTAACTTTAAACCATGTCTTAAAAAAAATTGTAGAAGTCTGAAAGACAGACAAAAAATTTTTTTTGGGGTCGAAAATTAGGGACAAGTTTTGTGGTTCCTTGGGGTCCATCTTTTAGACTTTCTGTGCTAAGGATGTCATTTTTGCAGGTCATGGGGTTCGGGGGAAATTTTAAAAACACTTTAGAATGTTCCCCGCTGTTGAACCGGGGGTTAAACTGCCCAACCACTTCAATGCTTTTTGAATATTGTTTGTACTGCCGCCTGTGTACATTTTAAAGTTGCGTAATGGAAGTGATTGGCCATTGCCCATCCATACAGATTGTTTGCATCTAAATACATAAGATAGTTAGACCTTTTACTGGGATCATAATCGCCCAAAGTATTTGTTGTTTGCTTTACAGTAATGATGCGACGCCATACTAACCCCCCCCACGCAATCCGTTTTCAATCATCTGAATCATTGGTAAATCCGAAAATAAACAATCTGTACTCCAGTAAACTTTAAAAAAGCATCCCAGCTCACCCCGGGCGCAGAAATGTAATGCGCGGGATCCAGGCTATAATGTTTCATGCAGGTCTTTCTGTAATTTTAAAGCCCGCCAACAAACAAACGTCAGCCCTCAAGTATGCATCATGATAGTCTCCCATCGTTTTACATTCTAACTTCTGCCACGCATCTTGAGCATGCTGGTAATCAGAATCACTGATGTCCTTTCCTCTAAGACTAGAAAAGAACGCGCCTTTAGGTGGAAGTGTATCTTCGTCAAACCTTTTCCCCAAAACTGTTCAGTATTCATAAGGGTAAACGCCCTTTCTAAAAGAGTTGGGTCAAAATATTCTTCCGTTATTGGGCAGACTTTAAGGACATAGCCAGTGCCTCTAATAAACCCCATCATGTGCTGCATAGAGTCGTAGAAAAACATGTTATTTAAAGTGAAACACATGTACTTTTCTGATGACTGTGCAATCCCATGACACCTTAAAGGCGTCGTCTACTGCTTTCATTAAAAGAGGGGAGTCGTAACCTCGCAATTTGTGAAAGAAGATGGGCAGCTTCCATGTCTTGGATCAAATTTTTAGTTGAAGATTGCATTTACTGGGGCGCTGCTCCTCTGAACTTTCCGCTAATGTGATCATGGTCTCTTACTGTTGGATTCTCTCGTCTGATGAGAGACCTAAACCGCAAATCCAACAATGTGTGGCTGAGTCATACTGTTGTTTGGTCTTCAGGCGTCATTATGATTTCAGATAAGTTTAGATTATTAAAAACAGTCATTACGCACTTTCTGCATGCGTTCTAAGAAGTATTCTGCAGCATCTGGGCCTCTATACAATTCGGTGCTGAATGGGCGCCATCCGACCTGACAACAATGAAGGCAAATGAAACAAATCTGACGATTACTCATTAAGACTGTTTTTTCGAAGTTTTGTGGCGCTGGCCCTTCATAAGGAACAAAAGAGTGATTCGAAAGTCTGCGTAAACAACATATGGAGAATTTTTGGGATCCCTTTCCAGTTCTTAAAACTAACTTTACTGCCTTCTGGGGGGGGGTAATTAGTTCTGTATTACAGTCAACTGGGGCCCAAAACAATGTTTTATATGTTCACTCGCGGCTTGAACAGATGGCATTCTTGTTAAACATTTTCTACAGAAAATTCTTGTTTGCGTCTTTGTTTTGAAGTATGCTGCCCTTAGTCTACTCATTGTTCGTATCAAAGTTAATGCGGTAGCCCCGCTGGTGAAAGCATCAGTAGTAATCAACAGATTTTTGTCTGGCTCGCCATCGTTGGACTGTTCTTGGACACTCTGATAGGTTGAGATTTGTTTCCTCATCCCATGTGTAACATTAACAGTTATTGGTTTTTTTTTTGTTCTTCAAAAACCCATTAATGGAATCCGTGCTAACAGGAAAGGAATTCCACTAAAGTTAAGAACATTGATGTAAGGGTGATAGTTAGACACTCTCTCTGCGCGTTTGCGGATATAATGCAGTTTGCAAGAACACACCACATGAAAAAATTTGTTGTCTGGGAAATTCTGTATGTTTAGAACTGCTTTTTTCGCTACCAATGCTGGGGGGAGCGGAAATGTAAGCCTTGCCTACAATTGGTGATACTTAGACTTTTTTTAATCTGATCTCTAAGACTTCGCCCTCTGACCAGCCAGACCTCTCATTTTAGCTTCTTCAGCGGCAGCGCCAAACTGTGTAAGCAGTTCGTCTGCCCAACCCGGTGTTAAGTCATTATGAGAAAGAATAGTCTGTTGTTTAGTTGAAAACCCAGACTTCTAGATTTTCTTCATTTATTGTTATATAGTCGATTAAAACAGCTAACATTACTTACTGGCGGGTCTATTGTTAGTTTACTTGGAACTTGAGAAATAGCATGTACAACGCTTGCCTGTACGTTTGTTGGGTCAATGACTTCTAAATCAATATCATTCAGTGCTCTTGATAAACGCTCTCTCTCGAGCATTCCTTCAAACAATTCGTCTTGTCCTTCATATATCTTAGCCATGCTGTCTTTCTTTCTAAGCCAAAATATTTATTTAAATTAAAAAAAAAATACTTAATCAGAATCAATATCAACGGTCTTTTTGCGCTTGGACTCATAAACTAAAGTATAAACACCTTTTGGTGTTGTTAATGTGAGCTGTTTAGAACAGAGTTTAATGTCTCGTTTACTTTTTTTAAGCATTCCTTTTTTATCTGCTCGGGGTCTGGCTGTTGAGAAAAGTTGTCCTCGCCTTTCTTTGAAGATCAAACTTTTGTCTTTTGTAGTCATCAAAATCGGCCTGTAAACGATTAAATTCTTCATCCGTGATGTTTGAGTCAGCTAGCGCTTTATTTATTGTCAGTTTAAACGAGCTAAGTTTAGCTGTTATTAGTTGAACCATAGCTGTGTGCTTTTGGAGTTTAGTTTTTAATTTTTTGCCAGCCGCACCTACAGCTAATGAACACAGACCGAGAGCTAAAGACAAACCTCCTAGAGGTAAAGCTGCGGGTGCGCCTATGCCTGTTGCTAAGAGACCAACACTCGTTCCTGCTGATAGAGCACTTATAGTCGATGCTCCAGTATTAACATATGTAACAGCATTAAAGGCAGCAGAATACCTTCGTTTGGTTTTGCTGTATTTTGAAAGGTCTTGCTCTAGTACTTGCTGCATTTGCGTAATGTTTGTTAATCTAAAGGTTTTTATGTTAGGGGTTTCTACTATCTCTTCTTTTGGCGGCGCTGTAGGCACATTTGGATAAACTTGAACAGACATGTTTTTTATAAAATAAAAATAATTTAGTATTGTATATCTTTTAATCTGTTATTTTTCAATATTCAGCTGCGCATCATATATTAAAAACAAATGTACATTAAGCGGTTTATCGGCTTCTTCTTCTTTATCAATTTGAATGTTTATTACGTCTCTCACAGCTCTCCCGCTTCCATGCAACTGATTATCCTCTGTTGACCTTAGGTCAATCCATAAACCGTATTTCGTTGTTAAATAATCATCAAGCCTAACATTGTGAAGATGTAAATCTTTAGACACAAGGTCTGCTGTTAGACTTCTACCCCTCCCACCCCCAAACAATTTCTTATTTCGTCAAAATGATGATAAGGTCTAAGCCCGCTAGCGTAGATTTGGTTAGGACTACCATCAATTGTACATTGCACTTTCGCTATTTTAGGATTAAAAAACTTTTCACTTGCTCTTTTGAACGGTTCTTCATCTTCACACAGCAATAAAATACCTTTAAGCGATCTTGCTGCGACACTAAAACTAAAATTCCATATAGTGTCTGCCCTGCTTCTGGGATATGTTGTATGATGAATCACTCTTTCGTAATATATTGATAATTTTGACTGATATTGTTGCTCAATCAGCCTTGCTAAATTAGGGTTGCTAACAACGTCAAACTCTAACGAGATGTCAGAAATGCTGTACATTGCTTCGGTGTCTGTTGATCTGATAACACGTTTGTATTCGTTAAAAGTTAGTTCATATGACAGTCTGTCTTTTAATGCTCCTTGAAAGTATGGCGCATGCGCTTTTAACAACTCAAAATCAAAGGGGAATGGAAAAGCGATTTCCATACGCAAACTTTACGGCTACATACTTTTTGCCGTCTTTAGTATCTTCAGCGCCTATTCTATGTTTTAGTGCTTCTTCATTTTCGATTCCTTGAAACGCAAGATCAGCCCTTTCATTCCCGGTTAGCCATAGATCAGAATAGGTTAAAAATATGTCTGCATTGTGTAAAGAAAATATTTCTTGCCCCTCAAGTTTTATAGAAATTTTCTTAACAATTGCCCGCCCCAAATTCTGGACAACTGTCCTGTTTGTGTCTGTTGTTGAATCGAGTACTATTTTGAAAGTAAGACGCGCAGAGCCTGGCACAATCACTTCATCTGCTCCTAGGTCCGGAAATTTGACAGTAAGAATTTGATCTGCATCAATAGTAGATGGATTATTTGGGAACAGTAATATTCCGTTTATTTCCCTTCACGCCAAAGGGTTCTTTCAGTCTTCTATGCGGTCAAGAATCGAGCCATATGCATGTAACATTTTTTTATAAAACAAAATAAAAAAATTAATTATTAAAGAAACATGGCAGGCATTGAAGATGAAGATTATGATGTTTTTGATCGTGGAGACGACATGAGTGATTCCCCTTGGGAGCGGCATCGCTCGGGGCTCTCATTGCATGATGAATTAGCAGAAATCGGGAGTACATTACCAACAAGTCGGTATAAATTAACAGAAAGTAAGGTCAGATCATTATACCAAAGTTTAGGCCAAGAACCTCCCGAATTTATAGACCCTAATGATTTTGAAGTAAAAGATGACCATTTGTTTGTGAGGAGCGACCAAGGACAACTTGTTCAGCTTACAACTAAAAAAGACCCATCAAAGTTTTAGCCGTGGGTTCAATTAGAAATAGACTCAGTGTGAAAGATCAAAATCGCCTTGGCCTTGTTAGGCCAAAATTAAGGGCGGAGGCAGTTGCTAAACTTCAAAACACACTGCAAGAACTCCCAACAGATAACCAAATGCAAAACATGGAACTTAAAGAATTAAATCAATCAGCAGGTGAATTAATAAATGTAATAGAAGCAGAATCCAGTTTTTCAGAAGAAACAGCGTTAAAGACTATACACGACTCGCCGCTACCCATGCGAGAAATAGCGGCCCTTGATCATGCTTTAAGAACCATCAAAGGCGAATTAACAAACAATTTAGCAAAACTAGGTGAACTAGATGAGCATATAAAAAGAGAAAAAGAAAAACTCGTTGAGGCTGACGACCGCATCGTAGGGCCTGATATTAAAGAAAGAATAACCCAAAGACTAAAAGATCTTGAACAAGAGAGATCAGCAAGACTAGAAGCGCTAACTACTAACCGAGACCAATTACGAACTCAAGTGAATAGAATAAGAGAAACTATCCGAAAAATTTTATATGAAGACACAACGCTAGCAGAACGAATACGAACGCTGTTAGAGAGCAAGGAGTCACATTAGCAAGCGTTATAACAGCCTTAGGATTTGCAATAAGTACACTGGTGATGGCTATTACAGGCGGCGGTGGCCAAAGTTCATTACCTCCGCCGCCATCGCCTCCACCTGATAAATCATGGGTAAAAAAACAGCTTGATCATCTTGCGGATTTATTAAAAAAATTAGCCAGTAAAGCTATAGACTCTTTACCGGGTATATTAGGGGGTATTGTCAGCTGGCTTTTGTCTACTGCAAGCAAAGTAGTTGGCTTTATGGCCGAGCACTTATGGGCATTAGTTCTCTTAATAGTTGGGTTACTATTTAGTAAGATAAAGACCAAGTAATCCTATGCCAGTTAATCCAAGAACAAGCGCTGTCTTTTCATATTCATGGTCATCGCGAACAGAGTCCGCAAGCTTTGCTGAGTCTTCAATGGCCTTTGGGCTTTGGACCGCGGGATTGGATGACTTATTCTTGGCGTTCTTTTACTGCTTGCAATATTACTGGGTCAGAATTTATGTCGTTTTTCCCAACCTTCTGTTCATTGCCTGCTATAAGAATTTCATTGTTGTAGTTTTATTATTGTTCCTACCTGGAGTCTGAGGTCAGAAGGTAGCATGTATAAACCAGTGCCAACAGCAAAGTCTACTTTCGATCTTGCGTATTGTAAAACATGTTGGTACCTTTGAATGCTTGAAGGTAAATCAACTGTAGAATTAATGGCGTCCTCTAAATTTGCTAAGTATTGTTTTTGTGCGTCAAAGCCAGTAGAAGGATCTGTTATGTTCGATCTTGTCTGTGCTTGCGAACCTAGCAAACACCAAACGTAAGTGCGAACAGAGTCGTTTATTCGTTCTATTCCCGCTCTAGTTAGGCCCTTAGAAGTGTCTAAGATAAATGTTGTCCATGCTGTTTTATGCTCTGCTCTATGGACCCGAGGTGAACAGTTGTGCCTGAAGAGAAAGATGTGTAAGGAGGATTCCAGTCATACTTATACTTTCTGTGCACGCCCCAAAAATAAGGGTGCCTAGACCATGATTAAGGTCCAACTTTTGTCTAAAGTCTGTCTTGATGTTAATATTGAATTCGTTACAGATCCTTTCAAAAGCCTTCATGTCTATTCGGTTGCTGAATGGATTAAACGGTTTGTCATTTGGTAATGGTGCTTGCAGTTCAGTCAAAATACGTCTGAAGGTGTAATAGAAATGAAATCTATACACTGACCTAACCAAAGGATTAGGATGATTTAAGTGATCGGCATACGACACTCCACACCCAGTTTGATGCGCAAAACACGGCAAAGTTTAACTGGTTCTGATAAAACTGCATCGGATGACTAAACCACACTTTCGCGATGTAGTCTTTTTTAACAGGGGGTTAAGATATCTGCTTAATGGAGTACTTACCTTTTTATGAAAGGTGACAGTCTGGGTCACAGAAATGTCGAGGGTGTCAGTTGTTATATTTTTAAGATTGTAGTGCGGCCCAACAGAATATTTTGCATCAGTATATTTAAACGCACTCATTTTTAATTTGTTTTAAAAAAATGTTTGTAACAATAACAACTCAAGACCGTCCTTCGTTTTTAGAACATGCTATTAATAACAATTGCGGGGCCAAAACGGTCGCGCTCCATGAAATATTTTACAAAGTCGTATGGTTTTAATATAACTAAAGCCAAGGGGAATAATAAGATTACAAAATATGAAAGGAGAACAAACGACGTTAAACAGTTAACAATACCTGATGGTTATTACGGGGTTTTGCTCACTAAAAGAAGCAATGAGTAACTTAGACATTACTCTTAAACTTAACAATGCAAATCTAAAAACAATATTAACATTCAAACCTGAAGAAGCAAAATACGATTTTGATAGAGAGCTAGCTAAAATGCTAGGCTTTACAACTAGCAATCTACCCACTCATAGTTTTAGTGTTTCGCCAGATGAAACTACGTTTGAGGGGAAAGTCCGCTCATCTTGCATTACATTCATTACTCTATGTTCATTTGGACGAGCTAAAACACTGATGAAAACTTATATGATGGAAGGCCCTCAACTGTTTTAAGAGCTCTTCCGTCAGGGAAAGCTGCATATTGCGATTATGAAATTGTACAATTCCCTAATTTACAGTTTAAAAGATTAGTTTGTGGGAGGGTCGGATCATTTAATATAAAAATCAAAGACAAAACAGGGAAAGTCGTGAAATGTGATAACCTGCACATTGTTTTGGAAATAAAATAATACGCTACTAAAAATAATGTCGCGTGGGCCAGAAGAACCAGGAGTTACATTAGCGCCTGTGAGGTGTATAACTTTAGAATTAAAAGACCTTGCAGACGTTGCGGACTTTGAACAAAATGGTGAGATAGGCGCTTTGTATGGTTTTGAGTACACTAAAGATGGTGATTATAAACGCAAAGAGGTTGGCGACAGCAAAAAGTTTCCTAAACTAGAACAACTGCGCAATCTAGAGGCAAATAATGTTGGCCAGTATGAATATAAAATAGTTCGAAAACCTGACAGCAAATGGCACTTAGAACCATATTTAGAATGGGACATAAAATTTGAATTCATAAGCCCATTTACATATTTTAGCCGTCAAAAAAGTTTCAGAAAAGCATTCAACTCTGGCCCTTTACATGTAAGTCTTATGCCAGACGACAATAGTCGGAAAGAAATTGAAATAACGCCGTATGGGAAAAAACAGTACATCCTCCACAGAAAAGAAACAGTTGTAAAAAAAGCTTCTACAAAATTACAGTTCTTTCCAAGCAGAAAATTAGGAGACACGTCACAATGATATTTGAAATTTCTGTCTTTAAAGATGTGGAGAGGGATGGGGTTGTGGGCGTTAGTGACGTCCTTATAAAAGGAATTAATATTAGCTGGCAAAACTTAGACGTTAAACGCCTTAACGTTGTTGTCGTCGTTCTTCACAATGGTGAGGATATTAAGATCATAACAACAAGCAACAAAATCAATGTTGACTTAAATAGAAACAATCTTACAGAACTGAATTGGATTAATCTTACCCATTTAGGCCTCGTAGGGTTTTATTATACTGAACAAGTTTTGACGGAGAGTATGATAAAAATAATAACTGGATTTAAATTAAATTCTGCTATAAAACTATGGAGCATTAAACTTTATAACAAAAACTCCTCATTGCTCATTGATTTGTGGGGAAACTGGTTGTGGAAAAACAATATTTATCCTCGACCTGTTACAAACAGTTTATCGTTATAATTTTAATCATATTGTGGTTTTCTGTCCAACACTTAAATGGAACAAAGCATATCATGATAGAAGGTTTATATGGACAGATGATGACATATATTTTAGTTGATCCCAGCAATAAACTGAGTGAGTGTTTAGAACAGTTTTTATAGACTGTTTGAAGGAACGCAAACACTATTTATTATAGATGACTGTTCGGCAGAAAGAGACATAGTTAAAAAGAGAAACACTTTGTCAAAACTAGCTTTCAGTGGAAGACATGCTGGAATAAGTGTGTGGATTTTATGTCAAAAATATAACTCAGTTTTAAAAGACTTTAGAGAACAGTTAAAGACTGTAGTTCTATTTCACATGAAAGACAGAGACTCATTTGATGAATGTTTGCGTGAAAATGATGTTATTGAAAATGACCAGGAAAAACATAGGATTAAACAAAAACTAAAATCTGAAAAGTTTAGTAAATTAGTATTAAAAACGGATAACCCTGCACAGTATGTTTGTTTGTAGATAATCGTTATTTTTTGGCTATTAACGTCTTACTTGTCAGAGAACAGTAATATGCTGATTCTAGGGCACTTTCGCCCGAAAACTGTCTGTCTGTCTGTCTCTCTCTGTCTCTCTCTTCTCTGTCTGTCTGTCTGTCTGTCTGTTCTGAGGGCAACTTGACCTTAACGGGTTTTGTCAGGGGTGCCGGTGATTCTCTCTATCTCTCTTCCGCCACAGGAAAAGGCGGCTTTTAGGCCACTTTCGCCCAAAAACTCGGTGGTTGAGCAAGTGAGTCAGGATTGGCATTTATACGTTCTCTGCTGGGAAGAACTGCAAGGCATAGTCAAAAATCAGGTTTTATCAACCTTACAGTGACGGCTAGCAAGTCATCAAACGACTGTTCCACCTTCCAGAATTACATTATTTGAAAGTGCAAGAACTCGTCCAGGAGGGTGGGGGGGGGGGCATTCGTGGTGACCTGACCACTGAGAGATCCATGTTTCCTTGCTAGTGCAATGCAACGAGGTTGGATGGCTTGGGAGGGGGGGAGGGTAATAGGAAAGAACAGCCTCAATGTAATGTCACTAAGGGGACACATGGAAGTAGGACAGTTAAAAACGCAACAAAAGAAGTTGAACAGTTCCGAAAAAAAGGAAAGAAAAGACATGTTGAGAGTAAGGGTCTGTAGAAGGCATCAAAGGAAAGATACAAACAGCTAGCAGCCCGACTGTCTCCAAAGAGCCATACCATCTGGAAGAAAGAAAAAAAAAAAAGAAAGAAAGAACAACGCGACGTTGCGCCACAAAATGAGTCTCGTCTAGGCTGTTGATGTCAAACTGGGAACCCACTTTTCCCAAGTTGTGGTGAAACGATTGTTCAGCATTTTCTTCCCCGCCCGTGCAGTCTACTGTATACCGTCTAATATGGCTGCTCGGTTTTGTCCGTTCAGGTTGTCCCCTACTTGTTGTGCCCTTTTAACTGTTCTCTACCGTCCCTTTTAGCTGTTCTCTACCGTCCCTTTTAGCTGTTCTCTACCGCCCCTTTTAGCTGTTCTCTACCGCCCCTTCAAGCTGTTCTCTACCGCCCCTTCAAGCTGTTCTCTACCGTCCCTTTAAGCTGTTCTCTATCGCCCCTTCAAGCTGTTCTCTACCGCCCCTTCAAGCTGTTCTCTATCGCCCCTTCAAGCTGTTCTCTACCGCCCCTTCAAGCTGTTCTCTACCGCCCCATCAAGCTGTTCTCTACTGCCCCTTTAAACTGTTCTCTACAGCCCATTCACGTTGTTCCCTACCGCACCTTTAAGCTGTTCCCTAACGCCTCTTCAAGCCGTTCTCTACCGCCCCATTCAGGCTGCTCCTTGCCGCCCCTTTAAGCTGTTCACTACCGCCCCGTTCAGGCTGTTCCTTACCGCCCCTTTAAGCTGTTCACTACCGCCCCATTCAGGTCGTTCCTTACCGCCCCTTTAAGCTGTTCTCTAAAGCCCATTCACGTTGTTGCCTACCGCACCTTCAGGTGTTCTCTATCGCCTATTCAAACTTTTGTATGAAGGCTACTCAGGCTGTTGTATACCGTCCATTTAGGCTGGTCGGAACCCCCCATACAGGCTGTTGTACATCGCTCATGCAAGTTATTATATGCCAACCATTCAGGCTGTTGTATACCATCTAGTCGGGCTGTTATGTACCGTCCATTCAGACTGTTGTATACCGTCCACTCATGTTGTTATATACCGCCCGATTTGTTGATTTGTTGTATACCGTAGCAACAAGAGCATGGAAGGGGTATACTGGATGGAGTAGATGATTGAGTGTACAGGATCTCATCCATAAGATTGATAAGTGTAGCAGTGTAGCTGGCAGCTTGGGAAAAATCGGTCTTGGGGGAAGTTGGACTTCCATGGAGTTTAGAGCGAGAGGATTTGTACGTTCGTTCGTCATTTTCTGATTTCATAAGACAGCTCGTGACTGCCGGTAAGATGGGGGACAAGAATCTGGCTGACAATGGCAGAGGTAGCTGAAAAAAAGTTCCAGCTGGATCTAGTCGAGGGGAAACGATTATGAACTTCATAAAGCTTCGAGTTGTCTAACCTAGAATGGGTATCCAAGATCGACGTGAGTAAGACTCCCGTCTAAAAAAAAAAAGCAATACTTCGAGACGTTCAACCGTTTAGAATTTGCTGGTTTGAAGCCTGGTAATGACAGGAAGAAACAATCCGAATGCAGAGGGGCATCTTGGATCATGACGTGATGGGGGCCGGACCCCTCAGAGTGTGAGAAGTTCGGGGCCAAAGCACGTACCTGAGAGTGGTTTCTTCTCTGAAGACATTATAACGTCAGGCCGTCCTCAAGGTTTCGTCCCACTGTCCATTCCGAGTGTTGTGTACCGTCAATTTAGGCCAATATACATCGTCCGTGTAGGTCCATAAACAGTCCACTAGGTTTTTATCACCGTCCAGTTTGGATCTTATATACCACATTTTCAACCATCATGTACCCACTATTCAGGCTGTGGTTTACCGCTCTTTAAGGCTGTTACATGCTGTCCGTTCAGGATGTTGTATACTGTCCATTCAGACTGTAATGTATTGTTCAGGCCGTTATTTGCCAGTCATGTCGTTATGTCCGTCTTTGCAGGCTATTGTTTGTCACCCATTGAAGCTGCTGTATACCACCCGTTTATGCTGCTATGTCTCACTTATACGGGCTTTTGTTAATCGTCCTTTTAGTCGTTTATATACCCGTCGTTCAGGCCGTTGAACACTCAAAATTCAGTTTGTTGTACATCGTTATCAGGATGTTATGTACTACCCTTTCAGGCTGTTGCATAGCTTCCTCTAAGGCTGTTATACGCTGTGTATTCAGCCTGCTGTAAAATGCTTATCTTGGTATCTGTGTACACACTTCATCCAGGCCATTGGACATTTTATAGAGAACCGCTATGCACATCGCATTCAGACCGTTATTCACATCCTATATGCACACATCCAGACCATTATTTACATTCTATACAAACCTGCTATGCACACATCCAGACCATTATTCACATTCTATACATTACCGCTATGCGCACAATCAGACCATCATTAACATTCTATACGGAACCTTTATTCGCATCAAATTCAGACCATCATTCGTTCAGACCATTATTCATATTCTGTAGAGAACCGCTATGCACACATGCAAACCATTATTCACCTTCTGCACAGAACCGCTCTTCACATTAAATTCAGACCTTTATTCATTCAGACCATTATTCAAATCCAGTAGGAAACTTCCATACACACCACATTCAGACCATGTTTCACATTCCAGACAGAAACACCATGCAAAGCACATTCAGACCATCATTTACATCCTGTGCAGAAGCACTATGCACATCACATTCAAAACATCATTCACATCCTGTGCAGAAGCACTATGCACATCACATTCAAAACATCATTCGAATTCTATCCACAATATTGTACACGTGTCGTGTACGTCATTTTCAGGCCATTGTAGACTTTCCGTGTCCAGCGTTGTACACAGACCGTTATACGCAGCCCCGTTCACGCCATTGACCACATCCCTGGCCTAATCACTGTACCCGTTCCATCAAGCATTTTGCAGATCCCATCAAGGCTGCAGATCACACCTTATTCATCGATGATAACTCCATTACAGTGCAAAACCAGTTCGGTTCAAATTAAAAAAATAGATGTATATATTTTTAAGGCTCCGCCGAAAAACGTTGACAAACAAATCACAAGACAATACACAACGCGTTTCGACCTCTTAGGTCTTCTTCAGGCAAAATACACAACACTCAGGACAACGAAAATGAACGAGCAATCACTTATCTTCATCCAATTAGTCTATCTTGCGCCGAATTGGATGAAGATAAGTGATGGCCCGTTCATTTTTGTTGTCCTGAGTGTTGTGTATCTTCCCTGAAGAAGACCTAGGAGGTCGAAACGCGTCGTGTTTTGTCTTGTGATTTATTCGTCTACGTTTTTCGGCGGAGCCTTAAAAATACTTTTTGAAATTTGTTTAGATTTCCGCCTGCGGTCGCTTCACTTTGCAACTAGATCAGTTCGGTTCAGTTCAGTGGCTACTTTAATGTCCGTTCATCATCCATCCTTCGGGTGTTTCTTTTTCTTCTTTGCCTTAACTAGGCTGACCCTGGAGAAAGGTCCAGTTACGGTGAGGAAAGACCCACTGACCACAGGGAAAGTCTTCTTGACAGTGGGAAAGACTACAACTTTGGATTCTCTCTTGAGGCACATAAGACCGTATGGCGAAAGCTTGGCTGTGTCTGGAGTAGCACTGTCTTCATCTGTCCGTGGGCAGGGGTGGTTGGGTCTGTGGGGTGTGCTCGACAACTGGAGGGTGGTGTCTTTTGCCGGTGGGCTCTGCAGTCATGAAATACAGGCTGGTACACCCATGGGGATGCTACTTTAAGGCTGTTATGAGTTGCATCCTGTAGTCTGATTTACCTCTGTTCAGGAGCAGTTATGTCCCTTGATATTTTAATGGAGTGTCCTGCGCGTGCCTGTACCCATCGTCAACACAGCGCAGGCCTCTAGGGGTGGTACAGGACTGCTCTAAAGGCAGGTGAAGACAGTGCTTCTCTGGGTCCTCCCCAACACCTTAGGGTGTTTCTTTTTCTCCTCCGGTCACCATCCATGATATAAGACAATAATGAAATTAAAAGGCAACAGAGATCACTGAGAATGTCAGACCTACTGTCTCTGGTCATTTTCTCTCACCTCTGTCCTTCACAAGCTAGAATTTAGACATTCAACTCAGAATACTTTTGAAAAAAATCATAACAGTCTGCTCATCTCAGACCCGGCCACAACGTGTGTGACGTCTGTAATACATGTGTCATATAAAATATAGTCAATGCCTTCAAACTATGCAGTATTCATACTTTTTCATTTCTATAGCCCTCTTAAAATTATCAGGAGAGATTTTGTGTTCCATGTGTTTAATCTAAGTATTTTGATTATCTGTGCTGTATGTCTTAGGCAGGAAGGCAATTCCTGTGACTTCTTGGTGAAATTTCTGTTATGTATACAGTTTTCCAACAAATGAAGTATTTCACTTATTGATGGTTTCCACGGACATTCCCAAATAGGTTGAAGATTTCCCAAAGCTCCCTGACTAGCCACACTATCTGCCATTTCATTCCAAATTTTAACTGCAATGTGATGGTGCCCTGCAAAAAGCAATGCCTACACATCGAGTTCTTCAACAGTGTATAGTGTATCCAATTTCATGAGATAATCTATTCTAGCTTTACAAAAACCAGATCATCAATAAATACAACAAATAATTGGGCTGAGTACATGCGATAGGGTCTCTTGTGAGGTGTTATCGGCAAGACACTTCAGATATACCTTACGGCTCGCTTTCTGGTAGATCGTCAGAAGAATAGCGAGGAGAAAAAAAAGGGAAAAAAATAGTGTTTGATTAGGACGAAACAACACACCATGAAAGGAGAGCACGAAGTCTAATGACAGTGGGTGGGGGAGGGAAAAAAAAGAATATTGTATGTTAGAAAGAGAAGACAAGGCAGGATTAGAAGAAGAGAAAACAAAAGACTGATTTGTTACAAATAGCAGTGACAAAGTGTGGTAGGGACATAGAGAGGGAGAGGAGGAGGAGGAGGAGGAGGAGGAGGAGGAGAGAGATAGAGAGAGAGAGAGAGAGAGAGAGGGGAGAGAGAGAGAGAGAAAAGAGAGGAGAGAGAGAGAGAGAGAGAGAGAGATGCTAAGGATGATAATTATTTCAAGAGTAAAATATATCTGCGGGTAGTCTACAAGCAATTTGTTTTTCATCCAGTCCTTGGTTTAAACAGTTTTATTTCCATGAACATACCATAAACATACGTATTGAACACAAAGCACATTTGCCAGGACAACAAGAGGACTCTTAT
>CM031608.1:63998828-64006328 GCA_018398815.1 Conus ventricosus
CCTTACCTGAAGAAGACCAAGGAGGTCGAAACGCGTCGTGTTTTGTCTTGTAATTTGTTTGCTTCTTTCGTTCGGCGGGATAGTTTTTTGGGTTTTTTTTTTTTCAAATTTTCTTCCTTGTGTGCCGTCGTCGTCGAGGTCGATCCAATGTTCTTTGGAATTCTTCGTTCCTTCACTGATTATCTCGTTTCTGCGCTGTCTTTCCATCCCCTCGGTCTTCTTGTGTAGTTTCAAGTTCCATCTACAGCAGTACATCTCCCAAGATAACTGATTGTTACCTATGGCTCCGATCTCTATCGGCTTATTTCTCAAATCTCTGCTGCTGCTTTATTCATAACTTGGTTGGAATTGTCTGTGAGGGCTTCAGGGTCTTCTTTCAGCGGAAGCAGTTGGGCGAAGTTTCCTCCATGGACCATTTGAAGTTGTTCAGCGATGTCAGGATCTTTCACTTTGTCAAGATTAAATTTGAGAAACTTGCTATCTGTTTCCGTTTAAACGTACTGTAAAGTTCTCCATGACAAGGTTACAGTCATTTCCAAGGTCAGTTCCTGGACATGTCTGCGTTTTGGACGTAGCGATGCCAGATCTTTTTTCTGGTTCTCCACACGAATGTATTGTACCTGGCCGTGATACTGACAGTCTGCGGATTACTATGTCCTACTTCGTGCACCTATTTGTCTTCTTCTTTATAAGTACCAAGCACGCCCTTTTTGTACTCCCAGTTCTTATAGAACAGGGAATACTATACAATGGGAACAAAGAAATGCTGTCTGTCTGTCTGTCTGTCTGTCCGTGGTCAAAATGTATTCCACTCGCTCCAGACAAAACTTCTGGGCCGATCTTTCTGAAAATGTGTAGGTATGTTCATTATGGGTCAGGGATGATGCCCGATGTTTTATTTTATCAGAATAGCCGTTACTAACGGCTATAACGGCCCAAAACGGTTTTCTTCTTTATGGAATATCTCAGTGACGAAATACATTATTACACATGTTTGATTGTGACGTCAAATACATTATGACGCATGTTTGACTGTGACGGTTTTCAGGAAGATAAACTGGAAGTACGTTCATATGCTTTGCATCTTGTCCTATTTGTACTTCTCCGTTGTTCGTCCATGTTACTTCTCAAAGAATACGCCAGATGCATTCGTCTGCTTCCTGGGTATTTGTTCAGCTTTGCAACCTGTCTGGGTGTTCGCTTGTTTGCGTTGGCAATGTATAATGGTATTCCTTTCACAGATACTTTATGGTTTTCCTGTGTGGTCTCACTGTTTTCCTCTTTCATGTGCCGTGTCTTGGGCTAAGCGCGTCCCTCTCCAGGTCGTGTTTCTTTGCTAAGTTTACTTTTCACAAACGGCAGTTTGTATTGGATGACATGGCTACCACTAGGAGAGGAGAACTCTTGACTTGAATAGGGTCTGCGTACACACGTGACAGCTAGCGTGAGTCTCAAACACTTAACGTATAATTTATAATGGATTGGTAATCTGACTCCCCATCGCATATTTTGTTTGATAGGTACAGGTGTACTTAAAGAAAAGAATCTCCTAACTGCAAAAGGTGTCGGTCTCCTTAGTCTGTTTATCACTGAGCTGTGAATGCCCTTGGCCTGAAAAGACTCACTAAAAATCTAATTACCAACATAATTGCATTGTGAGCAAGATATTGATTATTCCGTCAGGACCAGATCTATTGCCACTTTGTAAATCATTTAACGCTTTTTTTTTCTAATTAACATTTTATATTGGGTCACTGACTAGGGTTCTTGTTAATTTTCTTTATTCAGTTGAATCTTACGATCTTTCTAGTTTGCAATGCACAATGAATTTAAAACAATATAATATCGCCCATGACACTGTTGAACTTTAATAATAATACTTTGTCAGATTTTCCTATAATCTATGTTAAACCTTCCCGAATAACTTTAGTTCTTAAACTGAGTACAGTTAAATAAGTATTTTTTCCCCCCTGTTTATCTTTGGTTTATCGTGTTCTTTTTATAAACTTTACACACATTTTCTTATGATTATCGACTCAGGTATCAGGACGCTGGTAATTTCTTAGAGTCCCTAGACTCGTTCACTACTTCATACTCCCATTCAAACCAGCCATTTTTTCATGCTTTAGGCACCATACATGCAGCGGCTTTGTCGAACGCGTTTGCATAAAGATCCATGCGCTCATCACCATCACCATCCAAACCATCATTCACCTGTTTCATGCATTCATCGAATTCATCTGAAGCCAGTTCATCTCTGTTACTCTGTTCATTCTGCTCACTCCACACAATCATTTGTTGTCCGATTTCATTCCTTTCTCTCACTCTCTCTACAGTCAATACCTTTTTTCTTTACATCTTTATTCTGCTGGTAAGTGCCAAGTGTGTAAATCATCACCAGCCGGCATTCGTAATCAAACTGTAGTTCTTCATACACAATCAAATAACCAGTGAGGCCGCTGCTAAACGGCAATGCATGTAACATTGTTATTTGGATCTCCATTACAGCATCTATTCCAGAGAACCGATGAAACACGAAACAAAAATATTCCAAAATGTTTCTTCAAAATCAAGAACACTTTCATCTTCTGGGTGTCATACACTCAGTTCTTCATTTTTCTCTGATTCAGTTTCTTTGTCATAATTTTACGCACCATTGCTAACAATCACACAAGAAGATATATCTGACAATTTTCAATATTTCACTAGTAGGGCTTCTTTGAGAAACAAATGTTCAATTTTCATTTGCAGATATTTAGCCTGCTTACGTCAGACAATCGGCACACTCCATACTGCAAACTTCATGACTGGAAGCAGATTTCCCCGACGCTTGTTAAAACAGCCCTGTCCGCAGGTTCACCGAGGACTAATACAGCTTGCCTCTCATAACCTGCTCTATCCCCTACCACAGCCCTCGCTCAGATCGCAGTGCACGCCTGTCACTGTCACAGGCCACGTGCCGTGTGTCACTCACTGACTGGTTAATTTGTTGAGCCACTTTGCTGTCTCTGCTACCAGTATCACGTGCTGCCAGTCTCTCCCTCTGACCGTCTGCCTTCCCACGCACTGTTCTTCCCTCGATCTGTGAAGATGTCTCTTTAGCCTTCCCCCCATGGACCCCTTAACTCCCTGGCATCACTGTCACGCGTTGAGGTTGTTAGCTAATGCTCTTGGAAATCGCATGACCCAAACATTGGTTTAAACAGTATTTTATTTCAACATTGTCACAAATGTTACAAGAGTAAATGAGACAGGGCAACAAGAAATACTTATATAAAGCCCTATCTTAAGAGTGAATGTACACAATGAATTTGCGACGGACGTCTGAACAGCAAAGCATTTTGATATTGCAATATAAAGTTTTAAACAGGAAAAACAAAAACAAAAAACGAAACAAGTATAAATAAACAATCAAACAGAACCCGACAACAGGAGTGAAAAATAAATGATGAAAAAGTAATAGAAAAGTACATAAGTGTGACGAAAGTGGAGGTGTATTCCAAGCCATACAGAAAAGAGGGCAACCAGTTTCTATGACTCAATATCAGCTCGCGGACAGTCAGTTTATGAGTCTTGTCAATAACAGGTCAGGACACAATTCTAAATGTTAACTAGGCTCCAGTAAGAATGCAGACTAGTGACGTTGAGAAAAGAGAAAGACACAATAACAGCAGGTCAACAAATCTATATATGTACGCCCGATGTGACCAGAGGGGCAGTTGAAAATAGTCTTAGGAGTTATGTTACAGATCAAAACGCTTTGTTAGAGAAATAAATTTGTGAACAATTTCAAAAATATGAATATTAGTTTCCATGTTGAAAGAACCATTACCAAACAACAAATTGCGAACAGAAATCAGTTCTCTAGGAAGGCTGTAGATTGTGTTTGTTCGATGTATAGTGTACAAAGGGCAGTACAAGAGGAAGTGTTCGGCAGTTTCTTGGGGATAAGTGCACGCACATGATGGATCGTTATGAATGTGGCGATTGTACAGGTCATAATTTAGTTCACTCATTGCAAGCCTGAGTCGACAGTGAATTATTTGTTCCTTTCTATTGCCGTGGTAGTAGTAAGGTGGGACAAAAGTGTCTGCAGAGGAAAGGTAGTGTTTGAGGTAGCTGAGAGACTGGGTTTGTTGAACAGCAGTAGGGAGGGTATTCCAGATGGATACAGTTGAAGGGAAAAAGGATCTGTGGTATATATCTGTTTGGTGTCGAGGGATGAGTCTATCCGAGGGTCTTCGCAGGTGATATGGATTGACTGCAGAAACCAAGGGTGGCATTAGGTCACAGAGATAGTTAGGGCAGTCATTGTGAATTATCTTATGGAACATTATTATTTTGTGTCTGCGACGACGTTCTTTCAGAGTACAAAATCCTGACTCTTCCAACAGCTTTTTATGACTAGTTCCACGTACAGCACCCGTGATAATGCGCAGGGCATCTAAGTGTAAATTTTCTAAGATATTTGATTGGTACTCTGCGCAGTTATCCCAGATGATGTCGGCATAATCAAATATCGGCAGGATAAATGATTTATACATGGTTTCAAGAGCCCCTCTGGTCAATGTGTACTTAAAAGAGCGAAGACAGTTTATTAGACGACGAACCTTTGCTGCAGTGTTGTTGATGTGCTCACCCCACCTGCAGTTATTTTGAAGCGTGACTCCTAAATGTTTGTGATGATTTTGTTGTTGCATAGTTGTGTTTCCAAGTTGTAGGTCATGAGAAACTACATTCCCTCTGAATACATTAAGTAACTCAAGTCTTTGATTCATTAAAGACAACCTTCCATGTTTTAGCCCAAGTTTCTATTTTAATTAAATCGGATTGTAATGTTTCTTTCCTCACGATGTGATCTTCCAAAGCCAAAGATATACTTGTATCATCTGCAAATAGCTTAATAACTGACTCAATATTACTAGCAATATCATTGATGTAAACTAAAAACAACAGTGGTCCAAGGACAGAACCTTGTGGTACTCCTTGGGAAATGGTTTTCACGGTGGATTGTTCACCCCCGATAACAACAGACTGGTACCTGTCTGAAATATAACTATCAAACCAGTGTAAAAGTTGACCCCTAATTCCTATTGCGTTTAGTTTAAGTAGGAGACCCCTGTGCCACACACGATCAAAGGCTTTCGATATATCAAAAAATACATTTTGGTCTGGAATAGATTTGTCATAATTTTTGACTAAATTATCGTAGATGCTGAGCAGTTGGCAGGTCGTTGAATCACCATGAATGAAACCTGATTGTGATTCAGAAATTAACTTGTTTGATATGAGAAAATAATAAACATGTTTATGCACGCATCTTTCAAAGAGTTTACCCACGCAACTTAGGAGAGATATTGGTCGGTAATTGGTGCATTCATCTTTATTTCCTTTTTTGTGGACTGGGGTTACATTGGCTATTTTCCACAGCTGTGGGAATTTTGCTTCAGTTAGACATCGGTTGAAAAAGATATTTAAGGGGGCAGATATAACATCGACTGAGGATTTCAGTAATATATTATGGATTAAGTCTGGACCGGATGCTTTACTAGTATCAAGATTTTTTATAACATTTTTAAGTTCAGGGATAGTCAAAGTTATTTCTGTTAATTCAGCTAATTCACTGATAGCTATGTCAGGTAAGGGGTCGTTGATACCTTCTAGTTTACAATGGTTAATGAAAAAGTCATTAAATATGTTTGCTTTCTCTGCATTAGAATAATACGTTTTTCCGTTTACGTTCAGTGGTGGTATATTTTCCGAGTTAATGCCCTTTTTATTCATAAATTGTCGCACAATTTTCCACCAGTCCCTCTGACCAAACTTATGGGGATCTATAACTAGGTGGTTTAATACGTTGTAGTACTCTAATTTCCTTAACCTAACTTTGTCAACTACTTGGTTCCTCGCATTACGAAAATGTTCCCAGTCAGTCGGTAGATTTGTTTGTTTAGCTTTTCTGTGCAGTTTATTCTTTTCTTGATCAGTCTTTTTAATTCATTATTGAACCACGGGGCATCTTTAGGCCTAATTGTTACTGTCTTAGACGGCATACACTGTTTTGCTATTGACATAAATCTTAAAGTGAAAATTTCGCATGCTTTATCTACTGTGTTATCTGCGAATATACTGTTCCAGTTTTCGTTGGACAGTAACTCACAAAATTTTACGTTGTCTAACTGGTTATAATTGAAAATCGTCCTTTGGAAAGTACTGTATTTATACGCAAGTGGCTTAAGAATGACACATGGAACACTATGGTCACTGCAGAAAGGAGGCAGAACGTCAACTGATTTGATTATGTCAGGACTCTGAGTGATGACCAGATCAAGGCAAGTGCTTGATGTAGCTGTTACTCTTGTGGGGGAATCAACTACTTGTTTTAATTGATAATGGTTTAGAATATCACTGAGGTGTTTGGTTGGATTAGTTAAATAGTCAACATTGAAATCACCTAAAATAATAAATTTCGTCATCGTTCTGTCTGCTTTATTTATACTATCATTTATTAAGTCCCAGTAATTAACGCGTACATTAGGTGGACGATAAAATGATCCAATAAGTAAACTCTCCTGATTAATTTTGGTTTCTACCCAAACTGCTTCCAGGTCGTTAACTTGTAAGTCGGGTCGTGGTTTACAATGAAGGCTGTCTTTCAGGTAGATAGCCACACCACCATGAGGGTCGTTCGCTCTGTCTAAACGGACAGGAGGGTGAAAGTTTTTAAGAAGAAATAACGAGTTGTTGGAATCCAGTGGTGATAGCCAACTTTCAGATATAGTTATAATATCAAATTGATGCGATTCAGCTTCAAGCAGGTCGATTTTACTTTTTAAACTACGGGTATTAACGTGCATGACACAGAGTTCTCCACGTTCAATTGGACCAGGGTTACTTTCGATATCGCCTGATTTCATAAGTAAAGAATTGTGAAATTTAGAGAAAGTCAGATTGCTACAGTTAGTTGACAGATGATTAAATGAACCGGTTTTAGGTGGGTTTTGTTTGGCAGGTGGTGAGAACACGTCAACATTTAAATGCACTGAAAAGAAAAACAGCAAAAAAGACATAGTCATGTGTTCATCTCTCCTGGCATAGACAAGCAGAAAATACGGAATAGTGGTCGCCTTGACAAGAAAAAACAGTTTTCTGGATAACATCCCGGCTGCATGATAGAACAGACCAATCATGGCTCTGTACAATGCCAGTTCAACCCCCATTTAGGTCACTGCACTGAGCAGTACAAGGAATCTGAAATTCGCCATGATTGGAAGGACACTGGTCCCCGGATGCTTCTCTACGACTATGGTCATGAAAACCCCCCTGGCCCCCGTCACAACGCCAACAACATTCACCACGTTTGCACAAAATATTGGTGAGTTACACACATGTCTAATAGTAAGATAAATGAAAAACGTATGTACACAAAACAAGGTAAGGAGAAGGACCGAAGCGACCATTCGGCTGCAAGGAGCAAAAAAGGCGGGCTGAACTCCCTTC
>CM031608.1:64016328-64018828 GCA_018398815.1 Conus ventricosus
GACGATGTGATATCAGTAGCTCCCTGTGGACTCACCTCCGTTACTGTATGCTGAGGTCGCCGCGACGATACAACCCTGACGGTGGCTGTATACGATAGCTAAGGTGAGGTCGCCACGGTACAACCCTGACAGTGGCTGTGTACGATAGCTAAGGTGAGGTCGCCACGGTACAACCCTGACAGTGGCTGTGTACGATAGCTAAGGTGAGGTCGCCACGGTACAACCCTGACAGTGGCTGTGTACGATAGCTAAGGTGAGGGCGCCACGGTATAACCCTGACAGTGGCTGTGTACGATAGCTGGGCTGAGGTCGCCACGGTACAACCCTGACAGTGGCTGTGTACGATAGCTGGGCTGAGGGCGCCACGGTACAACCCTGACAGTGGCTGTGTACGATAGCTGGGCTGAGGTCGCCACGGTACAACCCTGACAGTGGCTGTGTACGATAGCTGGGCTGAGGGAAATGACTGGACAGATAGGATATACGAACGTACACTGCGGGAAGTAGAGACATGACTATACACAAGGGACATACGAACGAACACTGAAGTAAATACAAACATGACTATACACAGCGGACACGTGAACATAAGCTGCGTGGAGGAAGTAGGAACATGACAATACACAGCGGACATATGAACCTCCACTGCAAGAAATAGGAACATGACTATACACAGCGGACATATGAACCTCCACTGCAAGAAATAGGAACATGACTATACACAGCGGACATATGAACCTACACTGCAAGAAATAGGGACATGACTATACGCAGCGGACATATACTGCAGGAATTATAGTTCATTTCACAGCCCCAAAAAAAAGCATATAATTACTTACATACGCAGTTTCACACATGCTTGCGTAGATGCTCAAGGTTAAAGGCATGCACAGGTGTCTTGTTTTAAAAACAAATGGCAATCATTTGTGCGTCTTGTTTTAAAAACAAATGGCAATCATTTGTGCGTCTTGTTTTAAAAAATGGCAATCATTTGTGTGGAGGCGCCGATGGGAAATACGGGTTAATTGGAAATTCTCGGCGAAGATCGCAACGGAAACATCAACGGGAGACAGGTACGTTGCTATGAACGCTCTAACGAGAGCAAAGACCACTGTCAAAGTCGAATGTCTTTTGGAACCACCCCTGATTTGGAGCGTCACCAAGCTGTAAGGGAAACCAAAACAATTATTGGTTTACCATCACATGGGTAACCAAATTTGCGTTGAGATGGTTGTCTTATTGGGTTTTTTCTTATTATTTTTTCGATATCTATGACCAATCATTTCATGTTGAAGTTAAAAAAAAAAAACAACCCTGCGAGGGGAAGTGATTGTAGGCAAGGACTAAAAAGTTACTTCCCATGTATATTGTGTGTGTGTGTGGTGTGTGTGTGTGTGTGTGTGTGTGTGTGTGTGTGTGTGTGTGTTGTGTGTGTGTGTGTGTGTGTGTGTGTGTGTGTGTGTGTAACAGGATATGCAACATACGAAACGTCTACGCTTTTATCGCAAGAAAATGTTGATATACCACACACACACACACACACACACACACACACACACACACACACACACACACACACACACACACACACCTCTCTTCAAGTATATTTATCAACAGCAGTTTTACAGCGTTTACGTGTAATGGAACGTTTGTCATGATCTTCATGATGGTAGACCAGATCCATCCTTTAGTCCAGATTTGAACCACTGATCTGTATTAACATGAAATGACTTCGCCCTGGTGTCACTTTCTGTCTTTTTGCCGAGTTTCACTAAAATCAGGTTACGAGTTTGATGGATTCTTGTATACAGACCAACGAACAAACTAACGAATGTGGATGAAGGAAGAATCGGTTTGGGGGATGAAAAAGCAACAACAACAACAATAACAATAACAATATCATCATCATCATCATCATCATCCTCATCATCAGATGTCACTGCAGTGCTACTTACACTACATTCTTGGTGGCTTCCTTTTATCCCCCCCCTCTCTCTCTCTCTCTCTCTCTCTCTCTCTCTCTCTCTCTCTCTCTCTCTCTCTCTCTCTCTCTCTGTACTTTTTGAGTACCCCGATGATTGCTTATGTGAGTGAGGAAGCGTGTCACACTACGATTCATTGTTGGAGGGGTGGTGGGGGCGGGGGTGGGGGGTGGGGAGGGGCTACAGCGTCATTAATTGAGCAGAAGAGATACACCACACAATCGTCATCACAATAGTAATTATCACAATTATGGTAGTGGCTATTTTTCTATTACTAGTATTATCAATAAAATTCACCATCATTAATGTTATTACTATGATGATGATGATGATGATGATGATGATGATGATGATGATGATGATGATGATGATGATGATGATGATGATGATGATGATTATTTTGTTGTTGTTGTTGTTGTTGTTGTTGTTATTATGATCATTATTATTATCATCATTATCATTAATATTCTTATTGTAATTAGAATTATTTACAAACTATCATTACAACAAAAGCAGTA
>CM031608.1:64031328-64033034 GCA_018398815.1 Conus ventricosus
AAAAATTGTTTTTAAAGATAATTGCTCTGCAAGACGATGCTTCTGTCAACTGCAATGCATAACTATGAGAAGAAAAAAAAAAGAAAAAAAAACACGTGGGACCAGGAAACAGGAACGTGATTTTTTTTCAACCTATTCGAGAAAATATGTAAAGAAATAACTGTCGCAGATGTGCAGAGCTTTTTTCTTTAAGGTAATGATCACCGTTGATGAAACTGGAATGAATGATAATGACTGCAACCCGAGAGCTTGTGCAGGTTCTGTGCTGTATCGCCTGTGTTGCACTGAAATAGCGGGGTGCTTTTTGGTATATTTTGTTTTGAACGCTCAAAGTCTATTGAAGTCTGGAACAGCAACAACGAGCCAGTGTTGTCATATATACCAAGATCTGTCATGGTTAAACAAAAAAAAAGACTTAGTATTAGTTTCAGGAGATCTTTATAGGGTCTGATTTTTGTTTTCGTTAGCTGATGGCGGAGAATCGTCTATTATTTGGCTCAACGACTTTCTTTTTTTTGTTGTTGTTTGTTTGTTTGTTTGCTTTTGGTTTTGTTTTCCATGGACGTCATTCTTTTCTACTAAAACCAAAGAATGTCAGAACAAAATCAAATACCACATCATCATATAATATCTGTGAGAGAAAACCAACAACATCATTTTTTTTTGCTACTAAGACAAAACTTACAAAATCTGAAAAACAAAACCCAGTGCCACATAATATCTGTGAGAGAAACCCACCAACAACATCACTTTTTGCTACTAAGACAAAACTTACAAAATCTGAAGAAAAACAAATCCAGTGCCACATATATGTGAGAGAAAACCAACAACAACATCGTTCTTTGCTACTAATACCACACTTACAAAATCAGAAGAAAACAAACACAAGTGCCACATACTATATGTGAAAGAAAACCAACAACAACATCGTTCTTTGCTACTAATACCACACTTACAAAATCAGAGGAAAACAAACACAAGTGCCACATACTATCTGTGAAGAGAAAACCAACAACAACATCGTTCTTTGCTACTAATACCACACTTACAAAATCAGAAGAAATCAAACACAAGTGCCACATACTATATGTGAGAGAAAACCAACAACAACATCGTTCTTTGCTACTAATACCACACTTACAAAATCAGAAGAAAACAAACACAAGTGCCACATACTATCTGTGAAAAGAAAACCAACAACAACATCGTTCTTTGCTACTAATACCACACTTACAAAATCAGAAGAAAACAAACACAAGTGCCACATACTATCTGTGAAAAGAAAACCAACAACAACATCGTTCTTTGCTACTAATACCACACTTACAAAATCAGAAGAAAACAAACACAAGTGCCACATACTATATGTGAGAGAAAACCAACAACAACATCGCTACTAAGACAAAATGTACACAGTGAGAAAAGAACCAGTCATGCCCCAACAACACCAATTCCATCCCTTAAAGACCTTCTCTTTACTACCACAGCCCATGCCCCAACAACACCAATTCCATCCCTTAAAGACCTTCTCTTTACTACCACAGCCCACCTCAGGCATCACCGACCCTGATGTTGCTGTCCTTGGTTTGCTTCACTTTGCTTCTGGTGCTTTGCTCTGTGTGTGATGTTTGTTTGCTTGGTTTTCTCGTTTCTTCCACAACCAGACTGTTGTCTTGTTGACCTTCGACATCATCCCTTAATAGGAT
>CM031608.1:64045634-64048972 GCA_018398815.1 Conus ventricosus
CAGGGAAGTGATGTTTCAATGCCTTCTGCCAGTGCTGGAAGTGACGCTAATATTACTCAAGAAATGGATGAAATGTTGTTATCTTCGCAAGGAAAACTTTTGATCAACAGACCGATCTTGTGGAAAAATACATTGTTATCATGAGGCCATGGCAAAGTTTTTGACAAAGAAATTGAGTGGCGAGCCTTGTTCTCCTCCTCAAAGCCAAAAGGAAGCATTTTGTTTTTGTTTCCTCAACAAAAAACGGAACTTCAGTTAAAGATCTTGACAAATATTTGAAAACACAGCTTTGTGAGCTGACTTCCGATCCATTTGATGAAACCAAAACCTTTGAAACTGTTCAAGAAATGACCCCATCTTACACGGGCATGATACAAAATGACGTGTTAGAACCTGCATGGCAGGAGTAATTGAGCCACTTCCACAGCGGTAGTTTTACTAGCGCCCAACAAAAACTAGGCCAATCGGCAAACTCTGCCGATTGACCCACAAGCCCACCTCTACCCCACCTACTGGAGCGGCGCCAACACTCCTTCACCTCTAAAGGCTGAAACAGATCCTGTGATTATTGATTCAGGACTTTGTTAAGTGCTTTCGGTGGCTGTCTTTAATTTACAACGTTCAAGTGTGAACCACAAAAACGCCCCCTTCACTTCCCACAAGCACTGTCCTGTCTATTGTGTGTTTGTTTGTTTGTTGTTGTTTGTTTGAGTTTGTTTGTGTTTGTTGTTTGTTTGTGTGTGTGTTTGTTCCTACCCTTCGCACGCCACGTCCCCACCCACCCCACGCATGCCACCCCCACCCGGCACATGCACACACTCAAGTTACTTTTAAGTTCTCTTACTTTAAGTTATTCCTTCAGTTTAATTAAGTTCTTAATTAAGTTTTAATAAGTTACTTCTAGTTCTTAATAAGTTCTTGATCAAGTAACTTCTCAAGTCATCCTTTAAGATACAACCAAGTTCTTATTCAAGTTATCTTTATAATTATTAAAAACAATTTATGTTTTTATCTTTAAAATTAGTTTGATGTCTAATTAATAGTACACACACGCCTTCAAAAAAACGCGTCATCACTGAGGATGACTTGCTCAGCGTTCTCTGCGCGAGATCGCGTCAGCATAGATCTTAATGAAGTCTTACATCTAAGCAACCGCATTGATTACATTTCTGGTCTTGGAAATGTCTTTTATAGACGCCATGTCTTTGTTATTGACTTCCATCATTTTACAACACCCCCAAATACTAATCCATCATGACTCTTTTTTATCAAAAAACAAAAATTAATTCTTAAAATATTATTCATATCAAAATGGATCAAACGATCTTGATTGTTGCGTTTTTGGGTGCTTTTGTTCTTTCTGTATTTAGTGGTATCAGGTTGTTTTGACTGCTTTTGTTTTTGTTGCCATTGTTTATATCATTTATAACAGTAATAACCACCCAGCAGCAGCAAGGGCGCCAAAAATGGCAACCGTTTTAAGATTCAATATTCCATGAAGACTTTGGTGCTGTAGTCCTTGAATTCACATGTGTTTTTATAGCTGGCATTGAATCAACTTGTTCTGGCGTGGACGGTGTTATGTTTTCATTATGAGTTATATTCTTGTAACTGTAAATTTTTTTTTGGTCTGTTCACTCTGCTAATTTTTTTCCTGCTTTAACACGCCCACGTTGGAGGATGCTTTTCACAGGTCTCCATCCTGATTTAGGGTTTCTGTGATTTTCTGGCTTGGTTACTTTTCACCTGATTCAGTGTGTTCTGATTCTGTGATTTTCGGCTCGTTATTTTGAAGGGAAATAATATCTATATGATTATAAGTTATTAATCCCATGATTAGCGGCGCCGATAAACAATGTTCCAAAATCTGTAATATAATCACAGCTTAGGAGCTCTAATGTCTTTGTTTAAAACTGGATCTTGCGTTAAATCTACGTTAAAGATCTTGTTCAGAATCAATGGGGCAATCTACGGATAGTTTAGTGTACAAACTAAGAAAGAACGTTTGCCCTCCACTTTTTACCATTCTCGACCCAGCTGCCGCTTTTACTGTTATGATACTTTATAATGTCTTGTGGCGACATCTGTTGAATCTGTTCTATGCTGAATTCAGTTCCGAGGAACTGTTTTGTTTTCCCACATGCTGCCAAAGAATACAACCTCTCCTTTTTGGGCATAATAGCTTGATCATCAACTTCTTCTTTTGTAAGCCCAAGACAGTGTAGGCCGCTCTGTAGCTCTAGTAGATCATCGCTGTTCATGTTTTTTATTAATTATAATTATTTTATTTTTTAAAATAAGCACCGAAAAAACTATTACCAACCTTGTATACCATTCTGCTGTTATTGGAGGTCTAAGTGTAGGATACTCAATGCTTGGTAAAAAGCCTGTTAAAAATAAAACCAGCGGATCTTGGCAAACTAGGCTTTGAGGATTCTGCAAAGCTGATTGCTATTATTGCAGCTTCGTTCGCTACGAAAGATTTTCTAGTTAAGCAAGGAATAATTCCAGAGAATATAAATATGTAAAAAAATACATTTATAAAAAATGGCTTCACTCGTAATGATGATAGGGGGCGCTGTGGTTAATGCGCTTGCTTTTAGCGGAAGTAATTACGCGTTTAGTAAACTACGGGATGACGGCGAGAGAAAAAGACATAACAAAGCTGTGGAGCAACTAGCAGCTGCACAAGATCACTATGAAAAGCAGAGAATTGAGCAGTTAGATTTTATTAATAACACACTGAAAAAACAGGGGCATGCAGCTTACACATTTAAAGATGTTGATCAAGCAATAAAAGAGTATTATCTTGTAACAGGCAAACCAATCGAGACATTGCCCCCACCAAAATTCAGCAACTTTTATCAACCATCAGAAAAACAAAAGATGCAAGAAATCGCGTTTATTGTCGTTGGTATGACTGTTGTCTATTTTGTTGCGCATAATATTGGCTGAATAAAAAATGAACAAAATCTATTATTCGCCAAAAGGATATTGGAAGGGAATCACGGCAATAAAAAAGCTAAGCCAAGCAGCGGGGTCAGTGAACAAACAGCAAAGGAATGGTTATCTAAACAAGCGATTTGGCAAATTTATTTACCTGCGCCTAGACGAATACAGAGACCACACTTTGTAAATACAATACCGAACGACACCCATCAAATGGATCTTCTATATTTACCCTATAATACGATTAGACGAAAAAGATTTAAGTACGCACTCACAGTCATTGACGTAGCTTCAAGATACAAAGATGCTGATCCATTAACACAAAAGAGTGCCTCTGCTGTTGCTGTTGCCATACAACTAATATATCAACGAGGCCCGCTAACTTATCC
>CM031608.1:64053363-64075863 GCA_018398815.1 Conus ventricosus
GATCAAAACAAGACAGGCGGGTTGTGCCTAGTTAGACTCACGAGAGATGAGTACTCGCCGTAGGAGGATTTAGGACAAAGGGATGGAAGAGAACAGTAAAATGCCAATCCTAACTCACATCCGCCCTCAACTAGTTTCGGGCGGATGCGACCTAGGATTGGCATTTTACTGTTCTCTACTGTTCTTTGATAATCCATCACACATTCTCTTTCAATAACCAAAAAATAACGATTATCTACAAACAAACATACTGTGTAGGGTTATTCGTTTTTAATACTAATTTACTAAACTTTTCAGATTTTAATTTTTGCTTAATCCTGTGTTTTTCCTGGTCATTTTCAATAACATCATTTTCGCGCAAACATTCTTCAAATGAGTCTCTGTCTTTCATGTGAAATAAAACTACAGTCTTTAACTGTTCTCTAAAGTCTTTTAAAAACCGAGTTATATTTCTGGCATAAAATCCACACACTTATCCCAGCATGTCTTCCGCTGAAAGCTAGTTTTGACAAAGTGTTTCTCTTTTTAACTATGTCTCTTTCTGCCGAACAGTCATCTATAATAAATAGTGTCTGCGTTCCTTCAAACAGTCTATAAAACTGTTCTAAACACTCACTCAGTTTATTGCTAGGATTAACTAAATATATGTCATCATCTGCCCATATAAACCTTCTATCATGATATGCTTTGTTCCATTTAAGTGTGGGGCAGAAAATCACAATATGATTAAAATTATAGCGATAAACTGTTTGTAATAGGTCTAGGACAAATATTGTTTTTCCACAACCAGTCTGCCCACAAATTAATGAGCAATGAGGAGTTTTTGTCATAAAGTTTAACTGCTCCATGGTTTTATAGCAGAATTTAATCTAATCCAGTTATTATTTTTATCATACTCTCCATCAAAACTTGTTCAGTATAATAAAACCCTACGAGGCCTAAATGTGTAAGATTAATCCAATTAAGTTCTGTAAGATTGTTTCTATTTAAGTCAACATTGATTTTGTTGCTTGTTGTTATGATCTTAATATCCTCACCATTGTGAAGAACGACGATGGTAACGTTAAGGCGTTTAACGTCTAAGTTTTGCCAGTAATATTAATTCCTTTTATAAGGTCATTACTAACGCCCACAACCCCATCCCTCTCCACATCTTTAAAGACAGAAATTTCAAATATCATTGTGAACGTGTCATCCTAATTTTCTGCCTTGGAAAGAGAACTGTAATTTTGTAGAAGCTTTGTTTTTAACAACTGTTTGCCTTTCTGTGGAGGATGTAACTGCTTTTTTCCCATACGGGCGTTATTTCAATTGTTCTTTTCCGACTATTTGGTCGTCTGGCCATAATACTTACATTAAAGGGCCAGAGTTGAATGCGTTTTCTGAAACTTTTTTTTGCGCTAAAATATGTGTAAAGTGGTCTTAATGAATTCAAATTTTATGGTCCCAATCTAAATAAGGATCTAAGTGCATTTGAGGTCAGGAGGTTTTCGAACTATTTTATATTCATGACTGGCCAACATTATTTTCCTCTAGATTGCGCAGGGTTGTTCTAGTTTAGGATACTTTTTGGGCTGTCGGCAAACAAAACCGGGTCTTTACGTTTATAATCACCATCTTTATGTACTCAACACCAATACAAATGCGGCCTATCCTGCCGTTCTGTTCAAAGTCCGCAACGTCTGCAAGGTTCTTTTAATTCCTAAAGTTTATACGAAAAGACCTCTCCTCAGGCGCTAATGTAACCACTCCGCTCCGATTCTTATGGCCCACCGACTTCTCAAATGATTTTTTATTAAACGTATTTGATTTTTATTTCCAAAACATGTGCTGGTTTATCCACATTTTAACAACTTTTTTCCCTCGGCTTTGTCTTGATTTTTATCTTAAATTGATCCACCCTCCCACAAAAACCTAATCTTTAAAAAAACTGAAAATTAGGGAATTGTATAATTTCATAAGTCGAACTAATGGCAGCTTTCCTCCCTGATGGAGAGGAGCTCTTAAAGAACAGTTGAGGGACTTCCATCATATAAGTTATCATCATTGCTTAGGCTCATCCCAAATGACATAGAAGAAATGAATGTAATCTGCAAGATCGAGGCGGGGACTTTGTCCCCTCCATGAAGTTATTTTTGGTCGGTGTAACTTCTAAATCTATAATTGTTGCCGTAAACCTAACATTTGTAGCTAGCTCTTTGAACAAAATAGGTAAACATCCTTCTTCTTCTGCTTGAGATGTTAAACATCATGTTTTCCAGATTTGGCATTGTGAAGTTTGAGAGTAATGTCATAGTTACTCATTGCTTCTTTTAAAGTGAGCAAAAACCCGTAATAAAGCCATCAGGTATTGTTAACACTGTGGCTAACCATTTGCCCCTGTTTTGTCAACTTTTAGACCGTATTATTCTCCTTGGATACCACTATATTAAACCAAAATTACACTTTAAAAATTCATGGAGCGCGAGCCGTTTTGGCCGCCCGCAATTGTTATCAATAGCATGTTCTCTAAAAACGAAGGCCGGTCTTGTGTTGGATAGTGGGTTACAAACATTTTTTAAAAACAAATTAACGAGAAATGAGTGCTTTCAAAATATAATGGGTGCAAAAATATCAGTTTGGGGGGCCGTACTAGCAATCTTAAAAATATAGCAACGTGATACTCTTGACATTGCTGGTGACCCGAGACTGCCTCTTTTCATAAAAAAGGGGTGGTACCGTTACTTACATCCAATTGAAGAGCTACTTAACCCCCTATTGAAAACGACCGACCACATCAGAAAGCGGGTTTAGTCCATTCCGATGCAGTTTTATCAGAACCAGTTAAACTTTGCTGTTGTTTTTGCGCACAACTGGGTGTGGAGTGGCGTATGGCTGATCATTTAAAAATCACCATGATCCTTTGGTGAGGTCAGTGTATAGAATTCATTTTATTTACAACCTTCAGGACGTATTGACTGAACTTGCAGCCGCCATTAACCAAAATGCATACCGTTTAATCAAATCCAGTTCAGCAACACGAATAGACATGAAGGCTTTTGAAAGGATCGTAACGAAATTCAATATAATGTTTAAGACATGACTTTAGGACAAAAGTTTGGACCATAATCATGGCCTAGGGTGCGACCTTTATTTTCGGGTGCCAACGCACAGAAAGTATCACTATGACTGGCATCCTCCTTTCAAAACTTTCTTTTGTTTGGCCCAAACTGTTTGAGCGCCCCCTATCCCCCCCGAGCCGCCCCCGCCTCGGAGCTGCACGCCGGGGGGGGGGGTCCCTACAAGCAATAGCATAAAACCAATCATGGACAACATTTTTCTTAAGACACTGTTCTAAGGGGCCTTAACTAGGCGGGAAATAGAACGACAATAAACGACTCTATGGCGTATACTTTTACGTTTGGTGTTTTGCTAGGTTTCGCAAGGCACAGGCAAGATCAAGCATAACTGATCCTTCTACTGGCTATTGATGCCGCAAAAAACAATACTTAGCAAATTTAGAGGACCGCCATTAATTCTAACAGTTGATAATACCTTCAAGTAATTCAAAGGTACTCAACAAGGTTTTAACAGAAATACGCAAGAAGCGAAAGTAGACTTTGCTGTTGTGGCACAGGTTTATACATGCTGCCTTCTGAACCTCAGACTCCAGATAGGTACCAATAATAAACTATAAGTAATGAATTCTTAAAGCACAAATGAACATAAGGTTGGGAAAAACGACATAAATCCTGAGCCATTTATATTACAAACAATAAAAGATCGGCCCAAGACTAGTCATCTAAGATTCCCGAAAGTCCAAACCCCCAAAGACATTGAAGCCTGCAGCAAAGCTCGCGGACGTCTGTTTCGCGAATGACCATTAATACGAAAAGACAGCGCTTGTTCTGGATTAACTGGCATGAGGATTACTGGTCTTTACTTACTGAAATAGTAGACCCAACTATTAACGGAGACCTAATGTCCCGATAAGTGCTCGGGCCCCATAAAGCCACTACTTTGCTTGCAGTAGACAAAAGGCCAGCTGACAATACTCCCCAATATTCCTGGTAAAGCGTCCCCGGCTTTACCATCTAGATTTTTATTAATAAACTTGCAAGATGATCAAGCTGTTTTTTTTATTAACCCATGTTTTATCAGGCGGAGATGGATGGCGATGGGCGGGCGGAGGTAAAGAACTTTTGACCACCGCCGCCTGTAAATAGCCATCACCAGTGTACTAATTGCAAATCCTAAAATTGGCTGTTTTATAAGCTGCCAATGTGACTGTCCCTGCTCTCGTAAACAATGTTCTTATTCGTTCTGCTGAGCGGGTGCGTCTACCATAAAAAAATTTTTTCGATAGTTTTCTTTTCTCCTTATTCACTATTCCCTTTGATTCGTAATGAAAGGCTCTGTTAGTAGTTCGTCACTTCTAGTCTTGCTGAATCTCTCTTGTTCAAGATCTTTTAGTCTTTGGGTTATTCTTTCTTTAATATCAGCCCTAGTTGGGCGTCATCAGCCTCAACGAGTTTTTTCTTTGTTCCTCCTCTTTGTTATAGGCCCCATGCTAGTCAACTCTAGATTTTTTGCGAAAATGTATTTTAGAATTCGGGCCTCTGATGTTTCGTAAAGCATGAACAAGGGCCCTTAGTTGCTGCCGCATGGTTAGCGGTGAGGGTCGTGTATATTCCTTTACGCTGTTTTCTTTTTTTCTTTTTTCTTCTTCTGAAAAACTGGATTCAGCTTCTATTACCATTTATTAATTCACCTGCTGATTGATTTGAATTCTTTTAGAGTTCCATGTTTTGGCGATTTGGTTTTATCATGTCGGGAGGTTCTGGCAAGTGTGTTATGAAGTTTAGAAACTGCCTCCGCCCTTAATTTTGGCCTAACAGGCCAAGGCGATTTTTGGTACGCTCGCAGGGAAGTCTAATTTCTAATTGAAACCCACGGCTAAAACTTTTGATGGGTACTTTTTTTAGGGTTGTATCTGACCAAGTTGTCCTTGGTCGCACCTCCACAAAAAATGGCATCTTTAACTTCTTAAATCATTAAAGGGTCTATGAAATTCGGGAGGTTCTTGGCCTGAAAAAACTTTGGTATACTGATCTGACCTTACTTTTCTTGGTTTAATGTCACGGCGGCAAAGGAGAGCCCCCGGAAAGCGATGTTGTACCAAAGGAGTCATTTCAAACTCATGACGTCCCTCCCATAATCTAAAACATTTCATAATCTTCATCACTCATTCCTGCCCATGTTTTTTAAAATAATTTAATCATTTTATTTTTGCTTTCATAAAAATGCCGACAACAATCATATGGCTCCTGCGATTATTAACACCACCCGCATAGAGTCAGAAAAAGAGTCCCATGGGCGTGGAAGGGCAATAAAAACGTAATATTATTGTTCGCAAATAAGTCCATCTATTATTGATGCCATATCAAATTCTTACTGTCAAAATTCCAGACCTAGGAGCAGATGATTGATTGTGCCAGGCTCCTGCGCGTTCTATACATTCAAAATAGAACTCGCTTCAAACCAACAGACCCAACAGGAACAGTTTGTCCCGAATCTGGGGCGGGGCAATCGTTAAGAAAATTTCTATAAAACTTGAGGGGCAAAGAAATATTTTTCTTTATAACACAATGCAGACCGCATATTTTTAAAACCTATTCTGATCTATGCTAACCCGGGAATGGAAGGGCTGATCCTTGCTTATTCAAGGGAATCGAAAATGGAAGAAAGCACTAAAAAAACCTAGAATAGAGGCGGCCGAAGATATTATAGACGGTGCAGAAAAGTATGTAGCTGTAGAATTTTGCGTAATGGAAATCGCTTGTGGTTTTTTTTTTTTGCCATTCCGCTTAGCGGTTTTGAGTTGTTAAAGAGCGCATGGCGCCATTCTTTCAAGGAGCATTAAAAGGAGCAGATGTTCATGACGAACTAACTGTGTGTAATGGACTAGCGCAACAGCACGTTTTAGTGCAGAAGATCATCGAGCACCGAAGCTGAAGTACAGCATGTTCAGAGCATGCATCGTTAGAGTTTGATGTTGTTAGCAACAAGCGTCTAATTTGCGGCCGTATATAGTTTTTAGAAGCCTCGTGTAATTGGCGAATTGCACACGATGACTCGATATCTCGGATCTTACTTATAGCTATTATTACATACCAGCCGTGAGGACGGGATTCTCCTATTGCCGCGATGGTGTATATAGTGAAACCCATGCAATGAACCAATCCTCTGCACCTCCAAATCATGATAAGTTCTAAACCGCGTATGTTGACACAGGACTCTTTATTGGTGCCAGCAAGGCTGATGTGCACCAATATGAGTCCCAAATTAGTAATAACTTACAAAACGTGCTTCTCATCATTCATCCTATCCCAAAGCCGGGCAGACACTAATATGGATTTTGTAGTTTTAAGTGTTTGCAGCCCATTCACTTAAAGGCAGTTTAATGCAGGGCTAAGATGAAGAACCGTTGCTCAAGAGAAGTGAAAAGTTTTTTTAATCCTAAACTTAACGAAGTGCAATGTACAATTGACGGTAGTCCTAACCAAAACGACCTAGCTGGCCTTTAGCCCTTATCATCATTTTGACGAAATAAAAAATTGTTTGGGGGTGGGAGGTTAGAAGTCTAACAGCCGACCGTGTGGACAAAGATTTAGCATCTTCCAATGTTAGGCTTGATCTTAATAAAACAACAAAATACGGTTGTATGGAATGACCTAAGGTCAACAGAGGATGAATCAGATTGGGGCATGGGAAGCGGAGAACTGTTAGAGAGCCGTATAAAACCATTCAACTAGATAAAGAAGAATAAGCCGATAAACCGCGTTATGTACAAATTGTTTTTTTATTATATTATGCGACAGCTAAAAATTGAAGCTAACAAATATAGAACGTGTACTATACAAAATTATTTTTCAATAAAAAAAACGCATGACTGTTTCAGGTTATATTTGTGTTTTTAGAAGGGAGGTGTGTTCGCAAATGTGCCTACAGCACCGCCACAAGAAGAGAGAGTAGAATTACCCCTAACATCAAAACCTTTAGATTAACAAACATTACGCAAATGCAACAAAAACTAGAGCAAGACCCTTACAAAATACAGCCAAACCGAAACGAAGGTATTCCCAGCTGCCGTTTTGCTGTTTACAAGGTTAATACTGGAACATCGAGGCTATAATTCTCCTATCTGCAGGAACGAGTGGTTGGTCTTTTAGCAAGGCATAGGCGCACCCGCGCAGCTTTAACCTCTAGGGATGTTTGTCTGTTTTAGCTCTCGTCTGTTTTCATTATATGTAGGTGCTGCAGCAAAAGAAGTTAAAAGCTAACCTCCAAGAACACACAGCTATGGTTCAACCTAATAACGGCTAAACTTAGCTGCGATTTGAAACTGACAATAAATAATAGCCCTAGGCTACTCAAACATCACGGATGAAGAATTTAATCGTGTTACAGGCCGATTTTTGATGAGACTAAAAAAACAAAAGTTGATCTTCAAAGAAAAGGCGAGGACAACTTTTCTCAACAGCATGACGCCGAGCAGATAAAAAGAAATGAATGCTTAAAAAAAGTAAACGAGACATTAAACTCTGTTCTAAACAGCTCACAGTAACAACACCGAAGGGTGTTTATACTTTAGTTTTTTTAGAGTCCAAGCCCTACAATGAACCGTTGATTATTGCTTCTGAATAATTATTTTTTTTGTAATTTAAATAAATATTTAGAGTTAGAAAAGAAACTCAACTTGGCTAAGAATATTAAGGACCAGACTAATTGTTTGAAGGAAGGTTGAGAAAGGAGCGTTCCTCAAGAGCACTGGAATGACTATTGATTTAGCATGTCATTGATCCAACAAACTTAACAGGCAAAGCGTTTGTTCATGCAATTTCTCAAGTTCCCGGTAAACTAACAATACACCTTCGCCGTTAAAGTAGCTGAAAGCATTGTTTAAATCGACTATATAACAAACATTAAGAAAATCGTTAGAAGTGCTGGGTCTCCAACTAAACAACAGACTATTCTTGTACCCTCAAAGACTTAACACCCGGATGGGCAGACGAACTGCTTACCGTTTTGACGCTGCCGCTGAAGAAGCCAAAATGAGGAGGCTCTGGGATGGTCAGGAGGGTGAATTCCTTAGAGATCAGATTAAAACAGTCTAAGTTATGCGCCGTGTTGGCAAGGCTTACATTCCGCTTACCTCCAGCATTGGGTAGCGAAGAGAAGCAGTTCTATACATAATGAATACTGAGCAACAAATGTTTTATGTGGTGTGTTTCACGCAAGTCTGCATCACTATTGCTAAAAACGCAGAGAGAAGTATCAAAAGCTAGTCACCCGTACATCATTGATCTTAACTTTAGAGGTGGTTCGCTTTGCCTGTTAGTGTAGACCAAAATTGATCATTTTGAAGAGCAAAACTAACCAAAAACTGTCAATATCAACACATTGATAGGAAACAAATGCTACGCCGATAAAGTTTCGCAAGACAGCCGCACGAGTGGCGAACCGCAGACAAAAAGTCATGTTGCCTTAGCAACGAGATGCTTTCGCCATCGGGCTACCGCATTACACATTTGATTCGTAACAATGAGTCAAACTAAGGCAGAGGTGCTTCAAAGAATTGGCTGATAAACAAGAATTCTGCAGCAACTAGGTTTAACAAGAATTTCCTATCCTGCTCAAAGCTCGCAAGCGAACATAATAAGACGAATGAATCTGTCCCAGTTGACTGTAATACGGGAACTAATTACGCCCCCAGGGAATGCAGTAATGTTTAGTTTGTTAAGAACTGGAAACGGCTGCGAAACAAGTCCATACTTTGTTTACCGCAACTTCTAATCACTCATTGTTCCTTATAAGGGCCAGCGGCCAAAAAAAACTTCGAAGAAACAAGTCTTAATGAGGTATTCATCAGATTTGTTCATTTGCTTTCATCATTGTCAGTCGGATGGCGCCATTCGAAACCAGAAATTGTTATAGTAGGGCCAGATGCTGCAGAATACTTCTTAAACGCATGCAGCAATGCGTAACGCCTGTTCTAATAATCTAAACTTATCGTGAAATCAAGTAATGGCGCCTGAAGACCAAAACAGTATGACTCAGCCACACATGTTTGGATGTTGCGGTTTAGGCCCGTCATCAGACGCAAGAATCCGACAGTAAGAGACCATGATCACATTAGCGGAAATTCAGAGGATGCTGCGCATAACAAATGCAATCTTTCAACTAAAGTTTGATCCTAAGACATGGAAGCTTCCATCTTCCTTTCATAACTTGCGAGGTTAACGACACTCACCTTATAATGAAAGCAGTAGACGATGCCTTTAGGGGTGTCATGGCATCGCACAGTCATCAGTAAAGTACATGTGTTTCCACGTTTTAAAGTAACATGTCCTTTTTTATGACTCTATGCATCACATGATGGGTTCATGTAGAGTCACTGGCTATGTCGCGTTAAAGTCCCTTCCCAATAGCGAATAATATTTTGACCGCCACGCTTGTTAGAGAAGGGTGGTTTACCCGATATGAGTACAAAACAGATGGGAAAGGTTTGACGAAGAGACACTTTCCTCCTAAAGGCGCGTTCCTTTTCTATTCCATAGAGGAAAGGACATCATGACTCCGATTACCAGCAAGCACAAGATGGCGTGGAAAAGGTTTAGATTTGAAAAACGATGGGAGACTAACAAGACACCTACTTGATGGCTGATACATGTTTGTTGGCGGAGTTTTGAAAATTATGAGAAGACCTGCATGAAACATTACAGTTGGATCCTGCGCATTACATTTCTGCGCCCGGGATGAGTTGGGATGCTTTCTTAAAGTTTACTGGAGTACAGATTGATTTATTGTCTGACCTACCAATGATTCAGATGATTGAAAACGATTGCGTGGAGGAATTAGTATGGCGTCGCATCATTACTGTAAAGCAAACAACAAATACTTGGACGACTATGATCCAAGTAAAAGGTCTAACTATCTTATGTATTTAGATGCAAACAATCTGTATGGATGGGCAATGGCGCAATCACTTCCATTACGCAACTTTAAAATGTACACAGGCGGCGATCCGAATAATATTCAAAAGGCATTAAAGTGGTTGGGCAGTTTAACGCCTGATCACAGCGTGGATACATTCTAGAAGTTGATTAGAATATCCTCATGAACTCCATGACCTGCATAATGACTATCCATTAGCAGCAGAAAGCTAAAGATGGATCCAAGAGAGCCGCCTAAACTTGTGCCTAATCTTCGAGGCAAAAAAAATTATGTCTGTCATTACAGACTTCTGCAATTTTATTTAAGACATGGTTTGAAGTTGACAGCAGTTCATCGTATAATTGCTTTTGATCAAGAACAGTTCATGAAACCATACATCATGAAGAACACTGATCTCAGAACTAAATCCACAGATGCTTCAGAAAAAGACTTTTTCAAGTTGATGAACAACAGCTGTTTTGGAAAGACTATGGAGAATCCGCACAAGCGTAAAGATGTCAGATTGGTCACCAAAGAGAACGAAGCAATTAAGCTGACTTCAAAACCTAATTATCAGGACTTTAGAAGATTCCATGATCAGCTTTTTGGCATAATGATGAAAAAAAGAAAGTCAAATTAGACAAACCTGTATTTATTGGGTTTACTGTTTTAGAATTATCAAAGCTTTTGATGTTAGAGTTTCTTTATGACTACTTTAAGCCCTCGTATCCTGAGTCCAGAGTACTTTACACAGATACAGATAGTTTTGTTATAGATATCCCTACTGAAGACATCTATAAAGACATGGAAATCGAAGTGGCTAAAGGTCATGCGGGATGGTATGAACGTCCGATTACCCTAAAGATTCGCCTTTACATTCAATTACTAACAAGAAGGTTTTAGGAAAGATGAAGGATGAATTATCTGGAAAGGTGTTAAGGGTTTTTTGGGTTTAAAGATCGAAAATTACGGGAAATTTCGGCCGGAAAGAAAATTCATTAAGAAAGAAAAGGGGAAATTATCTGCGCGTTGGGGGGCAGTCAAACATATCGCTTTAAAATTTCCCCAAAGAAGCATTGTTGGGGTAAAAAGATTTTTCATAGGGACAACGTAAAACTGCGACTAATCTCCATGAAAAAACAAGGGTTTTGTAAAAAAAGAAGTCGTTAGATAGAACAAACACAAAACGGGTTTTTTGTTAATCCGGGTTTTTCAAAACAATGGGCCCACTGGAGGACCGCAAAAAAACGGGGGGTTTTTATTTTCATCAATTTTTAATTATAAATAAAATCATAGTTTTCACCCAATTCTTTTAAAAATTTTTTCTCATTTTTGCTTGATGCTTTTTTCAAATTTTTTTTTTATTTTTTTAAAGGAATTTTTTTTTAAAAATTTTGGGGGGTTTTTTGGTTGTAGGTGATCTGGATGTTTTTAGCATGCATTGTTTAAACCCCCGAAAATTTTTCCCTTAATAGCATTAAAAAACGCATGAAAAAATTCCCCGTTTATTTTTTAAAGGCCCTTTTCCCTTTTACCATTCTTGTTTCGTTCTGCATTTTCCTTCGGAGTTCCTTTTAAACAAAAATATTTACGTAAATTAATTAAGCAACTGGAACTGGGGCCCCGGTGGGATTTTCTGCAGTTCTTTCCCTTTACAAAAGATCTTTTTAGGAAACCCGGTTTTTTTTGTTGTGCGTTTTTTCGTAAATAATAACAGGGCGGGTTCATTTTTAAAAATTTTTTTTTATTTTTATATGGAAACAACACTTTCCCAAACCCCGGGTCGGGTTTCCCCATGCAGGTCCCCTTCTGCCTTTCCCCCCCGGGAAAAAAAAGGTACCTTACCCTTTTTAAACCCAAAAGGTAAAAATTTGCCGGATGAAGACTTCCTTCAACGCATTTATTTTTTTTCCCTTTTGATTGCTTTTTATGGGTTTTTGGCCTTTAAATTCTTCATTTTCATTGCGCGCAAAAAGGGGGGCAGTCTTTAACCCCCTTCCCGGTTGCGAGAGTTGTCAATTTTGCTTCCCGTGGGGAAATGGTAGGGAAAAGTTTTTTGGCTATTTTTTGTTAAAGTTTTCAACAAAGCCCGTGATCTTGAACTCCCCCGGGAAAGCCCCCTTTAATTGTAACTTTTGTGTTTTTTAAAAAAAATTTTATTTTACTTGGGCCCTTTTAAAATTTTTTTCCATCATCGACTTTAATCCCTGCGAGGGGAAAATTAAGGGGGGCGTTTGGGATATCATTTTTTATGGCAAAAGAAAGCCCGAAACAACCCCTTTTGTGTTAATGGGCCCGCATCTTTGTTTTCTTGAAGCCATGGGCAATGACTTGAGTGCGTATTAAAATCTTTTTTTGTCTAATGTAAACAGAGGGGAAAAAATAAAAGTCCATTTGATGGGTGTCCCTTTGGAGTTTTTGTTTACAAAAGTGCGGTCTCTTATTCCCTTCCCAGGTGCAGGTAAATAAATTTTTCCCAAATCGCCCTTTTTTAATTAAACCCTTCCTTTGCGTTTGTTCCTGACTTCCCGCCCCTTGGCTTAGCTTTTGGGAATTTCTGTGATACCCTTCCAATACCTTTTGGGGGAATTAAAAGTTTTTTTTCATTTTTTTTTTTCACCAATATTTTTGCAACAAAATACCCCGGCGGTCCTACCAAAAGGGAAAAAAACCGATTTCTTCATCTTTTTTTTTTCTGTGGGTTTATAAAAAATCACTGAATTTTGGTGGGGGCCCAAAGTCTGGACCGGTTTGCCCCGTTCTAGATAATATTGTTTTATTGGGTTTTTTCAACATCTTTAAATGTGTAAGCTGCTTTCCCCTGTTTTTTCAGTGTGTTATTAATAAAATCTAACTGCTCAATTCTCTGCATTTCATAGTGATCTTGTGCTGCAGCTAGTTGCTCCACAGCTTTGTTATGTCTTTTTCTCTCGCCTTCATCCCGTAGTTTACTAAATGCGTAATTACTACCGCTAAAAGCGAGCGCATTCACCACAGCGCCGCCTATCATCATTACGAGTGAAGCCATTTTTTATAAATGTATTTTTTATTTACATATTTTATACTGTCTGGAATTATTCCTTGCTTGACTAGAAAATCTTTCGTGGCAAACGAAGCTGCAATGATAGCAATTAGCTTTGCTGAATCCTCAAAGTCTAGTTTGCCAAGATCTGCTGGTTTAATTCTTAACAAGCTTTTACCAAGCATTGAGTATCCCACACTTAGGCCCCCAACAACAGCAGAATGGTATACAAGGTTAGCAATAGTTTTTTCGGTGCTCATTTTAAAAAATAAATAATTATAATTTAATAAAAAACATGAACAGTGATGATCTACTACAGCTACAAGGCGGCCTAAACCTTCCCGAACTTATGAATGACCAAGTTGATGGCCAAGCTGTTATGCCCCAAAAGGAAAGGTTGTATTCTTTGGCAGCGTGTGGAAAAACAAAACAGTTCCTCGGAACTGAATTTAGCATTGAACAGATTCAACAGATGTCGCCGCAAGACATTATAAAGTATCATAACAGGTATGAAGCGCAGCTGGGGTCTAGAATGGTGAAAAGTGTGGGGCAAACGGTTCTTAGTTTGTACACTAAACTAGTCAGTAGATTTGCTCCCATTGATTCTGAACAAGATCTTACGTATGATTTAACGCAAGATCCAGTTTTAAACAAAGTCATTAGAGTCTCTAGGATGTGATTTATACTACAGATTTGGAACATTGTTATCGCATTAATCATGGGATTAATAACTTTTAATCATATAGATTTTGTTTCCCTTCAAAATGAACGAGCTGGAAAATCAGCAGAATCAGAAACATTGAATCAGGTGGAGAAAGTAACCAAGCCAGAAAATCAGCAGAAAACACTGAACCAGGTGGGGGCCAGTGAAAAGCATCCTCATCCTGGGCGTGTTAAAGCAGGAAAAAAATTAGCAGAGTGGAACAGACAAAAAAAATTAATGTTACAGAATATAACTCATCATGAAAACATAACACCGCCAACGCCAGAACAAGTTGATTCAATGCCAGCTATAAAAACTCCATGTGATACAAGGGCCCCAAAGTCTTCATGGAATATTGAACTTAAAACTGTTGCCATTTTTGGCGCCATTGCTGCTGTTGGGGCAGTTATTACGGTTATAAAATATATAACCAATGGCAACAAAAACAAAAGCAATCAAAAAAATCTGAACCACTAAATGCAGAAAAAGACAACAGCACGCCAAAACCGCCAATAACAAAGCATCATTTTGATCCATTTCAAATGGAATAATATTTTAAAATTTTTTTAATAAAAATAGATCATGGCGTATTATAAAATGATAAAGTCAATAAATAAAGACATGGAGTCTATAAAAGACATTTCCATAGACCAGAATTGTAATCAATGCGGCTGCTTAGGATGTAAGACCTTCATTAAGATCTATGCTGACCGATCTCGCGCAGAAAACGCTGAGCAAGACATCTCAACGATGACGCGTTTTTTTGAGGCGTGTGTGTACTATATTAGACATCTGCTATTTAAGATAAAAACATAGATTGTATTTTTTTTGATAATTATAAGAACTTGAATAAGAACTTGGTTGTACTTAGAGGATGACTTAGTTATGATCTTAGGTTGACTTGAGTAAAAACTTAATTAAAAACTTAATCAAGAACTTATTAAGAACTTGAAGTAACTTAATTAAAAACTTAATTAAGCTCTTAATTAAAAACTTGGTAACTTAAGTAAGAACTTAGAGTGTGTGCATGCGTGGGTGGGGGTGGGTAGGGGGTGGGGGGGGGTGGGGGGCGTGCGTGCGTGGGTGGGGCAAAACAAACAACAAACACAAACACAAACAAACAACAAACAAACACACAATAGACAGGACAGTGCTTGTAGGAAAGTAAAGGGGGCTTTTTGTTGTCCACACTTGAACGTCGTAAATTCAAGACAGCCACGTTGAAGCAAGTTTTCAGGAAGAATGTTTGCCAGGCGGTTACGCGTAACCGTTACTATTTTTAGAACCACGTCATACTATCGCCAGTAGTCCAAAACCCGCCGCGCAGGTCTGCACGCTGTTAGGCCGTCCCTGTGGTCTCTGACTGTACAGCAGACTTCCAACACCCGCCCACCGTTGTATCGATTTTCTTCCACCCAACAACCTAGCCTTCGCTGCTGGCCAGGCGGTTACGCGTAACCGTTACTATTTTTAGAAGCCCGTCACAGTAGTTCAGAAAACTTAACATCCCAATCGTCATAAGAACAAAGAGTTTCATTATACTTTCCTTCTCGCACAACAAAAGTTCATCCGGGCTTAGGGCCAGCATTGGCGGAGTTAGTGTTTTTTCAAAAGTAAATACTGCTTTAGTAGAGCTTTTTTGGCGGCTCTGTGCACAGTCAGGAACCATTAATATGAGTATTTTCTCGGCCCAGTAGTTCCGAATCCCAGCCGAGTCGTGTTCCGTGTCGTCTGCTTTGCCGTTGTTTCAGAAACACCACAAGGTGGAGAAGTTTTCTGAACTACTAGGTAGTACACCTGTCACTGAACATTTGGAGCTTTTTGAATGAAATCATTTCTTCAAAAGTTAAAAGCTTTTCAAAGTTAACAACATCTCTTTCAAATATATCGGCTAAATCTTTGTCTTAAATTAACAAGCTTTCAAGGCGCTTGTGTAGTTCGTCATTAGTAGGTTCGCGTTTTTTCTTTTTCCTCACCTTCCGAAAAAGCAATACTTCTCTTTGGTTTAGAAGTTAAAGCAATAGGCCCGCCTAATTTTCTTTTGTTTAGATACTCCGCCATACAGTTGTAATAAAACACAATCACCTATAGCAAGAATTCCTCTGTGAACAAACACAAACCGTCTGTATTGAAAGCCGTGAATAAACTGAGTAGCGTTGGTTGGGGGCGCTGCTTCTAAATCGTCATATCCGGTCGCATGGTAAGCACCTTGCCAGTCATAAGACCCAACATCATAAATTAAGTTATCAGGTGTCAACCTAATGGCGGACCTAGGCAGTATTCTGATAGTGCGGATTCCTGGGCTGGTCGACAATTAGCAATTAAAGGCTTAACTGCCCTGCCGTTTGTGTATGGGGCGCGTTCAGAGACTGCCGCTTTTCCCCTACGTTGCTCTATGGGGATGTGTTCAGCCACTGTTGATTTCCCCTACGTTACTCTCTAGAAAGTTTGTAGATAAACGTTATTTTTTAGCTATTGAAGTCTTACTTGTCAGAGAACGTATAAATGCCAATCCTGGGTCACTTTCGCCCGAAAACTGGTTTGAGGGCGAAAGTGAGTCAGGATTGGCATTTATACGTTCTCTCCAACTCTGCTGCCTCAGCTATGCGCTCGCAAACCACGACCATGTTTTCGTGAATTCGGTGTTTCTTTTGTGAACTCGTTCAACCCACTAGACTCAGATTCAACTGAACACATGCCAAAAGCAGTTTTGCATTGAAGCAGTTGTCACACTTTCAGTGGAAAAATTGGACAAAAGCTTTGAATTCTATACACTACGATGCCTTACTTAAACCATATGAAAAATGCAGTTGGCTCTTTAAATTGTTTTGAGCAGTATGTGAAGACATTTATTGCTTAGTGGACACAATTCTTTTTGGTGCAATTGCAGGGTTTCTTTTCGTCACCCTTCTTTGCTGTGTTGATTTTCATTTTGTTGGATGCGTCAATTAGGTTTTTGAGGTTGGACATACATGAGTACGATAGTTTCACAGTGTTTTTGGTGAATATTTTGGACAGTTTGTGTTCTTTTGGAAATGAAGTTGTGAAGAGTTTGAAGAATTCTTTCCCTATGTTTGTTTTGAGTTTCCCATCGTATGGGGGGTTGTACCATATGATTTTTCTTTTTCTATTTTTCTTGCTTTTATTTGTGTTTTTATCTGGATTGTATTGTAGTTTGTAATTGTATCCACTTCTTTGTAGTGCCTCCTGGTATTCTACTGCTGCATTGTTGAACACTTTCTCACTGCATGACAGGTTTGATATCCTCTTGTTTATGCCGTGGGGTATGGTCTTTAATACAGATGGTGGATGGTTACTTTTGGTGTGTACATAGAGAGGTGTGTCGTTGGGTTTCTTGTATGGTTTATATATGTGATTATTGAGATCCAGTGTTATGTCTAAGTAGTTCACTACCTTTTTGTTTGCTTCAATGGTAATTTTTAAGTTATGATTTTGGAAGATTTTGCATAGTTCTATTTTCCTATTTTCAATGGTTCTTGGGTTATTGTTTAATGCAGCAAGGCCGTCATCTCTGTATAGTCCGACTTGCTTTCCAAGTTTTTTCTTGATGTTGGATAGCATGAATAGTCCAACCAGTTCGCATGTTTCTGCACCATCATATGAACCCATGGTTACGTCAAATGTTGAATTTCTGTTCGTTTTCTTGATCCAGGTTTCGTTTCTGCTGTGCAGTAATGTTTTCTTGGTGTGGAGAATGATTTCCATTTCTGACCCTGTTATGTCTGTGTGGTTACTGGCAAACTTCAGTGCTTTGTTGAGTAGTTCCTCATCTATAGATGGGTAAAAGTCTACTATGTCAAATGTGATGAATACTGTATTACTTTGTTTATTGAGTTTTTTGAACCATTGGATAACTTCGTATGTGTTCTTCCAGAGGTTGTATTCAGAGTTTGATTTTATGTTCTGAATACAACCTCTGGAAGAACACATACGAGCACTTATAAAATTACCCTAGGCTTTTAACCACACTGATCTATATATATATATATATATATATATATATATATATATATATATATATATATATATATATATTATATATATATATATATATATATATATATATATATATATATATATATATAAACAGTATAAAAACGTCCTTAAAAATCTGAAAAAGCTCAACCCCTTGGGGAGCAACATTTGTTAAAAATATTATTAAAATGAAGTGCTAAAATTCATCTACAAGCTTGTTTCAAGATATGTCTCTCTCCTCAGGATGACTTTTTTGTGGCACGCCAACGGTCTTTTATGGTGTGCGGGACCTGATCTTGTCTCTGTGTGTGCGGGTTTCGTTTGCTGCACGTGGGGCCTTGTGTGTGTGTGTGTGTGTGTGTGTGTGTGTGTTGTTTTTTTTTTTTTTTTTTTGTTTTTTTTTGTTAGAGCCTGTTCAGGTGGAATGTGCTAGCAAAGATTTCCACTTGTGCCTGCAATTATTCACTATTTCTACTTTTGTGTTCAGAGTTGCTAAGTATGGTTTGCATAATATTAACCATTTTTCTGTGGAACGTAGGTTGCATTTTTTTTTAAATATTGTTTTATGGTGTTGCTATTTTATGATTTTCCATGATATGCTGTAGTCTATTTTTTTATCTTTGAGTTTCCAAATGTATTTACTCAGTTCTGTTTGATTTTTGTATTTTTCATTTTTGAATGACTGTTTATGGTTTGCGTATCTGGTTTTGAAAGTGTTTTCAGTAATCCCTATGTATGTTTCTTTTTCATTTTCTGATGTTACCGTAGCTTGGTATACAATATTGCTGTGAAGACATTTGTTGCTTAGGGGCACTGTTATTTTTTGGTGCAGTTGCAAGATGTCCTTTCAGCACCCTTCTCTTTTGTGTTGCTTTTCATTTTGTTAGATGAGTCAATTATGTTTTTGAGGTTGGGCATACATGAGTATGATAGTTTAATGGTGTTTTTGTTGAATATTTTGGACAGTTTGTATTCTTTTGGAAATGATGTTGCCAAGATTTTAAAGAATTCTTTTCCTACATTTGTTTTTACTTGTCCATCATGTGGTGGGTTGTACCATATGATCTTCCTTTTTCTGCTTTTTTATTTCTGTTCGTGTTATTGTCTGGGCTATATTGTAGTTTGTAATTGTAACCACCTTTTTGTAATGCTTCTTGGTATTCTGTTGCTGCATTATTGAATGCATTTTCATTGCATGATAGGTTGGATAGTCTCTTGTTTATACCGTTGGGTATTGTTTTTAGTATAGATGGTGGGTGGTTGCTTTTGACGTTTACATAGATTGGTATGTCATTGGGTTTTTTGTATGGTTTGTACACATTGTCATTGAGGTCTAATGTTATGTCTAGGTAATTCACTACTTTTTTATTTGCTTCTATTGTGATTTTTAAATTGTGGTTTTTGAAGATTTTACATAATTCTTTTTTTCTTGTTTTCAATAGTTCTTGGATTATTGTTTAATGCAGCAAGGCCGTCATCTCTGTACAAACGACCTGTTTTCCAAGTTGTTTTTGGATGTTGGATAGCATGAAAAGTCCGACTAGTTCACATGTTTCGGCACCATCATACGATCCCAAGGTTACATCAAATGTTGAGTTTTTGCTCGTTTTTTTTATCCAAGTTTCATTTCTGCTGTGGAGTAGGGTTTTCTTGGTGTGGAAAATAATCTCCATTTCTGACTCTGTTATATTTGTGTATTTGTTGGCAAATTTCAAAGCTTTGGTGAGTAATTCTTCATCTATGGATGGGTAGAAATCTACTATGTCGAATGTGATAAACACTGTATTTCTCTGTTTTTTGAGTTCCTTAAACCATTGGATGACTTCATAGCTGTTTTTCCAAAGGTTGTATTCGGTGTTTGATTTTACATCTTCTATAGCCTTTTCCAAAATTCTCTTGCTTATTTGGCCCAGTTCGGATTTGGATGGGTTTATTAGTCTACATGTTGGGTTGTTTTGGAAGTTGGGTTTGTGGTCTTTAAGCGTTATGAAGGCTTCTTTTGTTGCTGTTGCCTCTACCCTGTCGCTTTACTCCATGCAGTGTGCAAGCTCTCTCTCTCTCTCTCTCTCTCTCTCTCTCTCTCTCTCTCTCTCTCTCTCTCTCTCTCTCTCTCTCTCTCTCTCTATGTGTGTGTGTGTGTGTGTGTCTGTGTGTGTGTGTGTGTGTGTGTGTGTGTGTGTGTGTGTGTGTGTGTGTGTGTGTGTGTGTGTGTGTAGTGTAGTGTGCGTGCGTGCGTGCGTGCGTGCGTGTGTGTGTAGTGCGTGCGTGCGTGCGTGTGTGTGTGTGTGTGTGTGTGTGTGTGTGTGTGTGTGTGTGTGTGTGTGTGTGTGTGTGTGTGTGTGTGTGTGTGTGTGTGTGTGTGTGTGTTGTTGTTGTTGTTGTTGTTGTTGTTGTTGCTTGATGCTTCAGTTTTTAGATCCTCGTAAGTGTTGATAAATCTTTGGTTATCCTAACTGATGGAAAGTACAACTATGGGAAATGGTGGCTGAGAATCGGTTACAGTGGTGATGCAGGGAGGTAGACGGGAGGGTGTGAGTTTGCGAGGATATTAATGTGTGTATACATATGTATGTATGTATGTATGCATATATATATATATATATATATATATATATATATATATATATATATATATATATATATATATATATATATATATATATGTGTGTGTGTGTGTGTGTGTGTGTGTGTGTGTGTGTGTGTGTGTGTGTGTGTGTGTGTGTTGTGTGTTTTGGTTTGTGGGTACATACATGCATGCATACATACAGATACGTACATACACACATACGTACATAGGGCCTACATACATACATATCAATCATTTTTATTGCAAACGTTGTGATAACTACAATTATGCAACATTATCCATAAATGTTCAAAACACCAACAACAGACACAGTCGTGGTCCAGAAAGTATGTTTTAAAAGAGTGACATTTCTGTTTCATGCCCCCCCCCCCCCCTTTCTCTCTCTCTCTCTCTCTCTCTCTCTCTCTCTCTCTCTCTCTCTCTCTCTCTCTCTCTCTCTCTCTCTCTCTCTTTCCCCTTATTCTTCTCTATTCATCTCGCGTTCTCATTGTCAGTGAGTCCATTTTCTCTCTTCTTTTCTTTGCATGGATTTAGGGCTCTTGCCTGTTCCCAAGGAACTGTCGTCTCACCCAAACACGCCTTGACCCAATCATTACTGACACACTTAAGTATTTTTCCAGTTTTTTGCTCCTATATTTGGACAAACCAAGCAGGAAAAGGCCTGGAACCACATGTTTGTGGACAATTCCTAATGACCCAATAACGATAGTGATAACTTTTGTATCAAGCCCTGCCTCACTCAATAAAAAAACAAAGAAGCATGTCTTTTTGAATTTCTTTCGTCATAGTATAACTGAAGAAATGGATCAAAGGGGTTGGAAATTTCGACAATGAAAGCCTTTGAGTTGCTATGATCGATGAGCCAAAGGTCAGGTTTATACTGATTTGCGTTGTTGTAAACGGGAACAATGCAGTTGTGAAACACTTCAACAAATTCAGTCACCACATGTTTTTGAAGTTCCTTTTTGATAATGTCCACACACCTATCTGAGTGTACAGGTCTTTTAAGGCCCGACAACCATTCAGAGCATGCGAAACTGTGTCTGTGTGAAATGCACAAAGAGAACAATGGCTTGGATACGTGTGGGGGTAGTACGTATGACACACGGCGTTAGTTTCGAGCAGCTGGAGCCGTCCTTTTGAAACAAATCTGGTCAGGTGGTCGTTCATATTGGGGCTGATGAGATGGCCAGCTGACTGCTTCATGTCTGCTGATGGAATGCTGTCGCAAAAACGTCTTCCCTGTTCTTGAAGGCCTTGAACGTGCTGCAGATCCTTGTCCATCTCCATTCTCTTGATGGCGCTGACTAGCTGTTTGGGGTTGGTGTAGCGGAGCCGAACAATACCATCCTCTGATGCTGGAAGCACGATTCCAAATATGTCGCCTTGCTCATTGTATTCGGGTTTCAACTCAAGACGCACGCACAATTCGTTCAGTTCTACAAACGAAGAACGGGACCAATTGGTTCTGCTATTTTTCCTTAAGTGTCCTTCATTGTCTGTTGCGTAGCCTCCAAACTTTTCTTCATCTTGTTCTGCTCTTGGGATTTTCCTTTTCTCCATGTGAAGATGAAAGCTGTTGCGTGCAACCAACCTGACATGCTGATCGTCACTGTTTAACACAGATAATAGAAAGGACACTCGTTTTGCGTAGTACATTGTACTGGGTTTCAGGAGTCCTAGTCCACCTTGTTTTCTGGGTAAGAACATGTGAGCCCGATTAGTAGACGTGTTGAACTTGAGATGGGATCGAACAAATTCAACTATTTGATCTTCTAATGTTTTCAATTGCTTTTCCGAAAACTTCATGTTACTGTTACATACATCCATACACACGCACATACATACACACATACATGCATGCATACACACATACATAAATACATACATACATACATACATACATACATACATGCATGCATGCATACATGCATACATACATACATACATACATACATGCATACATACATACATACATACATACATACATACATACATACATACATACATACATACATACATACATACATACATACATACATACACACATACACACATACTCGTGTATGCGCCGCCTCCACACACACCGTCCCAACGCCCACAGAGTTCAAGTTTATTTCTCGGGCTTTCGCCTCTGAGAGGCTTCTCCAAGAATCCCCTACAATCAAAGAGTTCCGTTAAAGCCTACAAAAATCGCAAACACGTGCACGAGTGGGC
>CM031608.1:64082397-64087397 GCA_018398815.1 Conus ventricosus
GTCTTACCCAGCTCTTCGAGAAAACAGGGCACTGCTCTGCCTGACTTTGGTGCCAAGTCTTACCCAGCTCTTCGAGAAAACAGAGCACTGCATGGTATCAGTTGTGGTAGTGGCATTGATAGTCGTGGAGGCGTTTTTGACCCCGTGCACTTACACATGCGCGCATGCAGTGTGTGTGTGTGTGTGTGTGTGTGTGTGTGTGTGTGTGTGTGTGTGTGTGTGTGTGTGTGTGTGTGTGTGTGTGTGTGTGCGTGCGCGCGCGCGCGCGTCGGCGTGCATGCGTGCTTGCGTGCGTGCGTGCGTGCGTGCGTGTGTGTGTGTGTATGTGTGTGTGTGTGTGTGTGTGTGTGCGTGCGTGCGTGCGTGCGTGCGTGTGTGTGTGTGTGTGTGTGTGTGTGTGTGTATGTGTGTGTGTGTGTGTGTGTGTGTGTGTGCGTGTGTACGTGCATGAAGGCGTGTGTGTGTGTGCGCGCGCGCGCCTCTCTCTCTGTATATATATATATATATATATATATATATATATATATATATATATATATATATATATATATATATATAGACAATGGTAGTGAATACCAGCAGAGATTTTAAAAAAATGCTCAACCGAACTGGGAGCAACATTTGTTAAAAAGTAAGGTTTAAAACTATCTACAGCGCTGTTTCATGCTTTTTTTTAATGTCGAATCCAGAATCCAGAAACCTATATTCTTATTCAAGGGTATGTTGTTCGGGAGGAAATCCCGCATGGCGCTTGCAACAGGCGAGCAGACTGCAGACTGCTGGCATTAACTCGTCTGCGCTTTGAACTGCATCAGCTGAAATAAAGGTCTTTTTCTAGAGTGAAATTATCATGCATTTTTTCTAGCTAGAACAAAGTTTCGTTCTCAGCCACTAACAAACCTGCACCACAGATGCATTAACTATTTATTTCATTGCCTGTATAGTCGAACATTTTTAAGTGAGGCTTATGTCATATGCATGCACCTTCTCTTTCTTCCTATTTTGTACTCCCAGTTCTTATTGAACAGGGAGTACTTTACAATGGGAACGAAGAAATGTTCTCTCTCTCTCTCTCTCTCTCTCTCTCTCTCTCTCTCTCTCTCTCTCTCTCTCTCTCTCTCTCTCTCTCTCTCTCTCTCTCTCTCTCTGTGTGTGTGTGTGTGTGTGTGTGTGTGTGTGTGTGTGTGTGTGTGTGTGTGTGTGTGTGTGTGTGTGTGTGTGTGTGTCTGTCTGTCTGTCTGTCTGTCTGTCTGTCTGTCTGTCTGTCTGTCCGTGGTCAAAATGTGATCCTCTCGCTCCAAACAAAAATACTGGGTCGATCATTCTGAAAATTTGTAGGTGTGTTCATTATGGGTCACGGATGATGCCCGATGTTTCATGTCACCGTTATAGCCGTTAGTAAGGGCTATAACGGCCCATAACGGTTTTTTCTTCTTTATGGAATATCTCAGAAAGTACTTGGTCGATCTTTCTGAACATTTGTAGGTATGTTCATTATGGGTCACAGATAATGGCCGATTTTACCGTTATATCCGTTACTAACCTCTATAACGACACAAAACGGTTTTTTTCTCTTTATGGAATATCTCATGCGTATTCAAGATAAACTGGGAGTACGGTTATAAGCTTTGCACCTTATTTTTTCTTTCTGGCTCATGATATATGAAATGGTCCTTTATTTTTTTGTGCATAGTATACCTGTCTAAGCTTTGCACCTTATTTCTTCTTTCTGGCTCATCATATATGAAATAGTCCTTTATTTTTTGTGCATAGTATACCTGTCTAGCCACTCGTTGCAGCTTGGTTACAGTTGTGTATATTGTCATTTCCATGACTAAACCTGTCTTTGTATATTTTACATCCCACTCCTTCCCCACCTTTGTAGTAGTTACTATAATCGTCATCCCCATTAATAAACCCGTTTTCATGTATCTGTCTTCTCCCTCTGTCTCACTGTCGAACGGTTATCGTTATCATCTGTCCCACTATCAAACTCTTCTTCGCATATTTCGTCTTGTCTAACAATTATATTTAAGTCATTCTTTTCCCCGTTCTAGTCATCTTTACAGTTATTTTCTAAATTTCAAATTTTGGTCCATCCACCCCTTCTTTATGTGTTTGTTGTTTCTCCCTTCCCATCCTTTAGACATCTATCTGTATTGTTATCTTGAAAATTTCTCATTCCTTCGTTTACCTTCTTCTCTTGTTATTCCTTTCCCCCTCTCTATCAATAACTGCTATCATCATTAATTCTATTATACTTATTTTTGTTCATCTATTTTGTCCTCTCAGTCCTTCCACCTGTCCCACAGACACTATCATTGCCATTCCCATTATCGTATCCTACATTTGCATGTTCTCCCTCTTCATTCATGATTGTCGTTAACGGTCATAGTTATTGTCATTTGCGTTGTGATGTTCTTCTTCGTTTATTGATACTGTCACTGTTTCCACTTCCCACTGACATTTATTAATATCGCCATTCCTGTATCACGACCTGACTCGTCTACTTGTCTATTCATTCTACCTGCCTCTTTTACAGTTATGATTATTGGCATTCCCATGCTCACAGCCTTCTTCCTCCAGTCTTACTTGTCCTGTTTACTCCTTCAACCTTGCTAGCAGTTATGACCATTGCCTTTCCCATCATCGTAGCTTTCTTTTTATCTGCTTGTCCGCTGGTTTCCTCCACCTCTCATTCAGTTATCATTGTTGTCATTCCCATCGCCCTGCCCTGCTTCATTCAGTTATCATTGTTGTCATTCCATTGCCCTGCCCTGCCTCGTTTAGTTATCCCGCCCATTCTTTTACACGGCGTTTATTGAGATTGCGATTCTCTCTCTCTCTCTCTCTCTCTCTCTGTCTTCTCTCTCTTCTCTCTCTTCTCATCCTCTCTCTCTCTCTCTCTCTCTCTCTCTCTCTCACACACACACACACACACACACACACACACACACACACACACACACACACACACACACACACACACACACACGCACACACACGCACGCACGCACGCACGCACGCACGCACACACACACCCTCACACCCCCCCCCCCACACACACACACACACACACGCACACACACTCTGTCGCTTTTAGCTAACGACTTTGAGCATGCGAGTACTCAACCAATTCGTTAAAGCTTGCTCCGGAATTAAGTAGAACATTGATGTCAAGTAATAGAAGGACGCGCATACCCGGCGTCTCTCTTCAGATCGCGAATTTAAAACGCTTCGCTCAAGCAAGCTTTTTCTCCACGAATAATTGGGTTGGGTTAACATTCACAGTTGGTAAGGTGAAGCTTGATTTAAACGTTTCAGACATATTTCCCGGTTAAATTCGCAGCAAGCTTCAACTTACAGTATATGCACTAGCATCTTCCATGTACTGCGAAATGCCTGGAGCTCTTGCTTCAAGGATGTTTTAAGAGCACGGTGCATGAGAGAAGTTTAAACCAATGCCAAATCAGATTCATTCATTGTAAGTTCAGGCTTTATCTCTTGTCTTCCTCGCTTAGCTTACAAACATTCAGAATCATTTATACATAAGATATTCCCCCATTTTCTTCATCTTCAATTTTTTTTAATTTTTTTTTTTTTTTTAAGTTCAAATCTTTGTCAAGTCATTACTAAAACGACTGAAGAATTGTTAGCCTGCACTTGTTTTCCCCCACTACTTAATTGTTCAGCATTATATTGTTTGGTCAATCAGTGGGAGATTGCATCTCTTAGGAGATCCAAGTAAAGGTTGTTCTGTGCAATTCTTAGCCACTCACAATGCTTGGGTTATTGAACAGCAGAGCTGACCACTCAGACTGTTCCATATCTTTTGACCTCCCTTGCATCCTTGAATGGATCCTCAAGCATAGGCTCAAAGATTGTCCCCTATATTTTATACTGTTTGAATAATGCTTTTAGTTTTTCAGCGACTTTTTTCCTCTCCACACTTTTGCTTTGTTCCATTTTATTAGCCTTCACTGGCTGCTTTGAGGCTGCTGTTGGATTCTTTTTTCGAACTCTTGGTGGTGAGAACACCACAGAATCATGGACTGTGGTGTGTCTCTATTTGACACCAAGAGCACAGACACAATTAGCCGTGTCTCCCTGATGAGTCCAATCCAGTGGACGAAAGGCCTAGGAGCAGGCAATACAAATAAATGTGCCTTTGAGAGGGATTACGATGGTTCCCTCAGGCAGCTGGTGAAGGGCTTCTCATATTTATAAGATATTCCCCCATTTTCTTCATCTTCAATTTTTTTTTTAATTTTGTTTTTTTTTTAAGTTCAAATCTTTGTCAAGTCATTACTAAAACGACTGAAGAATTGTTAGCCTGCACTTGTTTTCCCCCACTACTTAATTGTTCAGCATTAAATCATTTATACACTCGTATGAAGTACACTTTTTACCCTAAACATGGTCTGAAAAAAACAACAACAACCTTGTCCCATTCTTAAATGGGATATTTTGTTGGAGATTCTGAAATGAAGGTTGATTCTAGCTACCTGCCATGCGGTTTCATACTTTCATCATTTTTGTACGGGTTTCTACGTTAGCAGCAGCCACTCGTGTGCTTGCATAGCAAATCGAATACTGTTGATTGTGGTGTACCAAAGTGTCACTGAAAAGGGGCCCAAGCCTAGTTCTGTCTGTGTGTCTCTTTCAACGTTGCATGCTATATGCCGAGGAACATGTACACATCTGATGGAGAAACACTTCCAATCGCTTTTAGGTTTTTCGTTTTTGTATTTCCCAAGCCTTCTGGAAATTGTGTGACAGAGTTCACTCGTTATGATTATCTCTCTCTCTCTCTCTCTCTCTCTCTCTCTCTCTCTCTCTCTCCCCTCTCTCTCTCTCTCTCTCTCTCTCTCTCTTGTCCTCTTTTCCCCACCTCTCTCTCTCTCCCCCTCCTTTCCTCTCACTCTGTCTCTCCATCTCTCTGTCTCTGTCTGTCTGTCAGCATGTCTGTCTGCTTGTGCGTGTGTATGTCTCTCTCTCTC
>CM031608.1:64094897-64096369 GCA_018398815.1 Conus ventricosus
TTTACGCTTTTATTTGGTGGAAGTTGTACTGGATTATACTGCTGGTTATTGTTTTGATTTGTGTTGCTGATCATTGTAGTGTTTCATATAGCTAGGGATGGAGTTTCGTATATTGAAAGGGGTTCCTTTGTTGAAATGTTTGATTTTGTTTAGTTCTGGATTGATAGTATTGCTGGGCACTGTCGTGCTTTATTTTGGTGGGAATTGTACTGTTTGATATCAATGTCAATGGCAAAGTAGAAAATTATTTTTGTGAGTTTTAACAACCAAGATTAAATATTATCTAGTTCACTTGCCCTCTTAGGATTTTAATTTCTTCCTTTTCAACAGCTGTGAAAGTTATGCAGACTTCCATTGTGTTCAAACCAGATATCAACTTCAAGACAGAATGGAAACATTTCTCTGGACAATAAAAATCAAGCCAGCCAACATTTGTAATAGCCTTGGGATAGTCGGTATACCATAATACTACTACACTCTGTTTGGTTGGTTGTTCTACATTGAAGAAATATTTTCAACATCAAAGTCAAAGAGCTGTGCCACCAACTGACAGTCTCTTGAAAGAGAGAGAGAGAGAGAAGAGAGAGAGAGAGAGAGAGAGAGAGAGAGAGAGAGAGAGAGAGAGAGAGAGACCGAGAGAGAGAGGATAGGACACAGACAAAGCCACCAGGGGATCCAAATATACATGCATATCAAGTGACACAGAGACAGACTAGTCCCTCAACATGTACATCAAGTCCAAAATAACACGTCCATCAAAGATTGGTATAACTACCATTTTTCATGCAGTTTTTGACTAGTTTTTGCGCTTTTCGCAACTTGCTGTTCAAAATTACATCTTGTCTTTAAATAATGTAGAAATGTTTATAACAATTAAAAGTTTTTTTCTCGCGTTGCATTTATAGTTAAAATATTTTTCTAGAAGTAATATGAAGTCAAAGGCTTCATCACCCCTGAAATTGTTTGAATGCCCAAATAATACTAATTCAACAGACAAATTTAAAGAAGCCACATGCTGACATTTTCTCTTTATTGTTGCTTAAAGTTGTTGTGAAAAATATGCCGCGTGTTCACATAACCAAAATAGATGCTCAATGTTTTCCCTTTCTCGATATTACAAAATGTACAATGATCTTTCAGTTCATTTCTCATGTTTGACAACACAATATTTGTACCCAATATATAGTGTAGAACTCTTATCTTGAAGCCATTTAAGTTTTATTTCGTTTATTTTTTTGTACCTTTTTGATGATGATATTCATTCCAATTGCTCTTCATGTTTTTTGATTCCACTGCAAAAGCAGGTTTATGTTGTCACACAGAAAGGCATAATAATAAACACGTGCCCCTCTGTTGACTGAACATACAAGTTTCCACATTTTAGATCTTGTTTCATTCTTGTTCTTTGTCATTGTTACCAGCAGTTTTCCGAATATATGCGTTTACTCCCCTTACAACCAGTATACGAAAAG
>CM031608.1:64097369-64102369 GCA_018398815.1 Conus ventricosus
TACAGAAAATTTGACTAAAACGTCGCGGGGCCAGAAGAATCAGGAGTTACATTAGCGCCTGTGAGGTGTAAAAACCTTAGAATTAAAAGACCTTGCAGACGTTGCGGACTTTGAACAGAACGGTGAGATGGGCGCTTTGTATGGTTTTGAGTACACTAAAGATGGTGATTATAAACGCAAAGAGGTTGGCGACAGCAAAAAGTTTCCTAAACTAGAACAACTGCGCAATCTAGAGGCAAATAATGTTGGCCAGTATGAATATAAAATAGTTCGAAAACCTGACCTCAAATGGCACTTAGAACCATATTTAGAATGGGAAATAAAATTTGAATTCATAAGCCCATTTACATATTTTAGCCGTCAAAAAAGTTTCAGAAAAGCATTCAACTCGGGCCCTTTACATGTAAGTCTTATGCCGGACGACAATAGTCGGAAAGAAATGAAATAACGCCATATGGGAAAAAACAGTACATCCTCCACAGAAAAGAAACAGTTGTAAAAAAAGCTTCTACAAAATTACAGTTCTTTCCAAGCAGAAAATTAGGAGACACGTTCACAATGATATTTGAAATTTCTGTCTTTAAAGATTGGAGAGGGATGGGGTTGTGGGCGTTAGTGACGTCCTTATAAAAGGAATTAATATTAGCTGGCAAAACTTAGACGTTAAACGTCTTAACGTTACCATCGTCGTTCTTCACAATGGCGAGGATATTAAGATCAAACAACAAGCAACAAAATCAATGTTGACTTAAATAGAAACAATCTTACAGAACTAAATTGGATTAATCTTACACATTTAGGCCTCATAGGGTTTTATTATACTGAACAAGTTTTGACGGAGAGTATGATAAAAATAATAACGGGATTAGATTAAATTCTGTTATAAAACTATGGAGCAGTTAAACTTTATGGCAAAAACTCCTCATTGCTCATTGATTTGGGGGCAGACTGGTTGTGGAAAAACAATATTTATCCTCGACCTGTTACAAACAGTTTATCGTTATAATTTTAATCATATTGTGGTTTTCTGTCCAACACTTAAATGGAACAAAGCATATCATGATAGAAGGTTTATATGGACAGATATGACATATATTTAGTTAATCCTAGCAATAAACTGAGTGAGTGTTTAGAACAGTTTTATAGACTGTTTGAAGGAACGCAGACACTATTTATTATAGATGACTGTTCGCAGAAAGAGACATAGTTAAAAAGAGAAACACTTTGTCGAAACTAGCTTTCAGCGGAAGACATGCTGGGATAAGTGTGTGGATTTTATGCCAGAAATATAACTCGGTTTTAAAAGACTTTAGAGAACAGTTTAAAGACTGTAGTTTTATTTCACATGAAAGACAGAGACTCATTTGAAGAATGTTTGCGCGAAAATGATGTTATTGAAAATGACCAGGAAAAACACAGATTAAGCAAAAATTAAAATCTGAAAAGTTTAGTAAATTAGTATTGAAAACGGATAACCCTACACAGTATGTTTGTTTGTAGATAATCGTTATTTTTTGGTTATTGAAAGAGAATGTGTGATGGATTATCAAAGAACAGTAGAGAACAGTAAAATGCCAATCCTAGGGCGCATCCGCCCGAAACTAGTTGAGGGCGGATGTGAGTTAGGATTGGCATTTTACTGTTCTCTGTTGGGCTGACTGCAAACCGCATTGCACGTGCAAGTCGTGCCTTTACTGAACACATGGCAACCAGTTTTGCTGACCAGTGGGTATAAAAAAAGCCGCGTTTTGGGGTGTTTTAACCATGCCACCAAGACGGAGATTAAATGACACTGACCGGGGAAGGGCTGTGCTTGGCTTCAAGAAGGTGTAGGCATCAGAGAAGTTGGTCGTCGCCTTCAAGTGCATCATGCTGTCATCCAAAGACTTTGTGACCGCTTCAACGCCACCAGTAGTACTGCTGAACAAAGGCGGCCTGGCCGGCCTAGGTCCACCACCAGACAGCAGGACAGACTGCTGGTTCTGACGGCACTGAGACAAAGAACTGCCACTGCAAACAACCTCAGGCGACAACTGCGTGCTGCAGCGAACGTCAACATTTCCGACCAAACTGTTCGGAACCGCCTGAGAGAAGTTAACCTCCAAGCAAGACGGCCAGCTGTTGGACCTGTGCTGATGGCAGCTCACCGTAGGGTGCGATTGACCTGATGCCGAGCTCATGTGGCCTGGACGAGGCAACACTGGGCCCGGGTGATGTTTTCTGATGAGTCGCATTTTCCTCGGCTCTTCCACGATGGTCGCATATGTGTTTGGAGGTGGACAGGGAACGCTACCAAGAAGCCAACGTAATCGAACGGGACCAGTATCGCGGGGGTCTATCATGGTGTGGGGTGGCATAGGAAGGAACTTCAGAACCCCCCTGTACCGAGTTGAAGGCAACCTAACTGGTGTTGGGTACAGGGACAACATTCTTCAGCCTCTGGTCCTGCCTGCCTTGCAAGCTCTGGGCCCTGACGCCATCCTCCAGGACGACAACGCCCATCCCCACAGTGCCAGGGCGGTAAACGTCTTCTTGGAGGAGCAGCAGTCAACCGCCTCGACTGGCCAACGTCTCCGACCGACCTTAACCCGATCGAGCACGCCTGGGACGTCCTGGGGCGCCTGCTTCACGAGAACCACCCTCCAGCAGTGAACCTGGGCCAACTCTTCGACTTCTTGCAGCAGGAGTGGAACAACATCCCCCAGCTGACTTTCAGGAGGCTTGTGGACTCTATGAGACAGTGATGTCTAGCTTGTATCTGTGCTTATGGCGGCCATACTGAGTATTGACAATGATTGTCATTTGATTTGACTGTTCTGATTTCTGAAAAAAGGTGTTCATCAATTAAGCTCATGAAGTTGTTTTTGAGCAGCTGTTATTCGTTTATTTTCTGATTTCATTGTATCGTTCTATAGATGAATTTTCAATAAAATTGTTTGAAGAAGTTATTTTGTTTTTTCGGTTGAATTGTGTGTGAATGTTTTCAACTGGTTCTTAAATTGTTTTGAGCAATATATATATATATATATATATATATATATATATATATATATATATAATATATATATATATATATATATATATATATATATATATGTGTGTGTGTGTGTGTGTGTGTGTGTGTGTGGTGTGTGTGTGTGTGTGTGTGTGTGTGTGTGTCCTGTGAGCAACATCGGCAAAAAAGCAAAGTTTTCACACGGATTTCAAACCTGTACATATTGTCATTTTTGTTTTCGTCAGTTATCCTTCCCGTGCTCTTATCTTCATTTTGCCAAATATCTGAAATTGGAAATGAAATGAGGCAGGGAACAGTAAACAATAAACAGTAAACAAGTTGGGTGTTTTTTGCTCCCATAAGGAAACCTAACACATAGTAACTTTTATTCATATCTGTAATATACTTTCTTAATTTCATGTTCCAAGTTTCTCCATCTTTAAACTTCCCCCTCCCCCCCCCCCCCCCCCCCTCCAAGTCTAAATCTTTGCCTAGTCATTGTTATCAAGACAGTTGAGTTGTTGGCCTGCGCTTGTTTCCCCCCACTATTAGATTGTTCGTCTATGTATTTGTCTGACTTTATTCAAGTTTAAAAGGCTGTGCCAGTCTTGAATAAAAGTTACTTTGTGTTACGTTTCCTTATGGGAGCAAAAAATACCCCACTTGTTTATTGTTTATTGTTTACTGTTCCCTGCCACATTTCATTTCCAATTTCGTTTCGATTAAATTGAGGTTACTTGTATTTGTTTCTGTCCGTCTGTGTGTTTGTCTTTTGATCTCCCTTGCATCCTTGGGTGGATCCTCAAGCGTAGGCTCAAAGATTGTCCCCTACATTTTATACTATTTGCATAATGTCTTTAGTTTTTAAGCAACTTTTTTCCTCCCCAAACTTTTGTTTGGTTTCATTTACTACCCTTCGCTGGCTGATTTGGGGGTGCTATTGGATTCTTTTTGCACCCTTGGTGGTGAGAACACCACGGTGTTATGGACTGTGGTGTGTCTCTATTTGACGCCAGGAGCGCAGACACAACCAGCCGTGTCTCCCGGATGAGTTCCGACCCAGCGGACGAAAGGCCTCGGAGCAGGCAATACAAAGATATCTGCCTTTAAAAGGGATTGCGATGGTTCCCTTATGCAGCTAGCGAAGAGTTTTCATATCTGTAATATACTTTCTTAATTTCATGTTCCAAGTTTCTCCATCTTCGAACTTCCCCTCCCCCCTCCCCCTCTCCTTAAGTCTAAATCTTTGCCAAGTCATTATTATCAAGACAGTTGAGTTGGCCTGGGCTTGTTTTTTCCCCCACTATTAGATTGTTCGTGTATGTATTTGTCTGACTTTATTCAAGTTTAAAAGGCTGTGCCAGTCTTGCATAAAAGTTACTTTGTGTTACGTTTCCTTATGGGAGCAAAAAATACCCCACTTGTTTACCAAATATTTGAAGACTACAACACTCTGCAGGATTACTGAAAACGATCCCAAAGGCCACGCCAATAGAGAGACAAGCAACTGGTTTGTAAAGACATAAAGCAAAACGGACGAGAACATTTTCGCCCAAATCATTGCGACAGGCAGGTATTGATTATACAGGTTCTAAATTTCCTGTTCTCTTACTTATTCAGTGGTTCAAAAGGTGTGCGTTGAGTGGATGGGAGCGTGTGTGTGTGTGTGTGTGCGTGCGTGCGTGTGTGTGTGTGTGTGTGGTGTGTGTGCTTTTGTACGTGTGAGGAGGGCTTGCACACGTTTGAGACACACACACACACGCAGCGCGCGCGCACACACACAGGATGAAAAAGAGAGAGAGAGAGAGAGAGAGAGAGAGAGAGAGAGAGAGAGAGAGAGAGAGATTTGTCATAGGATGCAGTATTACTTTACAGAGTAGACACTTGTATAAATGCCATCAACTACAAACTGGAGCGCCAGAGACAAGCACAAATTACAACTTTGATGCATGTAACTAGTTGTCATTTTATGCGCGCGCGCCCGCACTCACACACACACACACAC
>CM031608.1:64114869-64117369 GCA_018398815.1 Conus ventricosus
GCAACACATTTTCTCCTGGCTGTCCAATGCATGTTTAATCTCGACTACAGCATATTGAGAAATCCGCGCCAGACAGGTTGGTTATCGAGGCAAAGGTGCGTGATAGTGCTTCTTCGAGAGCTCCGACGGCTATCTTTTCAAGCTAGAATTCATTACAATCTGACACTTTATCACAGCTGTTTAGGGGGGAGAGGGGGAGGGGGGGGGGTTTCTCTCTGCATACACGACTGGCGTTTCGTCTGGCTGAGACACCATCCCCTCCCAGAACACCCTTACCCCTTCAAATTCCTTCCCTTAGTAACATTTTTTTTTTTTGACAACCGAATTCACAACGATCAAGCAGTTTCGTCATTGGTCAGTTTCGTTATGTGCACCAAAAGCTTTCACACTCTCTTCCGTATCACCCTCTCTCTACTAGTGGCCGCATTTTCCTTAAAGAAAGTATTAAAGCCACGTGTCTTATTTCTTTTCATTCTTATATTCTCGTGTCTTGATGATTTTGGCAGTGTTTATTTGAAAGATGTTTTCCCTTAGTAGTCCGTGCATTAAAAACAAAAGAATTTTGGCAACAACATCCATTAGGATTCTCCAGAGAGAGAGAGAGAGAGGAGAAGAGAGAGAGAGAGAGAGAGAGAGAGAGAGAGGAAGAGAGAGAGAGAGAGAGAGAGAGAGAAGCAACTGTGAAGAGGGTTGACAGGAGAGATGTGAGTAGGAAGAGAGAGAAGATGTAAGTTCATTTAAACTGTGTCAAAAGCGTGACATTGTCGCGCTATGCAGTGTCAGGTCATTGGAAGTGAATGACGTAGCAAAGTGTCTGTGGGTGTGGTATTTGAAGGCACGTGTTACGGCATTTGTGAGTATGAGAGCCGTCGTTATGAATTTATGTGTGTGCGGAGTAGTTACGGTGCTCGTAAGTGCATGCAGTTAAGGTGTGTGGGAGGATGTTAGTGGTTGAGTAGTTGAACCTGTGGTTGTTATGCATTTAAACTGCAGTGTTGTTGGGATGGACGTTTCGGTGTTGCATAAAAGTAACAATAGGACAGGTGTGTGATGGGGGTTGGATTGTTTAGGTAGGGTGTGAGTACGCCGATCGGTGAGAGTTGTTGTTCGGTTTCACCTGCAGTAAACTTAGGAGGGGTGTGAGTGTCATCCGATCGCCGGTACTAATCAGCGTCATTGTGGGAGTAATGTAGCTCAGAAATAGAGACGTGTGCGGTATAGGTGGCGTATGTGTGTGTGTGCATATGTGTATATGCGTGTGTGCGCGCGCGTGTGTAAGATTGGGGTTTTGGTTAGGGTGGAAGATTAGGATAGGTAGGAAGTATCCCAATTCCCGCTGACCCACCCTACCCTGCTGCATTGACCCGGGAGACCCTAACCTAACGTAAAGCACCAGTTGCGGTATATCACTGTGACCTGGGGACACAGCGATAGCCCGCACATGTGGTGGCTAACTACTAGGGACGAGGATTTACCCAAGGGCCTCTAATCTCCAAACTACTACCACCCGCACCTCTCCCCAGGACTCACTCTTCTCTTTTGATCCGGGACCACTACCGCACTGGTCACTGCGTCCCTAAGGGAGGCAGCGACAAGTACCCTACACCGTGCTGGCCACTACGTCCTGAAAGGAGGCAGTAGCTAACACCCCTAACCCTACTGCCTAACGCTACACCCCTTCTACCACAAACAGGGACAACCCATCCTGGCCCGGAGAGCTCCAGTCCTCGACGCTGTACTTGGCCCCTCACAGGCTGACACCTCCCGGAAGACTCTGCACCCCGACGCTGACCGTGGCTTCCCCGCAGGCCGACACCCTCCCGAAGACTCTGCACCCCGACGCTGACCGTGGCTCCTCGCAGTCTGATCTCCTCCCGCGCTGGGCACGACACCCAACGCACACACACACCAGACGCCCTCTCGACGAGTCCGGGGCTCGAAGGACGCCTCCTCCTCTGAAGGCCCCGCCAGACACTGAGGGTGAGGGACGGCCTGGTGCAGCGCCCTCTCACAGGACGCCTGAACAGGGAAGAGTAACAGGTGGCCGGAGAAACTCCCAGAGAGCCCGGTAGCAGAAGGAGAGCTGCCTCACAAACGGCAGACGGCCTGGGTAGTCTCCCTCTCCCGGGAAAAACAGCGGGTACAGAAAGCCGCCGCTCACCTGCCGGCACGCGGCAGTAGACTGCAGTGGTCTGGCCCCAGTCTCAGGACGGAACAGTGTACCTGCTGACACAACTGCCGGCACGCGGCAGTAGACTGCAGTGGTCTGGCCCCAGTCTCAGGACGGAACAGGATACCTGCCGGCACGCGGCAGTAGACTGCAGTGGTCTGGCCCCAGTCTCAGGACGGAACAGGATACCTGCCGGCACGCGGCAGTAGACTGCAGTGGTCTGGCCCCAGCCTCAGGACGGAACAGGATACCTGCTGACACAACTGTAGGCCACTACTGTAATGTTGCTACTACCCGAGTCATCAAGGCTCATAGGCTACTCGGTAAAGC
>CM031608.1:64127369-64129869 GCA_018398815.1 Conus ventricosus
GCATGTGTGGTTGTGCGCGCGCGTACGTGTGTGTGTATGTGTGTGTGCGTGTGTGTGCGTGTGAGTGCGCGCTCGCAAGTGCGCTTGTGTGTGTGTGTGTGTGTGTGGGTGTGTGTGTGTGTGTGCGTGCGTGCGTGCGTGCGTGCGTGCGTGCGTGCGTGCGTGCGTGCGTGCGTGCGTGTGGAGAAGTGCGCACGTATGGGTATACATGTGTGTGTAGGTGTGTATGCCTGTATCAGATGAGTGTATATGCATGTGCGCGTGGTGTGAGCGTTCGCGGGCGTTTGAATTACAAGCTAAAAAGCAAACAATTTAAAACAAGATTAAAAAAAAAAAACAACAACGAGAGCAACAATAACACGAGTAACGAAAATAAAACAGACCTCAGATGAAAGAAAGTTTCTAACAAGATTTCCTTCATTTGAGGTTTTTCTTCCCTTTTTTTAAGGCACAATTTAAACAAGAGCAAACGTTTTTTTAAAAAAATCGTGGCAAACTCTAAGAATGTTATCCTTAATCACATATAAAAACACATGATTTGATATCTGAAGAAAGCCCCAAGAAAGATTAGCTTCCATCATTTGTCGTAACTTGAGAAGAAGTCGTTTTACTTAAAAATAAGCTGCTCTGTTACGCTAGACATTTCTGCCCTTTTTTCAATTTGTAGACACCTGCAGCGCCTTCTGTTTCGTTTACGATCAACGAGGAAAAGGAGGAGGCCATTAAATGAGTACTAAAGAGAGTGGAAGAAAGGATGATGAAAGGCAGACAGACAGACAGACAGACAGACATAGACAGAGAGAGAGAGAGAGAGAGAGAGAGAGAGAGAGAGAGAAAGAGAGACAGACAGATAGACAAACAGAGACACAGAGAGACAGAGAAAGAGGGAGGGGGGGGGGTAGACAGGAAAGAGGGGGTTGAGAGAAAAAGAGAGTATAAAAGAAGGAAAGAAAGAAAGAAAGAATAAGAAGTTACAAGAAATGAAATAAAAGCTCAAAAGATCTGCTGGTAAGAAAATGAAGAGGAAATCCGGTAAGAAAGAAAAAAAACGAAGATAGGAGGAAATGGAAAAAAGAAAAAAAAATGGAAAAAGAAAGAAAGAAAGAAGAAAAGAAAGAAAGAAAAATAAAGAAGAAGGAATGAAAGACAGACATACAGACGGACAGACAGAAAGAAAGAAAGACAGAGAGCCAGGCAGACAGACGGAGTGACATAGGGACAGACAGACATACACTGTAAGACAGGCACGCAGGCAGGCAGGCAGAAATAAAAAGACAGAGTTGAAAGAAAAGGAAAACAAATACATGGTCAGCTCTTCATTTGAAGAGGGGGGGGGGGGGGAGAAAGGGAAAGGCGGGGAGAAAGAAAGTGGGAAAGGGGTAGACAAGGAGAAACTAAAGTAGATTTTTTTTTTAAAGAATGAAGAAGCAAACAAAATAAGGGAAAGAAGTTACGAAAGAAGGAATGAAAATAGAAATAAAACACATAGAAATATATCAGGGAAAAAAATGCCATCATGTTATTCAAAGGAAGAGACGGAAGGCTAAGAGAATATGGAAATTCCAAAAAAAGGAACAATTATGCAATCGTAACCAAAAGGCAGGACACAGGCAAAAAAAAAAAGAGAAGTAATATTTACAAATTAAGTAATTAATCACATTAAAGCTGCAAAAAAAAAAAAAAAAAAAAAAGAGTTACAGTCCCTTGGTTTTACAACTACAGGGCAGAGAACTCTCAGGGGTTCGCCATGTCTGGGAATACTCCATGCTGGAGGGTAGGAACCATCGCTTCCCTTCCGTCACCTTTGACCTTCCCTGAACCGAAGCAAGTAGCCAGCTACTATTGCAGGGGTGCAGTCATCACTGTGGAAAAAAAATCAAAGACTATTGCAGGGGCAAAGTCATAACTATGGACAAAATAAAATACTATTGCAGGGGTACAGTCGTAACTGTGGACAAAAATCAAAGACTATTGCAGGGGCAAATCATAACATGGACAAAAACAAAAAAATATTGCAGGGTACAGTCATAACTATGGACAAAATCAAAGACTACTGCAGAAGTAAAGTCATAACTATGGACAAAATCAAATATTAAACCAAGCTAAAAAAAAAAAAAAAAAAGAAAAAAAAAAAAAGAAAAGAAAGAACTCCAGTTCACCCAGTACCACATCGCCGCTGAAGAAGACAGACGGAGGTCTGTTGAAAGCTCCAAGTAAGCGCTATTCCTAGCTGAGTGACCTGTCTAAATCCGGTGGTCGCTAAAAAAAAAAATAATAAATAAATAGATAAATTATTTTAAAAAATACAATAAAGATAAAGAAGGAAAGAAACAAAAGGAAAAGAGGAGAGAAAAAAATGGACAAGAACCGAAAAGGGGAGAAAGAAAAGAAAGAAAGAAAGAAAGAAAGAAAGAAAGAAAGAAAGAAAAGAAAGAAAGAAAGAAAGAAAATGACAGAAACATATTACAGATGTACAGACAAACAAGGGAAAAGAAAGCAA
>CM031608.1:64134869-64137369 GCA_018398815.1 Conus ventricosus
CTCACTCATTCCACCCTTTTTGGCACTTACGCATTGACTATATCACACATTTACTCACATAGTAAAATATAGATATGGCAAAATACATGGACCAAAGAAAAGAAGGGTATTTAAGATGTTAACGTATTAAAGATAGAAAATGTGTTTCCGTGTATGTTGAATTGCAGAATGCCATTTGGCACTTTTTTTTTTGTCTTTTGTAATGACTTGCACACGAATTGTTACATATTCTCGTTTTAGATATGGTAAATAAATGGGCCGAAGAAAAAGGGTATTTAGGATGATAACGTATTAAAGACAGAAAATGTGTTCCTTGCATGTTAAATTACATAATTCCATTAGGCACTTATTTTCTCTTCGTAATGACGTTGCTCACATATTGTTATACATTCTCGTTATCTCTCTCTCTCTCTCTCTATATATATATATATATATATATAGATATATATATATATAGAGAGAGAGAGAGAGAGAGAGAGAGAGAAGAGAGAAGAGAGAGAGAGAGAGAGAGAGAGAGAGAGAGATTTAATTTCGATTTCCTTTCTCTCTCCCGGTCGGATCCATTTTCGTGTGAGTCGTTTGTAAGGTTTCACCGCAGCCACAGAGGTTTACTAGTTCCTCCTTGAGTCTATTTCTTTGCCTGTGTGACAGCAAGGTGGTGCAAATGGTACTGAAAGTAGCAATAGTTTTACAGTGAGATGACTGACTGTAGGCGGAAATTGAAACAAAGTGAAATGTAATTTCCACATCCTTTTTGCGCGCCCAGTTTGAGGAGGTAAGTCATTGTTTGCTTGTGCTTTGTTTTCATTGTAGTGGATGGTCTTTTATCTTGCCTGAAGAGGACCAAAGAGATTAAAACAATGCATGGTGTGTCCTGTTATTTGTTTGTCTCTTTCGCTCGGCGGAATAGGCATTGTTCTTTAAAGTCAGTTTACAACAACAACAACAACAAAATAATTTTTAAAAAAAATAAATAAAACTAAAATAAATAAATAGATAATAACTTTTAAAAAAAAGTTGGAAACAATGGAATATGGACCAAGAAAGAAGCTAGGGAAATGTCAGTGTCGATCTGTAGGACGATGATGAGGGCAGGTCATGTATCTCCACGACAAGATCGTTGAATTGATGATTATCTGTGAGCACTGTGAGCTTTCTGTTTATGGACTGAAACTGTCTATACAACACTCTAATTGTATAAGAATATGAAAGTTTTCTACACATTTGTCGTCTTCTTCTTTTCCTTCTTCTCTTCCTAATCCTTTTCCTCATTGTCTTCAATCTTCTTCTTCTTCTTCTCTTCTTCTTCTTCTTTCTTCTTCTTCTTCTTCTTCTTCTTCTTCTTCTTCTTCTTCTTTTTCTTCTTCTTCTCCTTCTCCTTCTTCTTCTTCTTCTTTTTCTTCTTCTTCTTCTTCTTCTTATTCTTCTCCTCCTCCTCCTCCTCCTCCTCCTCCTCCTCCCTCCTCCTCCTCCTCCTCCTCCTCCTCCTCCTCCTCCTCCTCTTCCTTCTTCTTCTTCTTCGTCTTCGTCTTCATGATCATCATCATCATCTTCATCTTGTTATTCTTGTTGTTGTTGTTGTTGTTGTCGTTGTTGTTGTTGTTGTTGTTGTTGTTCTTCTTCTTCTTCTTCTTCTTCTTCTTCTTCTTCTTCTTCTTCTTCTTCTTCTTCTTCTTCTTCTTCTTTGATATTCTGTGAATTCCTTCAATTGTTTCAATTCGTCATCGTTTCCTTTGAACTCTTCTTCCTTTGAATTCTGGTTCCTCTGTGAACTTTCCTCCTCCTCCTCCTCCTCCTCCTCCTCCTCCTCCCCTTTTTTCGTCCCCACGTCTTCTCCCTTTCAAGTTTCAAGTTAAAGGTAGTATCAGAAGTATCTTCGCTTCTACAGGTCTTTCTCGATGTCCACTCCCTTTGGACAGACTCAATATATCGCGACTCGTCTCTCTCTCTCTCTCCTCTCTCTCTCTCTCTCTCTCTCCTCTCTCTCTCTCTCTCTCTCTCTCTCCTCTCTCTCTCTGTGCGCGCGCGCGCGCGTGTGTGTGTGTGTGTGTGTGTGTGTGTGTGTGTGTGTGTGTGTGCGTGCGTGCGTGCGTGCGTGCGTGCGTGCGTGCTGTGTGTGTGTGTGTGTGTGTGTGTGTGTGTGTGTGTGTGTGTGCGTGCGTGTGTGCGTGCGTGCGTGCGTGCGCACGCGCGCATTGTGTGTGTGTGTGTGTGTGTGTGTGTGTGTGTGTGTGTGTGTGTGTGTGTGTGTCTGTGGGTTCGTCGTGACCCTTCCTCCAATGCTAGTATTAACGCCAGTCTCTTGCTACTGCTGCCGGATCGCCGTGAGGTCCAGCCCTGGGGCTCCTCCTATACCAAGGCATCGATTGCAGTGTTATCCTACTAAAGGACACGACAGTCTATGCGTGTTCGCAAATAATAACTCTGTAGTCAGCAAAACCACGGGAGGAAGCAAAAGAAGAGAGAGAGAGAGAGAGAGAGAGAGAGAGAGAGAGAGAGA
>CM031608.1:64152369-64159869 GCA_018398815.1 Conus ventricosus
AACACAGTAATTATCTTAAGGAGGGCTACGACAACGTCCACGTGCATTCAATCAGCCTGACAATAAAACCAAGACAGTGACCACGGCAATACCATCTGAACGAGTCCAAGACTCCTGCTCTTCAATGACTGTTTACAAAAGAACCTCAGCTGGCTGAGTGTCTAGCGCCCACTTGGTGCACCGAGGTCCTAGTGGTTACATCCCTCCCCCTTTCGCTATCGGGCAGGTTCGAACTCTCTACTACCTTACGTGTCATCTTTCACCTGACCACTTCGTCCCCTTGACACAGTTCGACCGTGTGTGATGGGTAAGGCACACTGGTTAATGGGTCTATTACCTATATACTATATACGTACAACGTCCCTTTGCCTCTAAGCGTTTAATGCCTTTGTGAGAGGTTTAACGCCCTTGACACAAACACACACACACACACACACACACACACACACGTGTCGATCTCGCGCGACATGCCTATATTACCAGGACAAACAGACAAAAGGAAGTGGAAAATAAGATTGCGCTGTTCTTTCTGTGCAAATGATTCGTTACCAAGACTGCCTCAGCAATATGTTTAAGGGTAAATCTGAAAGTATGTTGTTTTCTGTTTTGTATTATGTTCTTTGAAAGCATTATGCTTAACTGAGAAAAGACGAGCTTAGAACCAACGCCATGGTTCAGGGGATACATTTTCAGGTTCTGGATTATCACCGTCTTGTTTTACCATTATATTATTGCTCTTCCATGTATTCTGCCAACGCCGTGGCGCGCTCGCGCGCGCGCGCGTGTGCATGTGTGTGTGTGTGGGTGTGTGTGTGTGTTTATTTCATTGTTTTATTGTCAATCCAATGGCTGTTCATATCTTATTTTCAAGCCTAGAAAGTTTCTTGTGTTACCGCCATAATTACTGTTTCTCCATGTATCGCAGAGGTTATTACGTTTCTTGCTTTATCACAAACACGCTGTCCTTTCTTCTTTTGGTTCCAACATTATGACGGTTTTGTTTGTTTGCCTGTTTGTTTTGTTTTCGTTTTTCACCAAAGCTATGAAGTTTCTGGTTCTGCCCCCGAAACTGGACTTTTCTTCTCTCACTGCCAACACTGTAAAGTCTCGTTTCATGGCCAACTGTTTGACACGTTTTGCTTAATGGCCAAAACTCTCACGTGCTTTGTTTTTACCGCGAAAACTATAATATTATTTAAAATCACAATGCCATATTTCATATGTACGGCCACCGTGGCCTTTATCTACAGCACCCCCCCCCCCCCAAAAAAAAAAAAAAAAAAACAACAACAAAAAAACAAAAACAAAACACACCAAACAAACAAACAAAGAAAGCAAAAAACAACTACGTAATGTCCATCTTTGGCAACTGGACAGAGCCACTGTTTTCGTTCCCTTTGGAGGACTATCGCTTTTGTTTCTGCTAGTTGTAATATTATTGTTTTACCGTGGCGGTTTTTTTTTTTTTTTTTTTTTTTTTTTTTTTTAACCATCAACGTTGGGAGCCTTCTTCGTTTTACTCCCAAATCTGTCACGGTTCGTACTTTTATTGCAATCGCTATGACAATTCTGTTCAACTGCTAACAGTAATACGTTTCTTATGTTTCTGTCAATCCCACAATATTTCCTGTTTTACTGTCAACACTATGACGTTTCCCATTTACCCACCATCACTACAATGTTTCACTGCCAACACTGTCACTTTTTTTGGTTTATCCCCATCGTTATGATATTTCTTGTTTTAGCACTATGATTTTTCATGTTTTTTGCCGCCAACACTACGACGTTAATGGTTTCATTGCCATGTGTATGGTATTTCTTTTCTAATAGTCGACACCACGACGCATTTTGTTTTTCAGCTAACACTTTTGACGTTTCTTATGTTATTGCCAACACTCCGAGTTGTCTTGTTCCATGGCTTCTAAAATGACGTGTCCTGATCTCCTGCCAACACTATAACGTTTCATATTTTAGTGTCAACAATGTGTTTCTTGTTTTCTGTCAACAATACGACGTTTCTTGTTTTCCCGCCATTATTATGACGTTGTTTTTGTTTTATAGCCATCACAGTGACATTTCTTTATTTTTCCACCATTATTATGACGTTTCTTATTTTACACCCATTACTATGACGTTTCTTGTTTGATCGCCAAACCGTCTTCTTCTCTTCCCCTTGACCTTATTTCTGTGACCTAAGTGGTCGTATGGGAGACATGAGGGAAGACTCCATCAAACTTCTTCTCCATTGCAGCCTGTCCTCTGCTTCTCGCAGGAGTTCTGGCATCCTGAGGTTTGTCCATTCTCCGACCAGCTCTTTCTCTGCCTGCCTCTGCGTCTTCCTCCTACAAGCGCGCCTCGCAGGATTGTCTTTGCCAGCGAGTCGTGTCGTGCCATGGGGCCAAACCACGTCAGCTTTCTCCTCCTAGCTGTAGCCAGGAGGGGTTCCTGCGTGTCTGCCCGTGTGGCCACCTGCTCTCGTACAGAGTCGTTGGTTTTGTGCTCTAACCAGGAGATGTGGAGCCGTCTTCTGTATGCCTTCATTTCAAAGGCTTGGATCCTTCTCTCCAATTCTGCCGTCAAGGTCCAGCACGATTGAAGATTGAAAGGATGAGGGCTTTGTATAGCTTGAGTTTTGAAGGGAAGCTGATCTTATGGCTTCTCCACCGCTTTGTGATCTTTGCCATGGCTGATGTAGCAAGAGCTAATCTGACTTTGTGAGTGTGGAGCCGAGGTATTTGAACGCCTCCACCTCTTCCAGCTTTTGTCCGTTCATTGTGATGTTTACGGTCTGGTCTTCATGGCTGCTATTCACCATCACCTTGCTTTTTTCTGCGCTGATCGTCATCCTGTGTGCACTGGCTCCGTCTTCTAGCCTGCTGGTTAGTCTTCAAGCCTGCTGGTTAGGTCTTGGAGTTCCTTGTTGCTTCTTCCGTGTAGATCTATGTCGTCAGCAAAGCGCAGATTGCATATGGGCCTGCCCCCTACGGATGGTGGTATCGATGGCCTCGTGCATGAAATTCTCCAAATAGAAGTTGAAGAGGGTCGGGGAGAGCAGACAGCCTGTCGGACGCCAATAATAGTGTGGAAGTAGTCCTCTATTTGGCTGTTCAGTACCACAGCGCTGGTTGCCGACCTGCACAGTGCCTGTATGATCTGGACCAACCCTTTCTCCACGTTGACATCTCTGAAGACATGCCAAACTCGATCGAAATCTTCATAGACCGCCAGTACCACGCTCTTCTGTTTTTACCGTCATCGCTATACGTTTCTTGTTTTATCATAAATACTTTGACGTTTCTGTTTAAATGCATTCCCCAGAGCTTCATTGCTTATTGCCATTATCATGATGTTTCTTGTTTTCCCAACCTCCATGATGTTTGTTGTTTTACCGCCAGCTTTTAACACTTTTGTTTTCCGCGCGCACTGTGACGTTTCTTGTTTACTTGCCAGCATCATGACATCTTTTTTCATTTACTGCCAACTTCATTACACACACACACACACACAACACACAACACACACACACACACACACACACCCCACACACACAACACACACAACACACACACAACACACACACACACACACACCACACACACAATATATATATATATATAGAGAGAGAGAGAGAGGGGGAGAGAGAGAGAGAGAGAGAGAGAAGAGAGAGAGAGAGAGAGAGAGAGAGAGAGAGAGAGAGAGTGATAAGACAAGTATTAAAAGAGGTATTAAAAATCTACAAATTTGTTTCAAGCCTTGGCTATCGTCAGGATGGAGTTTGGGTTGCCCACCGCCCGTGTTATATTGCGTGGGGGGCGCGGTTGGCAGCTGTTTTCACGTGCGTGTTGGCTGCACGTGTTTTTTTTTTGGTTTTCAGGTTACTGTACGGGGTGTGTTTACTAACAACGATTTCCATTTGTGCCTGCAGTTATTTACTATTTCTGTTTTAGTATTAAGAGTTGCTAAGTGAGGTTTACACAGTATTAGCCCTTTTTCAGTTAGGCATAGGTTGCACCTTTTTGAAATATTGCTGTATGGTGATGCCCTTTTTATGATTTTCCAGGATATGTTGTAGTTTATTTTTGCGTCTTTAAGTTTCCAAATGTATTTGCTAAATTCAGTTTGCTTTTTGTATTGTTCTTTGTTGAATGACTGTGGTTTGCATATCTGGTTTTGAAGTGGTTTACAGTGATCCCTATGTATGTTTCGTTTTCGTTTTCTGATGTCACAGTAGCCTGGTATATGTTGTGAAGACATTTATTGCTTAGAGGACACTGCTCTTTTTTGGTGCAATTGCAGGGTTTCCTTTCGTCACCCTTCTTTGCTGTGTTGATTTTCATTTTGTTGGAAGCGTCAATTAGGTTTTTGAGGTTGGGCATACATGAGTACGATAGTTTCACAGTGTTTTTGTTGAATATTTTGGACAGTTTGTGTTCTAGTGGAAATGAAGTTGTGAAGATTTTGAAAAATTCTTTCCCTATGTTTGTTTTGAGTTTCCCATCGTATGGTGGGTTGTACCATATGATTTTTCTTTTCTATTTTTCTTGCTTTTATTTGTGTTTTTATCTGGGTTGTATTGTAGTTTGTAATTGTATCCACTTCTTTGTAGTGCCTCCTGGTATTCTACTGCTGCATTGTTGAACACTTTCTGACTGCATGACAGGTTTGATATTCTCTTATTTATGCCGTGGGGTATGGTCTTTAATACAGATGGTGGATGGTTACTTTTGATGTGTACATAGAGAGGCGTGTCGTTGGGTTTCTTCTATGGTTTATATATGTGATTATTGAGATCCAGTGTTATGTCTAAGCAGTTCACTACCTTTTTGTTTGCTTCAATGGTAATTTTTAAGTTATGATTTTGGAAGATTTTGCATAGCTTTTTTTTTCCTATTTTCAATGGTTCTTGGGTTATTGTTTAGTGCAGCAAGGCCGTCATCTCTGTATAGTCCGACTTGCTTTCCGAGTTTTTTCTTGATGTTGGATAGCATGAATAGTCCAACCAGATCGCATGTTTCTGCACCATCATATGAACCCATGGTTACGTCAAATGTTGAATTTCTGTTGTTTTCTTGATCCAGGTTTCGTTTCTGCTGTGCAGTAATGTTTTCTTGGTGTGGAGAATGATTTCCATTTCTGACCCTGTTATGTCTGTGTGGTTACTGGCAAACTTCAGTGCTTTGTTGAGTACTTCCTCATCTTTCGATGTGTAAAAGTCTACTATGTCAAATGTGATGAATACTGTATTACTTTGTTTATTGAGTTTTTTTTAACCATTGGATAACTTCGTATGTGTTCTTCCAGAGGTTGTATTCAGAGTTTGATTTTATGTTCTTTATTGTTTTATCCAGAATTTTCTTGCTTATTTTGCCTAGTTCAGATTTGGATGGATTTATTAGTCTACATGTTGGATTGTTATGAAAGTTGGGCTTGTGGTCTTTGAGTGTTATGAAAGCTTCTTTTGTTGCTGTCGCTTCTATCCTGTCACTTAGGTCTATGCGCTCTGCAAGTTCTTTTTCTTTAGTGCGGATACTGTCATGGATATTTTTGTCGGCTTTTTTGTAGTTTTTCTGGATATTTTTGTCAAGGAGTTGAGAGTATTCCTTTGGTTCCATTTTGTATTAATTACTAGTTTTATCAGCCTTCACAAATATTTTTGCGTCATTTTGTACTTGTTTTATTTGTTGTTGTTTTTAATGTTGTTTGGAAATCGCCGTTAGATTTTTTTAATTCAATGTTGGCTAGCAATCTTTTCATTTTATCTTCAAAGGGCTTCATTTCGTCTATGGCTGGTGGTGATCGCCATGATTTGAAATTGTACGTGTTTTTGTCCTCTTCTTTTGAGTTTGGATTTAGAAAAAAGAAAGCTTTCCATCTCATGTTGTGCACAAACTTTTCTGTTTGTTCTATTAATTTTTTTTATTATATGATTGCGGATTAGAAAACGGTATATTTTTTGTTGACTGCCTAAAATTGGTTTTCTCCATTTTAAAATCCTTCAGGCCACAGTGCTCAACGTGAGGAGCGATTAGGATCAGTGTGGTTAAAATGCCTAGGGTAATTTTATAAGTGCTCGACCCCTTGGGGAGCAACATTAGATAAGACAAGTATTAACAGAGGTATTAAAAATCTACAAATTTGTTTCAAGACTTGGCTATCGTCAGGATGGAGTTTGGGTTGCCCACCACTGGTGTTATATAGCGTGTGGGGCCCGGTTGCAGCTGTTTTCACGTGCGTGTTGGCTGCACGTGGTTTTGGGGTTTTCAGGTTACTGTTCGGGGTGTGTTCACTAACAACGATTTCCATTTGTGCCTGCAATTATTTACTATTTCTGTTTTAGTATTAGGAGTTTCTAAGTGAGGTTTACACAGTATTAGCCATTTTTCAGTTAGGCATAGGTTGCACCTTAATATATATTATCAAAAATAAAACAAATCCTCCACTTGCAGCCTATGGAGACCATCGTAACCCATCCTAAAGATATCGCTATTCATATTGTCTGCTCCGAGACCTTTCGTCCGCTGGATGGGACTCTTCAGAGAGCCATTGCTGATTGTGTATGTACTCCCTTGGCATCATCAAATAGAGATATACCACAGTGTACAATTCCGTGGTATTCTCACCACAAAGGATTCAGAAAGGAAATCCTAAAATGTGGTAAAGAAGTAAGATGCTGAAACACTGATGTCACATGTCAACCGTATAAGATATAGGAGTCAATCTTTGAGCCTGTGCATGAGGATCTTTGTAACGTGGCAAGGGAGGTCAACAAGTTTCAACAGTCCAAGTGGTCAGCCGAACTGTTAAATAACCCAGGAATTGTCGGCGACTAACAATGGTGCAGGAGAGCCTTTACTTGGATCTACACACACACACACACACACACACACACACACACACACACACACACACACACACACACACACACACACACACACACACACACCTGCATGCTTCAGTCCGCCCTTATTTGTGCCACCAATTCTTTGCCTTTTCTCTGTCTGTAGTGTCGTGTCTATTCATCACAGGAGAGTCATAGTAGTCCTACCCTCTCATGTGTTTTCGTATACCCTCTGCGTATTCCCTCGGCACAATATTCCATTTTATTTTCACGGGGGGAAATCTTATAAGCCTCAAGCAACACAAAGAACCGAAAGAGCTGGCCACTTGCAGTCAAAAGTTTCCAATCTCGACTTGGTTTGTTCAATCACGCTTCTGTCAAAGCAAGAATGACACCAGGACTGAATGGACCTAAGCCACTGCATTAAGTCAGAGTGGAAAGAAATGTCAATAGTATTTCGGGGTGCTCTGTCTTTGTCTCTGTTTCTGTCTGTCTGTCTGTTTCTGTCTCTCTGTCTTTCTTCTCTGTCTCTCTCACTCTCTCTCACTCTCTCTCTCTCTCTCTCTCTCTCTCTCTCTCTCTCTCTCTCTCTCTCTCTATCTCTCTCTCTCTCTCCTCCCATAAAAGCAGTGGCATTGTGGCAAGTGAAAGTGTGTGCAGAA
>CM031608.1:64167369-64172369 GCA_018398815.1 Conus ventricosus
GTCCGTCCACTAAAGTAAAATATCCATGCGGAGTTTGCAATTTGAGAGTCACATGGAAACATAAAGCAGTTGCCTGTGACGTCTACAATACATGGTATCACACTAAATGTATGTTATTCAATTCAGTAGTTATGAAGCATTATGTAATAGTGATATATCTTGGAAGTGTTTTACCTGCGGGCTTCCAAACTTTAGTTCAATCAGTGTTTCAGTGTACGTGACAAAATTTACATCCCCTTCCTCCCAGAACGACACATTCTGAGAGCGCGTATGGACAAAAACATGCCTCCTGCACACAAGGAGATGATTGTGAAAAGCCAAACAGACGATCCAGCCTGGCATGATGACAGCTTCATATGCCGGCAAATAATGACTTGAAAACAAGACGAAGCCACGTCTTAATATGTTTTTTTTGTGCTTTGTTTTTTTTTTGTTTTTTTTTTTTTCTCTTCGAATTTCAACATCGCTGAAAAAAATGTTTCAAAGCTGGCGCGAAACAAACCCTAGTCTGGGTACCCCCCCCCCTCCCCAACTCCCCGCTCCCCTTAATGTGATTTATGGTACCAGTGTTAAACTACTTTCAGGATTGCCAAAACGTTTGTCATTAGTATGGTGATTCGTGTGCCAAGAATTGTATCCATTAACCACAAACTGGCAATTTTCATGTAGATCGATTCCTTACGTCTGTCAGTCTTTCTTTCCCTCGCCTTTCTCAGTGGTCACTCACTCACACAGACACACAGACACACAGACACACAGACACACACACACACACGAGCGCACGCACACACACACACACACACACACACACACACACACACACACACACACACACACACACATGCACGCGCACACGCACACGCACACGCACACGCACGCACACATCTACATGTGCTCTTGCATACATTCCAGGGCACCCACCCACCCATGCCACTTCACACACACACACACACACACACACACACACACACACACACACACACACACACACACACACACACACACACACACACATACACACACTTACACACACACACACACACACACACACACACACACACACACACACACACACACACACACACACACACTTACACAAACACACACACACACACACACACACACACACACACACACACACACACACACTTACACACACACACACACACACACACACACACACACACACACACACACACACACACACACACACACACACACACACACACACACACTTACACACACACACACACACACACACACACACACACACACACACACACACACACACACACACACACACACACACACACACACACACACATACACAACAATACACACAGACAGACATGCACGCGCACACGCACACGCACACACACATCTACATGTTTCCGCATGTGATAGGAACAACGATATCCCTAGCACTCAGTTTAATTTTGAAATTTTAGATGTAGATGTAGACGCCTTTAGTTCATTTTTGGAGGTTATAAAACTTTGTGCAACTTGAACCATGTTAGCCTCCTGTGTACATCTGTGCCGAGTACTGTTCTCACGTCGATTACTAGGCCCAGATTTGAACCCTTGATTTCAATTAATATCAAAAATAGTACAGTGATAAGAAATTGTTTGAATGAAAGAGTTAGACATAGAGGAGTTAAATTATGGCTTTTAAGCCTTATCCTACTGTCGGGAGACATTGAACTCAACCCTGGTCCGTCCACCAAAGTAAAATATCCATGCGGAGTTCGCAATTTGAGAGTCACATGGAAATATAAAGCAGTTGCCTGTGACGTCTGCAATACATGGTATCACACTAAATGTGTGTTATTCAATTCAGCAGTTTACGAAGCATTATGTAATAGTGATATATCTTGGACGTGTTTTACCTGCAGGCTTCCAAACTTTAGTTCGAGACTTTCTGAAGATTCTATTGAAATCTGCAGCTCAGAAAGCAACCGTTTTGACCCTATCTCACCAGACCGATCCCAAAAGAAAACTTGAAATTTTGTCCTAAGTTTGCATCCACCCCTGATTCTAAAACTGATAAAATCCTAAATCATAAGTGCAACCGAACTCGAAATCATTAGGAGAGAAAAAGATAAACTTAAATGCATAGTCGTAAACTTTCAATCTCTTATCAAGAAAAGGAAGAACTCAGTAATTTAGTCAAAGAAAAAAACATTGATGTTGTAATTGGAACAGAAACTTGGCTAGAAATTGGAACATCCAGCAGTGAACTTCTAATGGAGGATTTTGGTATTTATAGAAAGGCGGACTAGGAAGAGGAGGCGGGGGAGTCTTGATTGCCATTAGGAAGAACTTAGTCAGTGAGTTTTTATATCAAGGCAAAAACAGTGAACGTTTATTTTTTTAGGTTTAAAATTTTAAGAATAAGAGACCTGTCATTGTTGGATCAGTATACAGACCCCCAGACTCAGATGAAAATGTATGTTCGTCTATTTGCAGAGACATTTCTGATATTGTTTGGCCAATAGGAAGGCAATATTAATGGATTGGTGGAGACTTCAACTTACCAGATATTGATTAGCGTGGAGATCCCATACTGGTAATAATACAATAAAAATTTTAATTCTCAGTTTTTGATACTACCAAGCCCTTGGATTAGTGCATTCAGTTGAAATACCAACACGTGTTAAGGCATTCCGGGATTTAATTTTTACCAAATTTGTCCCAGGCGTTTTAGGCAATCAGGAATTAATTGCAGGCCTGGGGATCATGAAATAATTCTCTTAGAGAGCAACTTTCAACCCTTCGAAGAAAACCCCTAAACGTACCATCAGACTCTGGAACCAAGCAGACTTCCCAAAAATTACGCGGATTACTCATGTTTTCAGTCGTCTTTTTTGAGGTCTCATAGTGTTAAAAAAAATGCCAATGACCTTAGGAAGTGTATAAAAACAAATTTGGGGAATTTATTATGGATGACAACATACCTACTAAAATAACTTCAAGAAAAGAAACCACCAGCCATGGATTAATACAAAAACAAAAACGTTTGTTGGGGAAGGGAAAAACATATTTTCTTTAAAAAATTTGGGAAACTACACCCAAATTTTCAGAAAGATTACTGATTAGGTATAAACATATAAGAGAAAGTGTCAGAGAGAATGTAGGCTTGCTCACTCAATTATGTTGATTCGATGATTTCAGAAGGTGATCATCAAAACAAAAATTATGGACTTACTTTAAGGAGTAAGAGACAGGACAACATTGGATTCCAGACCTAGAAACAACCAGAATAACCTAATACAGGACCCTGAAGGGAAAGCAGATTTTCTAAACAAGCAATTTTGTTCGGTTTTCTCAAATCCCAAGCCTTTAATTAACGTTAGACTAAAGGATGATAAATAAACTCCCTGAAATGCAAAACATCAAAGTAAACAAAGCAGGAGTATTTAATTTAAACTGACCAACATCAATGAAAAAAAAAAACTACTGGTCCTGATGGCGTTCCTGGCAAGCTCTAAAAATTTAATGTGCCAAGAATTGAGTGAGTTATACCAACTACTTTACCAAGCTTCACTGGACCGGGGAATAATCCCCAATGAGTGGCGAGATGCGAGCAGTGTTCCTTTATCAAAAAGGGTGACAAAACAGAAGCAGAAAAACCGTAGACCTGTATCTCTTACATCCATATCAGCAAAACTACTTGAACACATAATATATAGTAGCATAAGGGACCATCTTGACAAAAAAGACTTCTTAAATAAGCCCAGCATGGTTTTAGGACAGCGAAGGAGTTGTGAGACTCAACTTATAACAACTCTCAATGATTTCATAACTGTCAAAACAACAGACAGCAAATAGATGCAATTTTATTAGATTTTTCTAAAGCCTTTGATAAGGTTGACAATGAGGGCCTGCTGCTTAAATTAGAACACATCGGCATTGGCGGTTCTTTGCTAAATGGGCTAGATCATTCCTCGTTGGGAGAACGCAGAAAGGTGTTGTGGAAGGGTCGTCAACCCATTGTAAACTAGTCTTGTCAGGTGTACCACAGGGGAAATGTTCTGGGGCCCTTGTTTTTCTTAATTTATATAAAGACATAAGTAGAAATCTCTCTCCTGGAACTACTAGAAAGCTTTTTGCAGATGACAGCTTAGTATATAGAACAACCAGAAGCAAGCATGATACACGCATTCTACAAGAAAATCTAAACGCTCACAAGAGTGGGAAAAAACTTGAAAAAAGGAATTTCATCCCCAAAAAGTGCCAAGTGTTGCGTATAGTAATAAACGCTCACCAACTAGATCAGAATATTTTATTTATAATACTATCTTTAAAAAAAACCAATGCTGCAAAATATTTAGGCGTGATTATAGATAGTCGTCTCAAATGTATGTAAGAAAAGCAAATAACATCTTAGCTTCTTATACAGGAATATCAATGACTGCCCCCAAAAGGTTTAAAAACGACTGCTACAAAACACTGGTTAGACATACTGGAATATGGTTGCTCAGTCTGGGATCCTTACCATCTAAAGGACATTGATAACCTCAGAAGATTCAGAAGAGAGCTGCACGGTTCGTAACAGGAACCACAACAGAGAAAAGGGGAAAAAAACTAGGAAGAACATGAGGAAATTAGAATGGAAACCCTTTAGAAAGAGAGAAGAGCTTTTATCAAACTTAACATCTTCTTCAAAGGCAGAGCTAAACTAATCGATATTCCAATGGAACTAGTATTGAATAAAAGTAGCACCAGGAGTGGCGGTCAATGTTATACTATACCTGCATCAAATATTGACAGCCACTTACATTCTTTTTATCCTAGTTTGTAAAGGCTGGGTGTCATCAAGATTGCCACAAATGCAGTCTCATTAAAAAAATTGATACGACAGTTTTGAGATCTGCTATTTTACGATTTTCTATTTCAACTTCCCCAGATATTTTTTTGGTTACCTGGGCCTGAATCGGGCCATTGTTTTTACTTCTTGAATTAACGAGTGCACCCCTTGTTGCCTAATTTGCTCCATGGGC
>CM031608.1:64177369-64179869 GCA_018398815.1 Conus ventricosus
CAATGATCACACACACACACACACACACACACACACACACACACACCACACACACACACACACACACACACACACACACACACACACACACACACACACACGCGCGCGCGCGCGCGCGCGCGCGCGCACGCACGCACGTACGCACACACACACGCACGCACGCACGCACGCACGCACGCACGCACGCACGTACGCACGCACGCACGCACGCACGCACGCACGCACGCTAAATACCTACACGAACATACATATATATGCAGTACACATGCATGCAAACACACATTTACATTCACACACTGACAGACAGACAGACACAGCGACAGAGACAGACAAACAGACTGACAGACAGAGAAAAAGACAAACACACGAACACACACACACGTACACGTACACGCACACGCACACACACTCACGCACACGCACACGCACGCACGCACACACAACACACACACACACACACACACACACACACACACACACACACACACACACACACACACACACACACACACACACACACACACACACACACACACACACACACACACACACACACACACACACAACACACACACACACACACCCTCACACACCCTCACACACGCACACACGCAGTGGAATACAAAGTTCAGACAGAAACAAAGAGGACGGCTCCCAGCACTGAAAAAACGGCAGTGGCAGCTCTGAGGTTGCTCTTCCCCTCCACACAGGCCTGCGTACCTGAAATCAGAAGGGCTTTCTGTTTGCAGTTGTGGATTCTTCCTGGCTGACGGCTAAGCAGACACATGCAGCACGTGGTTGACCTTCTCTGCCTTCTCTGTCCGCTGTAATCAATCAGAGTGCAGGGAGAAGTAAACCCTGGCTGTCAGAACGTGTGGCCATGTAGGGACCTGTGCGCAAAATTTGACCAAGGGGAAAAGGTGAAGGGGCGTCAACATGGACAAGGCATGTTTTATTTACTTTACTCTATTTACTTGTGTTCTTTTTTGGTCTCGTTGATCTATGAACATAAGAATGACGAAAAGGAAGCTGTGTTGTTCAATTTTGGTCAGAGAAATACTTGGCCAGGATGAAAACGGCCCTTCATTTCTTGATATACCCTGCTGTGAATCAGGCCCCAGAGATACAAACACCCGCAGTGTTTGGGACTTTTCGGACCATTCTCCATACTCTCATTTCACTGTAGTTGGAATTCTAAGCAACGCCTCCAGAAATACGTCATTGTGTGGATGAAGTGAATGTGGTTCCAGCCTTTCATCAGAGTTCTTGGCACACTAAGCTTGATAGACACCAACACAAAACACACACACACACACACACACACACACACACACACACACACACACACACACACACACACACACACACCACACACACACACACACACAACACACACACACACCGCGCGCGCGCACGCACACAACACACCCCACCACAGGGGGAGAGAGAGAGAGGAAGGGGAGAGAGAGAGAGAGAGGAGAGAGAGAGAGAGAGAGGGGAGAGAGAGGAGAGAGAGAGAGAGAGAGAGAGTAGAGGAGGAAAGAGAGAGAGAGAGAAAAGAAGGGATCAGCTTTGAAACGCCTTTCTTCAATTTAGATTTCACCAAAGAATAAGTATTTTCATTAACATTGATTTAAAGATAACCCCCCTCTCTCTCTCTCTCTCTCTCTCTCTCTCTCTCTCTCCTCTCTCTCTCTCTCTCTCCCCTCTTCTCTCTCTCTCTCTCTTCTCTCTCTCTCTCTTCAAGATGTAAACGTCCAGAGAGAGAGAGAGAGAGAGAGAGAGAGAGAGAGATGAGAGAGAGAGAGATTGGGAGTGAGAGAGGGGAGAGAAGAGAGAGAAAGGAGAGAGGAGAAAGGGGAGAGAGAGAGAGAGTTCCTTTTCCAGCTATTGACCATATTATATACACTATATTCACTTGTACAGAAATATCTATTTAGCATTCTAAACTCTATATAGCCTTTGTTGGGCTTCAGGAAGGCCTTCGACTCTGTTAATCGTTAATATTCTTTGGAAAAGTGTTGCGTAAAAGTGGAGTGAATGGAAAACTTTATTTGGCTATTCGTGGTATGTATAATTCTGTGCTGGCATGTGTGCGTGCAAGAGTGAATATTCTAATTATTTTGACTGTCCAAAGGGTGTTAAAACAAGGCTGCCTTTTGAGCCCACAATGTTTCCTTTTTCATTAATGAGTTAGCAATTGAAATATCAAAAAAGGAAAGCACGGTATCCAATTAATCTCAGGAGCTGTTGAGATATTTTTGCTTCTGTTTTGCTGACGATGTCATTTTTAATGTCTCAAACAGTTTATAGGTTTTTCAAAAACCCAATTAAAGTCACTAAAAGAAGAAACAGATCGTTTAGGATTAACTGTCAATTTAGATAAAACTAATATTATTGTATTTAAAAATGGTGGACCCCTTTCAAGGCATGAAAAATGGTTTTTAGGGAAAATGAAGAAATAAAAGAGGTCAATTCTTTTGATCCCTAGGTTTGATAT
>CM031608.1:64192369-64197369 GCA_018398815.1 Conus ventricosus
TGTGTGGACAATTGCCCAATGGGAAACAGGTGAAGGAGAGAGGCAACATGGATAAGGCATGTTCCGCTTATACTGTTTATTTCTTATGTTCTTTTCAGTCGCGTTAATCTATGAACATGTGAATGACGAAGACTATGGTATGTTGATCCATTTGGGTCAGAGAATAAGATCGGAGAACAAAATCGGCTCTTCATTTATATAAATATATATTGATGATGATGATGATGATATTAATAATAATGATAATGATAATCATCATCATCATCATCATCATCATCATCATCATCATCATCATCATCATCATCATCATAACAATGATAATGATGACGCTGATGACAATGATGATGATGATGATGATGATGATGATGATGATGATGATGATGATGATGATGATGATGATGATGATGATGATACCACCACTACAACTACTTCTGCTACTACTACTACTACTCCTACTACTACTACTACTACTACTACTACTACTACTACTTCTACCACCACTACCACTACTGCTACTATCATTACTGTTAGGCCTTTTATCTGCTGGACCAGACATCATGGAGGCACCTTCATACGCATAATCATTTTAGTTTTTCAGCAACATATCCCGCCACCACACTTTTTTTTTTCGTTCGTTACTTTTCTACCCTTCGGGGATTGCTTTGGATTGCGGTTGGATTCTACTTTTGAACTCTTGGTGATGAGAGTACCACAGACTTGTAGAATGTGATATATCTCCATTGGATGCCAAGGGAGCGCAGACACAATTAGCCGTGCCTCCCTGATGATCCAAAGGATCCGGTGGATGAAAAGTCTCGGAGCAGACAGCACGAATGGTTCTCTTTTCAGGATAGATTACAAGGGTTCCTGTATGCAGCTAGTAAAGGATTCAATGGGTTTTTTTTTACATATTATATTTCCCTGCTTTCTCGTTCTCATTTTCCTCCTCTTCTGTTCTTTTACCCATGATCCACGTCCTCTTCTTTTTTTTAAAATGTTAATTTGTGTCATATTATCAATATAATGATAGATGTATTGTCAGCCTGTACTTGTTTTACCCCACTACTAAATGTTTCAATACGATATTGTTTGGTCTATCAGTGTAAGATTGCATCTCTTAAGAGATCCACGTAAAGGCTGTTCTGCACAATTCTTAGCTGCTGACAATGCTTGGGTTATTACACAGCAGAGCCGATTGCTCTGACTGTTGGACACCTTCTGATCTCCCTTGCATCCTTAAATTGATCTTCAAGCATAGGCTCAAAGATTTCTCCACTACATCTTATACTGTTTACATGATGATTCAAGTTTTTCCGCGGCTTATTTCCTTACCACACTTTCTTTCTGTATTGCTTTTCTACCCGTTGCTGGCTGCTTTGCGGTGCTGTTGGAATCTACTTTTGAACCCTTAGTGGTGAGAATACCATAGAGTTATAGATGTGGAACATCTCCTTGTTCCCACCAAGGGAGCACAGACACAATTACCTGTGCCTCCCTGATGAGTCCGATTCAGCGGATGAAAGTCCTCGGAGCAAGTGACACAAATGGTTCTGTCTTCTGAATGAATGACAGTGGTTCCCGTATGCTACAAGTGAAGAGTTCAATATTTATAACAGATTTCCCTGATTTTTCGTGCTCGTTTTCTTTCTTCCCCTGTTCTTTTCCAACCCACATGCCTTTCTTTTTATGTAACCTTTGCCAGATCAGAAATATGACGACGGGGAAACTGTGAGCCTTCATGTGTTTTCCCCCCACCACTGGACTGTTCCAATATATATGCACCCCCACTCATATATATATATATATATATATATATATATATATATATATATATATATATATATATATATATTGTTGAAAAGTAAGGTTTAAAACTATCTACAGCGCTGTTTCATGCAATGCAATCATCAGGATCATCAGGATCCTGATGATTGCATTGCATGAAACAGCGCTGTAGATAGTTTTAAACCTTACTTTTTAACAAATGTTGCTCCCAGTGTGTGTGTGTGTGTGTGTGTGTGTGTGTGTGTGTGTGTGTGTGTGTGTGTGTGTGTGTGTGTGTGTGTGTGTGTGTGTGTGTGTGTGTGTGTGTATGTGGCACTAGTTTCATTTTACCTCTAATCGCAGAAGTCTTTGCTTTTAGACAAGTGCAGTCTTCAATCTTATGTCTTTGCACGTTATGTGATCATAGACAATAAACGAACAATTGAAAAAACATTTAACACAGCAAATAATTTTTTTTAAACCCACGAAATAACATCAAATACAAACACGTAACATCTACAATTCATTAAAGGTAAGTAATATAGGACTTTGGGTTAATGTTAATCCAATGTCACACATTAGTGAGGAATTATTTAAGATTTCATCCAAGAAAGTTTCAGATAAAGCAGGCAAAATTTATTTTCAACTGCTTACGTTTCGGGGAAGGAATGAAGAAAAAGGAAATCAACAAAATTTGTATTCAACCTTATATCATTATACAGCTTTCTACTATATATCATATTATGTAATCACCTGCACATTTAATGCAATATTACAGCTCACGCCTATTGTCACGCCTCTGGGCTTTCTTCATGCCTTCCTTATAGATCATTTCGTTTCGCTATAAGGCTGGCCTCATTGGGAAATAGCCAACTGGTGGGACGATTCGTAACAAACTCTCTCTCTCTCTCTCTCTCTCTCTCTCTCTCTCTCTCTCTCTCTCTCTCTCTCTCTCTCTCTCTCTCTCTCTCTCTCTCTCTCTCTCTCTCTCTCTCTCTCTCTCTGGGAAAAACTGAAGGAAAAGGTAATAATTAAAAGATATGGTTTTTTTTTTGTTGTTTTTTGTTGTGCTTCAATTTTATTGTTCTCTATGTATAAGCAACACATAATCAGTGTGAGAGTGCCAATACACCCCACATTAGAACAATAACAATCTCAGACATTTTTGTATCAGACGTCAGAACACTAAAATCATCAAGACTATGTCAATTTGTAAGAGAACATACAGACTACGCATGGTGTGTAAGGGACTGGTTGGAGAAAAAAATGTATAGAGGAAAAAAAAAAAACTGCTTACGTTTCAAAGGTATATGCATATGTGATGTGTTTTCGCTAATGCACGTCTTTGGTACATTTTGTTTTGAAACGTACAAGTCTAAATCAAAGCGGTCAATGCCTTACATGATAGAAGCTATTACGAGTTTTTGAAATACTATCATACCATGGTGGCTTTTTTCGGTAAACAGAAAGTGCCCAGTTTACTCTAGATTTTTTTCTGGAGTGCTCCAAACAGGCGTTATGTTACAAAAAAGCTATATCCCTCCAGAGGAGACAAGTGTGTGTGTGTGTGTGTGTGTGTGTGTGTGTGTGTGTGTGTGTGTGTGTGTGTGTGTGTGTGTGTGTGTGTGTGTGTGTGGTGTGTGTGTGTGTGTATGTGTAATAACAATAACAATAATAACAACAACAATGGTTTATTCAGTTTTTGCAGGCCCTCTGGCCCATATGAACAGGAGAACTGACTTGCACAATAACTAGCATGGTATAGGTGAGTTTGAAGAGTATAATGACAAAGAAACAAGAAATACACGGCAAATCTTATAAGCAACACAAGCAAACGTTTACCATACGAATCAGTTATAGACAGAGATTTCATTTCCTTAATTTTAGGGATTTAGTAATGTATACTGCAACTTTGAATAACAATTCATTTGACATTGTTCTACCTAATACCTGTATCTTAAATACCGATGGAAAACGATAATAATACAAAGGTATGAATTTCCTGCGAAGTGTGGAATATTTAGGACAAATTAACATGAAATGACATAAATCTTCAATATAATGACCATCACACTGTTTGCAACAAGGATCAGTGATTTGTTGAGTCGAGTGACACACACTGTTCAGAGGTAGCCGATTGCATCTAAACAGACACAAAACACGACGATGTTCGCGAGCAGACAACTGACTCACATAACCGGCCATTATTAACTCTGGGTGATACATACAATAGTCAGGGTATGATGAAAGCGAAGAATGCCAGTCTTGAAAATATGAATCCTTCAAATGTTGTTTGAGCAGATCTATAAAACAATGAGCATTTTCTACATTCTGCATCTGCCATACATATCCAAAGCCATAAGTGTACAACAGCAGTCTTACACGTGTAACCCAGTTTTTTCTACCAGCGTGATCGTGCATTTGCAACATTTTATAGCATTGTTTTCGATATCTGTTGTCGGACATAGACACAAGCCTGCACCAATATTTCACAAGTCGAAGATATGTATCAATATAGATAGGATATCTACCACACTCCCCAAGGGCAATATTGTTTTTGACATCCCTTCCAACCCCTAAAACCATCTTGCAAAATTTAATCTGGACTTTCTCAATAGCATCATATTTTTGAAACCCCCATATTTCAGAACCATACAACAGAATTGGCTTTACTTTCGTGTCAAAAATGTTGAATAACGTAGCAACTGGAATTCCTTGAAGTTTAACATGCAGTCTTTTAATTCCTGCCACTGCTCTCAGAGCCTTACCTGACAGATTTTCTGTACACCTGGACCAGTTTAATGTGGCTGAGAATAAAACGCCAAGATAGTTGTATCTAGGTTCAACCTGAATTTGCTTACCATCATACCACCATTTCTCAGTTGATTTAATGAAACCACCATTTTTTAACACAACCACTCTGGTTTTATCCATATTCACAGTCAGACCCCATTTATGGCAGTATTTTTCCAGACACACTATCTTCTTCTGCAAGTCTGCCACAGAATCGGAAACTAAAGCAATATCATCTGCATACATCAACAGAAAAATACCAAGTGGGTCAGCAAAAATCTCAATACCTCTTGCACCAGTCTAATAAGTCAGCTTGCAACTCAGATAAAAATATAGAAAACAACAATGGACTTAAAACACATCCTTGTCTTACACCTGACATAGAGTCAAAATACTCGGTTATACTGGTCCCCACTTTAACAGCGGCTTTCACATTTCTGTAC
>CM031608.1:64214869-64217369 GCA_018398815.1 Conus ventricosus
TCTCCCAAACAGACTTGTCACAAGAGCAAGTGTCTACGACATGGAGGTCAGCACAGAGAAGTCAAAGGTCATGGTCAACAGCACGACTAACAGCAGTGCCAACATAACCATGAATGGTGTGCCCCTGGAAGAAGTAACCAGCTTCAGGTTCTTGGGAGCAACCCTGTCCAAAGATGGCACCTGCACAGCAGAAATCCAAATCAGGATCAACTCCGCATCAGTAGCGATGGCCTGACTGAACAGGGAGTGGAAGAGCAACATCAATTTCCACACAAAATTCCGGCTCTACAAGTCACTAGTGGTCTCGATCCTCTTATATGGTTGCGAGACATCGACACTGATGGCTGAAACAGAAAGAAGAATCCAGGCGTTTGAGACCAGGTGCCTGAGGAAACTACTCCGCATCTCCTACAAAGAACACAAGACCAATGATTATGTGCGGAACCTGGTCACTAACCTAGTTGGGCCCCACGAACCACTTCTGGCAACCGTCAAAGGACAGAAGATGGCATGGTTTGGCCACGTCATTCGTCACAACACCCTCTCCAAAACCATACTTCAAGGTACCGTTGAAGGAGGGCGCAGACAAGGACGGCAGAGAAAGAGCTAGTCCAACAATATAAAGGACCAGACCAAAATGACCATGCCAGATCTCTCAAGACAGCCACCAACAGAAGAGCCTGGTGAGAAACGGCGGCTGCCTCATCACGCCCCCCCAACGATCCCAGCGGTCAGGGGAACGACTGACTGACTGACCTTGAATGCGACCCAGCTCCTAAGCCATTCCCGTCCACAGACAACACTAGACAGACCCGACAGACCAGACAACACTAGACAGACCCGACAGGCAGACCCGACAGACCAGACAACACTAGACAGACCCGACAGACCAGACAACACTAGACAGACCGACAGACCAGCGTCATTCCAGTCCGCAGACAACACTAGACAGACCCGACAGACCAGACAACACTAGACAGACCCGACAGACCAGACAACACTAGACAGACCCGACAGACCAGACAACACTAGACAGACCCGACAGACCAGACAACACTAGGCAGACCCGACAGACCAGACAACACTAGACAGACCTGACAGACCAGCGCCAGCTGAGGAGCAGTAGCAGGCTAGTATGAAAGAACCTGGCCATTCTCACGGCGGAAAGAAACTGACTGACTGACTGACTGACTGAAACCATTTACTGTCAGATTAACATAGTGTTGTACTGACAACACTATGTTAATCTGACACTTTCGCTTTTTCACATCATGAGCAATCTTAACTCCATAGAGTGTAAATTTGTCGCGAAGTCGACGATATGTAGCAGGATATATATGTCCTAAGCGAAGAGTACGCTGCCCTGCATGAACAGCCGAAGGATCTACGAGAACAAGTCGCCAATCAACGGCAGCAGAACCAAGGCTTCACTCCACAAATGGCGAGTCTTAATAAGAAAATCGATGAACTCGAGAGGAAAGATGTTAGCGGAGCAACTTCCTTTGCTGTGGACTATCACATACGGAAAACGAGACTCCTTTGGACTGTCAGAATGTGTTGAAAAAGTCTCGTACCAGGAAACTAGAGATGTCTCAGGATTTCGAGTTTGATCGGATACATTGACTGAAAAGTAGGTCAGACTCTTCCATGGTTGCGCAATGTGTTTCTAAAGCCAAACGCAAGAGAATTAGTGAAGTGATGAATGATTCAAAGGAAAGCTGAAAAGAACAGTAGCGCAAAGACGTTGGAAAAAAACAACAACTAAACAGCAGCAGCACAAATGAAGATGTTAAGACTGAAAGGGATCTGACCAAATAAAAGGAAAGCTAAGTCAGCACCATTTAGGACAAAGACGGCAACTTTCCCACACAGATGCAGTCAAGAGGTGCGCTGAATAGTGCTCTAATTCTGAAACAGTCAGAGCACAGGAGATCTGCAGGTGCTACCAGCACAGGATCCTTCAAACAAGCATGACGGTCCAACAGTCCTTGAAAAAAGTTATAGTTACAGTTAAATCGCTGAAATTTTAGGAGGTAACAATAACAGACATCGCGAACATCCCTGCAGAGCTCCTGAAACATTGTAGTCATATAGTAAACGATATTCTGTCATCTGCAACAACATCTGGCACAGTCAGGAGTTGCCCACGCCATGGAATTAGTCATTAATCGTCACCCTTCCTATGAAAGAAAATCTCCAACAGTGCCAGAACTAGCATGATATTAGCTAGATCAGTTACGCTGGCAAAGTAATGCTCGAAATGATTCCCAATAGATGGCAACTGCAAGCAGATGATTATCATCATCGCTGAAGAACAGGCTGGATTCCACAAAGACAAAAATGATGTCGAACAGATTGTTCACCTACGTGCCCATTACGAAAAGTATCTATAGCACCAGAGAGACTTTCACCAAGTCTTCCTACACTTTAGCAAGGCGTTTGACAGAGTCTGGCATGATGCACTCTGGGTCACAGTGAAGAAATGAAACATCCTGCAGAA
>CM031608.1:64222369-64229869 GCA_018398815.1 Conus ventricosus
GAGAGAGAGAGAGAGGAGGAGAGAGAGAGAGAGAGTGAGAGAGAGAGGAGAGAGAGAGAGAGAGAGAGAGTTCTTAGCCTGAGCAAATAAGACATGCCTTCCCCTTGTTTCTCTCCATGTCAAAACAGGCAGGGTGCTTCAAGTCAAACCAACTTTCAGTTATCCATCGTTGCAGTAGACAGCTGATGCAGAAAAAACGACACTCACTTGTTTCCTAAACTGACTTCTCTACCTCCTCCAGCAGGAGTTTAGGAGCAAGTATTTGAGTTGAAGTCATACATTCGTCATGTAAAAAAAAGATCTTTCGACACACACACGCGCGCGCGTACACGCAAGCACTCATGCACGCACGCATGCATTCATGCACACACACACACACACACACACACACACACACACACACACACACACACACACACACACACACACACACACACACACACACACACACACACACACACACACACACACACACCAAACTGGATTTATCCAATGTTCAAATGGATTATTAAGAACTTATATCGGAAAGAGAGCCAAGTGAATATATCCTATTTTGACACTATAAACCTTCATCAAGAAAGATTCAAATTATTATTTTACTCCCCTTCATTGGCTGCTTTGGGGGTGCTGTGGGATTCTTTTTTGAACCCTTGGTGGTGAGAACACCACAGAATTATGGACTGTGGTGTGTCTCTAATTGACACCAAGCGCACAGACACAATCAGCCGTGTCTCCCTGATGAGTCTGATCCAGCGGACGAAAGGCCTAGGAGCAGGCAATACAAATAGATGTGCCTTCGAGAGGGATTACGATGGTTCCCTCAGGCAGCTAGTGAAGGGTTTCTCATATTTATAATATATTTCCCCGTTTTCTTCATCTTCAAAAAAAAAAAACATTTTTCCCCCCTAAAAGTTCAAATCTTTGCCAATTTCATTACTATAATGACTGAGGAATTGTTAGCCTGCACTTGTTTTCCTCCCACTACTTAATTGTTCAGCATTATATAATATATATATATATATATATTATATATATATATATATATATATATATATATATATTATAATATATATATATATATATATATATATATATATATATATATATATATATTTTAATGGCTGATTTCTCTGTAAAATGTTAACTATTATGCCATGAAGCAACTATTAAATCATTTTAAATCATTTTATAGGTGTTTTCCGACAACACATATATACTGGGTCAATGACACAACAAACTGGTTTCTGAAAAAAAAAGTTGATCAAAACAGAACCTGCTTCATTAGTTTTGTGATATTTTGGTAAACCCACTCAATACTCTGGCGCAGCATACACACACACGCGCGCGCTCGCGCGCTCACGCACGCACGCATGCACGCAGACCAAAACCACACACACACACACACACACACACACACACACACACACACACACACACACACACACACACACACACACACACACACACACGTGTATCTATGTTGCATGTATGTGTGGAGAAAGAGTTGGAGTTGAACATCTATTAATTTTACTGTCCAAGAGCAAAGAAGATTGTTAGCAAAACTGGTGACGATACTTCATCTGATGGATCCGGTTCCCTGACTCTATCTAGAGTATTAAATGACTGGTTTTATCAACTATATTCCGTACCAGTCGAAACAGATAGAGGTACTTGAGGTCAATATCTCTTCTGTTTTTAACTGTAGATGCTTCCGGCGTGACAGCTAATGGAGACAGATGCTACACAAGTCTGTCTTGTCTGGCTTCTCTGTCTACTTCGATCATTCAGCGTAAAGGGCCACTCGAACTGATGTTTGGACTATTTTGGAACATGTTGACAGTTCCATAAAAGTAAAGATTTCAAGACGTGATTGAGAAACTGTTGAAAATAAGAGTTCTGTGTCCACACACATACACACAACCAACAAAAAGTTCTGCGTTCACACACACACACACACACACACACAACACACCACACACACACACACACACAACACACACACACACACACACACACACACACACACACACACCCTCGGCCAACTTATACGGCTAGAAGGAACAACAAAAACTTTCTCGCCGATCTGGAAACCCTTTCACTTTAGGAGTTGCGTCACAAACTAATACACAGTTTTCCAACGGAGACAGATCGAACCACTTGTATTCAAAATGGCTCTAAAATGCGCAAACTGTAGGTCTTCCGAGCTCGACAGACAGAGATGTTATACAAGTTTCCAGACTTTGTCTCTGCCCAATTCCGTTAAAGCTTTAGCTGAAACATCTTATCTTTTTTAAATATGGATAGTTAGAAGAGAACGTGTGGACAGTCTTATGATGAGGAAGACATATGGGAGTGGTGGATTTTTAGGAAGAATGGTGAATTCCTTCTGTGTTCCACACACCACACACACACACATTCAAGATGGCGGACATTGGCAACGCCTAAACTTAGGTCCTGCTGAAATTAGACGAATCTACGTGAAACATGACAAGAACCACTAGGTCCAAAAGTCTGGGAGGACGCCAAAACAACCAGACTCCCAAAGAAGAACCCAGTACCAACAATAACCATGAAGAAAAGCTATGTCTGCGAAAAGAAGTTTTGAAGCGGGCTGCACAAACAAACTAACGGCTCCCAGACTGTCAACGACGGTTGAAAGTCAAACTGAAGATCCACTCTGTGACACAGTAAGTGAGATCCTACAGTTAAAAGACATGATTCAGAACTTATGTGATAAAGTTGCTTCACTGGAAAAAAACTGTAAATGAACAAAAGCATGTCATCACTAATCTCAGTAAAAATCCAGTAAGTAGGCCTACAGACCTGAACGGGGGACAAAACACCAGGTCCACGAACTATCGTAGGCCTACTTACGCTGATCCAACAAGGTCAGTTCCACCACCCCCCCAGTCCAAATCACCAACAACAAAAGATTCGGGGCTGGGGAACCTAAACACAGCAGAAAAGAAGCAAACGAAACAAAAGAAAATAAAGAACACCTGTTAAGAACGTAACTAGTAATGACGTCAAAGCAGTACAACGTCAAAACAAAGAAAAGAAGCGGAAAGAACACAGGACGTTCCTCTGGTCGTGCTTCTGCACGAGTCAGTGTTGAAAGGAATAGATGGAGAGAGACTGGGTTTGTCTTATGGTTTGAAACGATATCAAAGAAAACTTACAATGTCAAAGACCGGGAACCGACAATTAATGCAACTCTAACCACCCTGCAAAGAAACAGTGGATGCTATTGTTGTTCACTGTGGAATTAATGACATCAAAAATAAAGATCCAGCCGTCTGCAGTGCAGACTTGCCAAAACTGTAAAAGGTATTGCCACCAGAACCCAGAATCGGAAATCATCAATAGCAAAATCGCCCCGGTCGGGAATTCAGAGTTGGGAATAAAACGAGATCTGTTTAACGCTCCGACGACCTCTGACTCTTCGGTTTTTCCCAGAGTGTCTTTCATCAACCATGGCAATCTCCATCCCAACGCCAGGACGCTGAGAGACGACATCCATCCGACCCGAAGAGGAGCCAGTGCGCTCGCCGTAACCTGGGAAGACACCTCCGACGGCTGCTCTGGAAGACACCGAGGAAGACAGCAAGACGCATCGTGCTGCATCCCCCCCGGGTTTTTTCATCCTCCCCAAGACATAGTGATCTACCTTTTCCGCAAGACAGAGGCGCGTGGTGGAACTATTACGATGCCCTTAGAAACTGGCGCTAGGTCAAGATCTGGCTGGAGAGAACATTATACAAGGGACGTAGATTGGTTCAAATTTTTCAGCTCAGGCACAATCTTGTCTGACTGATTTCATTTTGAACTGTTGGAAATCATCGTATCTTGAAGATTATTTCTCTCTCTCTCCCCTCTCTCTCTCTCTCTCTCTCTCTCTTCTCTCCTCTCTCTCTCTCTCTCTCTTCCTCTCTCTCTCTCTCTCTCTCATCTCTCTCTCTCTCTCTCTGTCTCTGTCTCTCTCTCTCTCTCTTTCTATCTCTCTCATGTTATAAGGCTTCGGTGCCTGCTTTAATCAACAGACATTCAAACGTATTCATATTCATTTCATCCTTCCCATCTTTGTGTTCAATTTGGAACATTACTTCCTTTCTTAATTCTTTATACTAAGTTGAATTTTTTGATATTTCATCAGTGACATGCCTGATAAATCAATGAGAATTTTACAATGGAATGCCAGATCGGTACTGACAAATGAAGCGTGGTTAATTCAAATCTAGCAGACCATCGCTATCATATATTGGTTTTGCAATCTCTAAATGTATGCAAATCCAAATTACCGAAGGTACCTCACTTTTACTACCCTCCAGTACATAACAGAGTTTCTGATTCAAAAGAAAAAAATCAACACGGCTATTTATATCAGAGAAGGTACAGAATATGTTCACTGTCCATCACCTGCACCATCTGATCTACCACACTTATATTCATGCGCGGCCAGCGTGAAACTTAACAGCATTGTTCTCAATGTTGTCTCTGTATATCTGCCGAAAGGGCCAACTGACCAAAACACTGAGTGGCTACATGCAATACAAACCACGAATGAAAAATGGCTGATTCCCGGTGATTTCAATGCACACTCTCCTTTTTGGGAAAAGGGTTGTTCTACTGTAACCAGCAACCGTTTTTTTGAAAATGTTGTCGATTCTGATTTGTATTTGCTCAATAATGGGAAATGTAACCAGAATTCCAGATATTTCTACACATAAAGCAAGTGCTTTGGACTTGTCTTTGATTTCTCCCCAGTTAGCTTTTGATTGCACTTGGCAAACTTACGAGGACACTCTCGGAAGTGATCATTTACCGATCATAATAATAGTCAATGAAATGTATGATATTCATGAAAATTACCAGAGGGCAAAATCCCCAATACAATTATAAATTTGCCGACTGGGACAAGTTTAAAAACTTCCCTTACCAGCATAGATGTAGATAGTGTTTGTGGAATAGAAGAGAGTGTGGATAATATGTATTCAAATTTCAACAAACTGATACTTTTCCGCTGCAAATGGTTCCATACCTAAATCCAATCATATACAAAAAACACGTCAAGCTGGAATGTCTGGTGGACCAAAGATTGTGAAGAAGCTGTAGCTTTAAAGAAGCTTAAATACAAGGAATATATTAAAAAAGTGAGGAAAACCATCAAGAAATGAAGAAAGCAAAGGCACACTCTAGCAGAGTTATTGCAAAAGCAAAGCGGCTTTAACTGGTCATCATTTTGCGCAAGAGAAGTTTCCCAGCATAAAGATCTTCAAAAGGTATGGAAAAAGTTTCAAGTTATGAAAAAAGGATAAATATTCCAAGATATCCTATTAATTTGGACACTAAGAAATTCCCGACTCCATATGAAAAGCCGAAGCTTTTGCTAATATGTTTTCTAAGACCATGCGCCTGGAAAGCCTTCCGCACGAATGCAGACAACATCGGGAAAAACAAGAAAAAACAGAACTTTATGATGAACCAATTCCAAAAAAATGACCATTTCATAAATGCACCCATAACCACACAAGAATTAAAGGATGCCGTCTCTTTTAAATGCAAAAAACATCGTCAGTAGGCTGGACGGTTATTTCAAATCAAATGTTACAACACATGCCAGAAAACTTTTTTCTCTTTTTATTAAAAAAAATTTCAAAAGATTTGGATAGATGGTCTTATGCCAGTTATTTGGAAACAGTCAATAGTAATCCCAATTATAAAGCAAGGAAAGCATGTCACAAACATCGACAGTTCTCGACCTGTCGCTCTGACTTCTCATGTTGCAAAACTTATGGAAAAAATTGTACTTAATAGACTTATTTATTTTTGTAACAAAAATCATATAATACCTACTAATCAAGCAGGCTTTATAAAGGGAAGATCTACCACTGATCATATCGTAAAGTTAACAACTCAAATCAAATATCAGTTTGCCAGACGGAAGAGTGTTCTGGCTACATTCTTTGATATTAGAAAAGCCTTTGATAGTGGTATGGCATGCTAGATTGTTATACAAATTGAAGGCGATTGGGATTTCAGGTAATTTTTAACAGTTATATTAAAGAATTTCTAACACAAAGAAGTTTACAGGTCAGAGTACAAAACACATATTCCAGTTTTAAACCATTGGATATGGGTATTCCTCAAGGTTCTGTAATATCTCCAATGCTTTTTAATATTTGCTGTATGATTTTCCAAAACATGTAACTAAAAATGCTACAGTTGTACAATATGCCGATGATCTGTGTATGTGGATAAATACTAGTATGAGAAAAACCCCACCCCAAAAGAGCAATAAATTATCACAGAAAACTTTATCAGGCAGAGCTTGATAACCTTAGCAAATACTTGTTTATAAATGGGTCTAAAGCTTTCCCATGAAAAACCTCATATGGTTTTATTCAACAATGGGGATGATCCCTCTGATTTACCATCTTTTAAGCTGGATGGGATAACACTTGCATACGTACACTTAATTAAATTCTTAGGTGTCCATTTCACATCGAAACTCACATGGAATATCCATATGATTACCTTTTAAACAGGGCAAGAAAAACTTTTAAATTTTCTGAAAATTTTGAGCAAGCAAAGCTGGTGCCAAGAAGGAAAAACATTTAAAACTCTTTGGCTTTGGCATTAATTCGTTTTTAAATTATCATACGCCCAAGAGGCTTTCTTTAGCGCACCTAAATATTTGTTACAAAAACTAAAAAAGTGTGGATAGCAAAGCCTTCAAATTACGCCTCCACTTTGAGAACATACAGAGAAATAGACGTTTTACCTTAAATGAATATATGAATCTATCACTTGCAAAATATTTCATGAAATGTTCAACCATGGAAGGTGTAAATGAAACGGAAATATCTATAAACCCAGAGAATGATTATCCAAAAAGAGCAAAAAATATGCTCTCGTGCACTATCAGTTCAAAAACCTGCTGATTTTTTTAAGAAAAGTAATGTAAATGTTAAGTCTTTGTCAAAAACGTCCCTTAGATCCCATTCCAACGTGGGAAAGAAAGAGGGCGAAGTTTGATCTTGATTACACTGATACAAGAAAGCAAATCAGCCTTACACTTGTCATATTTAACGAAGATGCAAATCCAAGACAGATATTCCAACCATCTTAAGGTGTACACCAGATGGATCGTTGACGAGTAAACAAAGAGGACGGATCAGCATTTGTTATTCCATGCTGAAATACAAAAAGCATTTTTCATTGGAAACATATCGCTCCATATTCGTAGCTGAAATGATAGCGATACTTATGGCGTTGACATTTCTAATGATTTACCGCGGTCAATTTTTCAAGTATTGTTTTGTGTAGATTCACTGTCAGTGTTACAATCGATCAAGTTTTTAATTCAAATTCAGATTACTTTATTTTGAAGAAATTCAACATTTAATCCCCATCTTGATATGTAAAGGAACAGATATAACTTTCTTCTGGGTTCCTTCACATTTTGGGATTTCGGGCAATGAACTTGCTGACAGATGTGCG
>CM031608.1:64249869-64267369 GCA_018398815.1 Conus ventricosus
TGGATAGAAAGAAATCTAGTGACCTGACAACTTGACAGCCGACTGGAAGGCGTCTGGCATTTCATGGAGTGGTCACAGTTGAGGACTGTTGTCTGAACACTTGGGCCGTGAGAATGTCCGGCAGGTCATGGACTGCCTCCTTCAGGCCGGTGACCGAGGCCTCAGCTCTGCGCTTCCTTACAGTTGGTAAGTTTAACTCTCTGCGGCGTTTCTGTCAAGGTACCCGCGTTAAAGTGCTGTCAAACCAAACAGAAGGATCGTTTCTAGCCAGCATCTAGCATTATGATGTTCGTTTTTACGTTGGTGTCCCCTACTTCCACGCTACACTTCAGGATTTCTAAAGGTGATGGAACACGATCCCTCTTCTCTGATAGAAGCCAGTGGACGATTTGAGTCTTGCCTGCCTTCTTGTGTGTTTTAGCAGATGTTTGTTCCAAAATCTTTTCTACAGATTGAACACGCACATGTTCTTGGCTGTGTCAAATGCAATTTCTCGCTCTCTGTCACAACTCTCACAACAAGGAAAATGAATGAGCAATCTCTTATCTTCAACCAATTTGGCGCAAGATGGACGTTGAATAACGTTCTTGTTGTTGTTGAATAATACTGTTGTGTAACTTGCTCGAAGAAGAAGATCTAAGATGTCGAAACGCGTCGTATTTTGTTTGGTGATTCGTTTGTCTACGTTATTCGGCGGAGCCCTTTATATACCTTTAAAATTCAATTGAAATCTGACTTTTGCAAAGAATAGTAAATTGCACAACTTCCCAACCAATACAATATTGCATTATTGACATTTCGCTCTTGTGACCGTAAGCTTGAAATAGGAAAAGGACGACGACATGGACTGTCAAGAAACAAATGAATACAATAGACGCAACTGGTTCTGGCAGTCAACCCTCGAATATATATATATATATATATATATATATAATATAATACATACATACATACATACATACATACATAACATACATACATACATACATACATACCATACATACATACATACATACATACATACATACATACATACATACATACATACATACAAATACATACATATATATATATATATATATATATATATAAATATATATATATATATATATATATATATAGGACAATGGTAGTGAATACCAGCAGAAATTTAAAAAAAATGCTCAACCGAACTGGGAGCAACATTTGTTAAAAGTAAGGTTTAAAACTATCTACAGCGCTGTTTCATGCAATGCAATCATCAGGATGTGGTGGGTCTGTGCTGCCGGTGTTTTATAACTGCTTGTGTTGTCTGTCATCACGTGCTGTCTGTGTTTTTTCGTGTGTTTCTGGTTCTTGTTCACTGATAGGAATTTCCACTTGTGCCTGCAGTTGTTAACCATTTCTATCCTAGTATTTAAAGTTGCCAGTTGTGGTTTGCATAGTATTATGTGCTTTTCTGTTGAGCATAGGTTACATCTTTTTGAAATGTTTGTTGTATGGGCTGCTCTTTCTATGATTTTCCAGGATATATTGTATTCTATCTTTTTCTCTTTGAGCTTCCAGATGTATTTACTCAATTCTGTTTGGTTTTTGTATCTTTCTTTGTTAAATGACTGTTTGTGGTTTGCATATCTAGTTTTAAATTGGTTTTCAGTGATACCTATATATGTTTCTTCTGCGTTCTCTGATGTTACAGTGGCTTGGTACACAATGCTGTTGTAGAGGCATTTGTTGCTCAGAGGGCACTGTTCTTTCTTGATACAGTTGCAGGATTTCCTTTCATCACCCTCGTTTTTCTCTGTACTGCTTTTCATTTTGTTGGTTGAATCAATGATGTTTTTAAGGTTGGGCATACATGAGTATGATAATTTGATGCTGTTTTTGTTGAATATCTTGGATAATTTGTGCTCTTTTGGGAATGATGATGTTAGGATTCTAAAGAATTCTTTCCCTATATTTGTTTTCACTCTTCCGTCATATGGGGGGTTGTACCATATGATCTTTCTTTTCCTGTTCTTCTTGTGTCTGCTCATGTCATTATCTGGGTCATATTGTAGTTTGTAGTTGTAGCCACTTTTGTGTAACGCTTCTTGATATTCAGCTGCAGCGTTATTGAATGCTGTTTCATTGCATGACAGGTTAGATAATCTCTTATTTATGCCTCTGGGTATTGGTTTTAGTATGGAAGGTGGATGGTTACTTTTGATATTTACATAAACAGGTGTATCATTTGTTTTTTGTATGGTTTATATATGTGCTGGTTGAGATCAAACGTTATATCTAGATAGTTCACTATCTTTTTATTTGCTTCTATAGTGATTTTTAGATTTTGGTTTTGGAAGATTTTACACAGTTCTTTTTTTTTATTTTCAATGTTTCTAGGTTTGTCATTCAGCGCAGCAAGGCGTCATCCCTGTACTGTTACGACTTGTTTTCCCAATCTTTTTGAATGTAGAACAGCATGAACTGTCCCGAGAGAAACTATAAAACCTTCATTTTGGGCACTTTGACCCTCAACCAGTTTTTTCGGGCGAAAGTGACCCAGAATTTAAGGTTTTATAGTTCTCATGACTTGTAAGACTTCAAGAACAAAAAATAAAGAATATCTACAAACAATATGCGCACAAACTCACACAAACAAACAACACACACACACCACACTCACACACAATCCTCACACAACACACACGCACACTGCACACACACTCACATAACACATACGCGCATCACACACACACTCTCACACACACACACACACACACACACACACACACACCACACTATTTAAAAAAATGTGCCCCCTGGTTTTACAGTAGCATACCCCCCGCCTACAGTGGCGTTCTCCCTGTTTACATTGCAGGTGTGTCTCCGGCCAAAATTCAATACTGCCGCACTCCCCCCCTACACCCCCTCTCCTTCATGCCAAAGCTTGCTCGATCGCACCAGATTACATCAGCCAACGCTGCCGCGTGGCGGTCGCTGTCACTGACTGGCAATCAGCGGCCCGCTTACGGACTAGGTATAACCCACACAGTCTTTCACTGACTGAGCGGGGCAAGCAGGATGTGTTTTACTGCGCTGTGGATTTTATAACCGGTTTACTGAAGAAATGAATCAGAATTGTGTCATCTTAAGGTTTTGTTGGGCTCAAGGAAATGAAAACGTTGAAGGCTGTATTGTAGACAAAGATGTGCTAGTTTTAATACCGTGTTTGTCTATTATTGATTGAGATGGTTCCCTTTTCTAATATAATGGCGCCGACATTGTTGAAAGTGGCCGATAGCAAAACAAACAATCACGCGTTGATTGTTGGGAGCTGGATTGGGACGCTTAAGCCTTGTTTAAAAAACATGCGTTAATTTATTAAGGAGGAGGTAAACACGGCTGATTTGTATGCTTAAAAAACTTATATATGAAACATTTTTGTCTGTTCTCCAAGTAAATGTTCTTAGTATGTATCAGACTTGATTGATTGTTAAACTACAGATCCAGTGTTTATGTGGCAGGATGATTGTGTATTAAGATGGGTATACTTTCTATTTCTAACAAGTTCAATCTGCCTTCAAGTGTGCCCTTTGCAACTGTATATCGATTTTCGAATGTTCTGGGCAAATCTAGAATAGGGGTTAGGTCAGACCTTAGTACATCTTCCCAGTATGGAGAGGTGTAGTTGTGGCAGCACTCTATCTTCATATAAATACTTTAATATACATATGCCGGATGTACTATACTGGCGATTTTGAGCTGCCTTTAATAGATTGGCTAAAGCATTTACTGCTGTAACTATGCAGGGGCACAGCAAACTAGGTCAAACAACCCTATGTGATCGCTTGCACGCCAATGACGTTAGCACCTGCAAAGTATCGGTGGCAAACTAGGTCAATCGACCCTATGTGATCGCTTGAGCAAAGTCGCAGGCAGCCCTGCAAAGCTCAGCGGCGAACTAGGCCAAACGTCCCTATGTGTTCATTGGGGTTGATTGAGGTTTGCGCGCGTGACACAACCTGTTTAGTCACAAGCCAAGAAAGTGGCCCTAGTAGTTACACTTTTTGTTTGTTGTGGTTTGGCCTACCCCAAACGCACGCACGTCCCCCCACACCCCAACCCCGGACTGTCTTCTATTGTGTGTTTGTTGTTTGTTTGTGTTTGTTGTTTGTTTTGTCATGCCCCCAAGATGCACACCCCCACCCCCACATGCCACACCCCACCCACGCATGCAATCACTCATGTTGCCTCTAAGTTTTTACAAGTTATTCTCTAGTTCTTAACTTAAGTCACTTCTATGTTGTCCTTAAGTCATTTCTCAAGTTATCCCCCAGTTCTTAATTAATTTACTTCTAAGTTTTTATTAAGTTGCCCCAAGATTTTAATAAAGTTCTTGATCAAGTTCTTAATTAAGTTTTAATTCGTTTTTGATCAAGTCTTGTTAAGTTCTTGATTAAGTCATCTTTAAGTACAACCAAGTTTTATTAAGTTATCTTATATTATCAAAAAAAAATACATGGCTATGTTTTTATCTTAAATTAGTTGATGTCTAATATAGTACACACACGCCTTCAAAAAACGCGTCCATCGTTGAGGATGTCTTGCCTCAGCGTTCTCTGCATAGATCTTAAGGAGGTTCTTCATCCGAAGCAACCGCCATTGATTACAATTCTGGTCTATGGATTTGTATTCTTTATAGATCCATGTCTTTATTTTTTGACTTTATCAATTTTCTTAATACTCCATGATCTATTTTTATAAAAAAATTTAAAATTAAGTTCCTTAAAATATTATTCCATTTGAAATGGATCAAAATGATGCTTTGTTATTGGAGGTTTTGGCCGTGCAGTTGTCTCTTTCTGATATTTAATGGTTTCAGGATTTTTGTGATTGACTTTTGTTTTCTGTTGCATCGTTATTTATTATATAACCATAATAACGCCCCAACAGCAGCAATGGCGCCTAAAATAGCAAATTTTAAGTTCAATATTCCATGAAGACTTTGGGGCCATTGTATCACATGGAGTTTTTATAGCCGGCATTGAACAACTTGTTCTGGGCGTTGGCGGTGTTATGTTTTCATGATGAGTTATATTCTGTAACATTAATTTTTTTGTCTGTTTCCATCTGCTAATATTTTTTCCTGCTTCAACCACGCCAGGATTTTTAATGGCCTCCACCTGGTTCAGCGTTTTCTTTGATTTTCTGGTTGGTTTACTTTCTCCACCTGATTCTGTTTTTCTGTTATGCTGATTAAATTTTGTCATTTTGAAGGGAAATAAATATCTATTTGATTAAATGTTATTTAATCCCATGATTAATGGCGATAACAATTCGTTCAAATCATGTAATACAGATTCACACCTAGTGGACTTTTTCTAATGACTTTGTTAAAACTGGATCCTGCGTTTTTTTAAATCTTTACATAAAATTCCTGTTCAGATATCAATGGGCGCCAATTCTACTAACTAGTTTAGTGTACAAACTAAGAACCGTTTGCACCACTCTTTTCACCATCTAGTCCCCAGTGCGCTGCCTACCTGTTATGATACTTTAAATGTTTGTGGCACAGTTCTGTTGATGTGTTTTCATGTGAATTCAGTTCCGAGGAACTGTTTTGTTTTTCCACACGCTGCAAACGAATACAACCTTCCTTTTGGGGGCATAACAGCTTTGGCCTTCAACTTGGTCTTTCACAAGTTAAGGAAGGTTTAGGCCACCTTGTTGCTGTAGTAGATCATCACTGTTCATGTTTTTTCTAATAATTTTTTAATTATTTTAATTTTATAAAAATGAGCACCGAAATAAACTGATTGCTAACCTTGTATAACATTTCTGATGTTATTGGAGGTTATGTGTAGGATACTCAATGCTTGGTAAAAGCCTGTAAGAATTAAACCAGCAGATCTTGGCAAACTAGACTTTGAGGATTCAGCAAAGCTGATTGCTATCATTGGAGCTTCGGTTGCCACCGAAGATTTTTAGTTAAGCAAGGAATAATTCCAGACTATATAAATATGTAAGAAAATAATACATTTATAAAAAATGGCTTCATCGCATGTATGATAGTCGGCGCGGTGGTGAATGCGCTTGCTTTTAGCGGAAGTAATTCGCATTTAGTAAACTCTTGGGAATGACGTGCGAGAGAAAAAAGAATAAAAAGCTATGGAGAAACTTGCAGATGCTACAAGACGCCTATGAAAGGCAGAGGTTGAGCTGTTAGATTTATAAGACACATGAAAAGACAGGGGCATGCAGCTTACACCTTTTTAAAAAATGTTGATCAAGCAATAAAACATTATTATTGGTTACAGGCAAACCAATCGAGACATTGCCACCCCACCAAAATTCAGTGACTTTTACTCATCCATCAGAAAAAACAAAAGATGCAAGAAATCGGGTTTATTGTCGTTGGTATGACCGTCGTGTATTTTGTTGCAAATAATATGGGCTGAAATAAAAGATGAAAAAAAATCCTATTATTCGCCAAAGGATATTGGAAGGGCATCACAGCAATTAAAAAGCTAAGCCAAGCAGCGGGAGTTAGTGAACAAACAGCTAAATAGAATGGTTATCCTAATCAAGCGATTTGGCATAGTTTTTTACCTGCCCCTAGACGTATACAGAGACCACACTTTGTCAATACAACTCCATACGACACCCAGAAATGGTCTCCCCTTCCCCTCTATATTTACCCTTCTGACTAGGATTAGACGAATAAAAGATTTAAGTACGCACTCACAGTCATGGGACATTGTGCTTTCAAGATACAAAGATGCGGTAACCATTAACACAAAAGGAGTGCTTCTGCGTTGCTGTTGCTTATAAAATAAATATACCTACGAGGTCCTTTAACTTATCCTCGCAGGATCAGTTGATGATGGAAAAGAATATAGGCCAGTAACTCAATTTATTGATTAAAACACAGAGTTACTATTTAGAAGAGCCATTCGGGGTTCACAGTTCACAGGCTTTAGTTGAAACTTTAACTAAACAGTTGACGATAGACTTTTCCTACAGTATCAAAGTGAGCTGATTGATAATTCTAGCAACACAGATGGGTTAGAAAGACAGCCCTCAGTTTGCGCCGCTATGAATTATGATGAATTTTTAGGGTAAAACCAGTACAAGCAATCAAAAGAAAAAACAATACTTGTTGCTGAAGGAGAGTCTTCATCCAAGCAAACTATTTCATTTGGATTGAATAGTAAGGTACCTTTATTTACGGGGGAGGTAAGCAGTAGGGGTCACTCGCAGCAGGGCATACCGATCCATTTGGTTAAGAGTGTTGACCCGTACGAATAAAAAAGAATTGTAAAATATGATCCGCACGTGTTTTTTTTCGAGAATCTGACACAACAAAACAACCAGCTCCTTCAACAGATCTTTGTGAAAGAAGAATGCAGATATTCCCCGCCCCAAGACCACGTTCCGCTTTAATTTAATTGACGGTTCTCAGTGCTAAATTGCTTTATGTAACCTCTGGATTAATCAAAAAACGTTTTGGTTTGTCTATCTTATGACTTCTTTGGTACAACTGTTAGTGTTGATCTAATGTAGATTAGATCGCAGTTTTCGTTTGTCATGATGAAAAGTCTTATGCACAACAATGCTTCTTTGTAGTTGTCCTGTGATATGTTTGACTGCACAACGCTGCGAAGATATTCCTTTGCTTTCTTATTGATTTTTCCTGGCTTCGAAATTACTGTTACATTTTGACCTTAATCCACACATACTCCGGTTCCCTTTCGTTAATTATCCTTCATCTGTCCTAAAACCTTATTGTTAGTTATTGAATTGCAAAAAGGCGAATCTTTAGGGTAATCAGGACGTGTCGTACCATCCCCACTCGGCTCCTTTTGCACTTCGATTTCCATGTCTTTATAGATGTCTTCAGTTGGGATTTTCTTTTACAATACATTCTGTTTCTGTGTATTAAAGTACTCTGGACTCAGAATTCGAGGGCTTAAAGTAGTCATAAAGAAACTCTAACATCAAAAGCTTTGATAATTCTAAAACAGTAAACCATTTAATACAGGTTTGTCTAATTTGACTTTCTTTTTTTTCATCATTATGCCAAAAGCTGATTATGAATCTTCTATAGTCCTGTTAATTAGGTTTTGAAGTCAGCTTATTGATTCGTTCTCTTTGGTGATATATCTGAAAATCTTTACGCTTGTGCGGATTCTCATAGTCTTTCCAAAACAGCTGTGGTTCATCAAGCTTGAAAAAGTCTTTTTCTGAAGCATCTGTGGTGGATTTAGTCTGTATCAGTGTTCCTTCTTGATGTATGGTTTATGAACTGTTCTTGATCAAAGCATTTTACGAGGAACTGCTGTCAACTGCATAAGCATGTGTCTTAATATATAAATGGTTGAAGTCTGTAATGACAGACATAATTTTTTTTTGCCCGAAGATTAGGCACAAGTGTTAGGGGTTCTCTTGGATCCATCTTTTTGACTTTTCTGCTGCTAATGGAAGCATTATGCAGTCATGGAGATCATGAGGATATTCTAATTCAACTTCTAGAATGAAAAACTCGCTGTTGATCAGGCGTTAAATGCCCAACCTCTTTATGCCTTTTGAATAATTATTTCGGTATCGCCGACTGTGTAATTTTAATGTTACGTAATGGAAGTGATTGAGCCATTGCCCATCATACAGATTGTTTGCATCTAAATCATGAGATAGTTAGACCTTTTACATGGGATCTTAGTAGTCCATGTATTTGTTGTTTGCTTTACAGTAAATGGTGCGACGCCTTACTAATTCCTCCTCGCCTATTCCGTTTTCAATCTTATGATGCATTGGATAAATCTGACAATAAAATCAATCTGTACTCGCAGTATACTTTAAATAACATACAGCTCATCCCGGTGCGCAGAAATATATTGCGCTGGATCCAGGGCCTATAATGTTTTATGCAGGTATTTCTATAATTTTCAAAGTACCGTCCGCCAACAAAACATGTTTCAGCCATCAAGTAGGTATCATGATAGTCTCCCATCGTTTTACACTCTACTTCTGCCTTGCTTCTTGAGCATGTGGTAATCAGAATCTCTGATTCTTTCCTCTGAAGACTAGAAAAGAACGCGCCTTTAGTGGAAGTGTATCTTATTCAAACCCTTTTTTTTTCCCCAACTGTTCATGTACTCATATGGGTAAACACACTTTCTAACTTAGCGTTGGGTCAATATATTCTTTCCGTTATATGGGCAGGACTTTTAGGACATAGCCAGTGACGCTAATGAACCCATATGTGCTGCATTAGAGTCATAAAAGGACATGTTATTTAGATTTTAAGGCACATGTACTTTTCTGATGACTGTGCCAATGCATGCTACCCTGAGGCGTTGGTTAAATGCTCTTGCACTATAAGTGAGAGTCGTAACCTCGAAAGTTATGAAAGAGATGGAGATTTCATGTTTAGGATCAAACTTTAGTTTGAAGATTGCATTTTGTGCGCTGCGCCTCTGAAATTTCCCGCTAATGTGATCATGGTCTCTTACTGTCGGATTCTCTGCGTCTGATGAGGAGACCTAAAACCGCAAAATCCAACATTGTGTGGCTGCGTCATACTGTTCTTGAGTCTTCAGGCGTCATCATGTATTTCAGATAAATTCAGTTTATTAGATCAGTCATTAAGCACTTTCTCATGCGTTCTAAGAAGTATTTTTGCTCAGCTTTAGGCCCTCTATATAATTCTGGCTCTGTATGAACGCCATCCGACCTGACTACGATGTAAGCAACATGAATCAAATTGATGCTTACTCATTATGACTGTTTTCGAAGTTTTTGTTTGGCGCTTGGCCCTTCATAAGGAACAATAAGCGACTCAAAGTCTGCGTAAACTACGTATGGGTTTGTTGCAGTTTTTTCCAGTTCTTAAAACTAACTTTTGATCCTGGCGGGGGGCGTAATTGTTCTGTATTACTGTCTACAGAACTTTTACATTGTTCTTATGTTCGCTCGCGGCTTGTACAGATGGCATTATTGTTAAACATTTTCTACAGAATTCTCTGTTTGCATGATCTTTTGAAGTATGCTGCATTAGTCTACTAATTGTTCCTATCAATGTGTAATGCGGTAGCCTGTTGGCGAAGACATTAGCAGTAAGTCAAACATGATTTTGTCCTGGTTCGCATATTGTTGGGCTGTTCTTGGACACTTTTATTGGCACCAATTTGTTTTCCTCATCCCATGGTGTATACATTAACAGTTATTGGTTTGTTTTGTTCTTCAAATGATCAATTTGGTCTGCACTAAAGAATGGATTTTCCATTAAGGTTAAGTACTTCGGTGTATTGCCGATAGGTAGTCACATCTCTCTGCGTGTTCGCGGACATGATGAGCCTTGCATGAACACAACTCATGAAACAGTAGTTTGTAGTATTTTTTATGTTGTAAAAACTGCTCTCTGTGAAACCATACTATCAGTGGTTGCGGAATGGTAAGCCTTGCTACAATCGGTGTCATACTTGCCTGTTTTATTATATTCTCTAAGGACTTCGTCCTCTGACCACCGAGCCTATCATTTTAGCTTCTTCAGCGGCTGCGTTCTAACTGTGTAAGCAAGTTCGTCTGCCCAACGGGTGTTAAGTCATTATGAGACTAAGAATAGTCTGTTGTTTAGTTGAGACACAGACTTCTAGATTGTATATCTCCATTTATTGTTACATAGTCGATTAAATCTAGCTAACATTACTTCTAACTGGCGGGTCTTTTGTTAGTTTGCATGGAACTTGAGAAATAGAATGAACACAACTTGCCTGTCGTTTGTTGGTCAAGACTTCTAAATCAAGTTCATCAGTGTCTTGTGATAAACGCTCTATCTCGAGCATTCCTTCTAATCAATTTCGTCTGTCCTTCAAATTTCTTTGCCATGGGTCTGTCTTTTCTAAGCCATCCTATTTATTTAAATTAAAAAAAAATACTTTATCAGAACCAATATCAATCGGTCTTTTGAGCTTGGACTCTTATACTTATGTATATAAACACATTTTGGTCCGTGTTGTTAATTTGTGCGGTTTAGAACAGTGTTTAATGTCTCGTTTACTTTTTTAAGCTTCCTTTTTTATCTGCTCGGGGTTTCTGGTGTGAGAAAAAACTTTGTCACGCCTTCTTTGAAGATAAAAATTTGTCTTTTGTAGTCATCAAAAATCAGCCGGTAAACGATTAAATTCTTCATCCGTGATGTTTGAGGTCAACTGCGGCTTTATTTATTGTCAGTTTAAACGAGCTATGTTTAGCTGTTTATCTAGTTGACATAGCTGGTGTAGCTTTTTGGAAGTTTAGTTTTTAAATTTTTTGCCGCCCGCACTTAAGCTAATGTACACAGACATGAGAGCTAATGACAAACCTCTAGAGGTAAAGCTGCGTGGTGCGACTATGGCCCATTGCTAAGAGACCAACACTTGTTCCTGCTGTTAGAGCACTTATAGTCGATGCTCCAGTATTAACATATGTAACAGCTTTAAAGGCGCAGAATACCTTACGTTTTGGTTTTGCTGTATTTGAAAGGTTCTTGCTCTAGTTACTTGCTGCATTTGCGATATTTTGTTAATCTGAGTTTTTATGTTAGGGGTTTCTACTATCTCTTCTTTTGGCGGCGCTGTAGGCAACAGTTGGATAAACCTGAAACCAGGGACATGCTTTCTTTAAAATAAAATTAATTTAGTATACTACATATTTTATTCTGGTTAGTTACAATATTTCAGCTGCGCATCATTTATTAAATAACAAATGTTACTTAAGCGGTTTTTCGGCTTCTTCTTCTTTATCAATTTGGATGGTTTATATACGTCTCTCACAGTTCTCCGCTTCACATGCAAACTGATTATCCTTGTGACCTTGGTCAATACCCCCATAAACGTATTTCGTTGTTAAAATTAATCATCAAGCCTAACATTGTGAAGAGTAATTCTTTAGACACAAGGTTCAAACTGTTGGATTTACTACACCTCCACGCTCCAAACAGTTTTTCTTATTCATCTAAATGCGGATAAGGTTTTAAGCCCGCTAGGTAGATTTGGTATAGGACTACCCATCAATCGAACATTGTACTTCGTTATTTTTGGATTTAAAAAACTTTTTCACTTCCTCTTTTGAACGGTTCTTCATCTTCGCACAGCAATAAAATTCCTTTAAGCGATCTTGCTGAACGCTAAAACTAAATTCATATAGTGTCTGCCCAGCTTTTGGGATATATGTTGTTGATGAATCACTCTTTCGTAATATTTTGGGAAATGTGGTCTCTTATTGGTGCGCCGCATCAGCTCCTGCTAAGAAAGGGTTGCTAACAAACGTCAAACTCTAAGTGATGTCAGATAATGTGCTACTTTGCTTCGGTGTCTGATGATCTGATAACAGTTTGTATCTTTAAATGTTAGTTCATATGACAATCTGTCTTTTATTGCTCTTGAAATTACGGCGCATGCGCTTTTAACAACTCAAAATCTAAGATATGGAAAAGCGAATTTCCAATACGCAAAACTTTTCAGGACAACATACTTTTTGACGTCTTTAGTATCTCCAGCGCCTATTCTATGTTTTTTAGGTGGCTTCGTCATTTTCGATTCCTTGAAACGCAAGATCATCCCCTTTCATTACGGTTAGCCATGATCTGTATGGTTTAAAATATGTCTGCATTGTGTAAAGAAATTATTTCTTGCCCTCATTTTTATAGAAATTTTCTTAACAGATTGCCGTCCCAAATTCGGGTACAACTGTCCTGTTTGGGTTGTGGTTGAATCGCTCTATTTTGAAAAGTAAGACGCGCAGAGCTGGCACAATCAATTTCATCCGCTCCTAAGTCTGGAAATTTGACAGTAAGAATTTGATCTGCCTCAATAGTAGGATGGGTTATTTGGAAAACAATAATAATTCCGTGTATCCCTTCACGCATGGGGCTCTTTTGTTTTCTATGCGGGTCAAGAATCGATCATGTGTTGTTGTGGCATTTTATGAAGCATAATAAAAGTTAATTATTTTAAAAACTGGAAGGAATTGAAGGCGAAGAAAGATTTATGATGTTTTGTTCGTGGAGACGACATGAGTGAAATGATCCCTTTGACACAGCATCGCTTCAACGCTTCTCATTGCAGGCGTGAATTAACTGCCAAGTAAGTCGAAGCATTTACAAATAAGTTTAGGCCAGAAACTCCCGAATTTATTTGACCCAAATGATTTTGAATTAGAAGATGGTCATTTGGTCTGTAAAAAACGATCAAGGAGCAACTTGTTCGGTTTCAACTAAAGACCATCAAAGTTTTTAGCTGTGGGTTCAATTAGAAATGACTAGGTGTGAAAGATCAAAATGCCTTGGGCATTGCTTAGACGAATATTAAGGGCGGAGGCAGTTGCTAACTTCAAAACACACTACAAGAAACTCCCGTCAGATAATCAATGCAAAACATGGACTTTAAAGAATTATATCTATCAGCAGGCGAATTAATACAAATTACAATAGAAGCAGAAAAACAGTTTTTCAGAGAAACAGCGTTAAAAACAATTAATGATTCCCCATTTGCTTTTTTTATGCGAGAATTAATAGCCCTTGATCGTACTTTAAGAACCATTCAGAGGCGAATTAACGACAATTTTAGCAAAACTATGGTGTAACTAGATGGGGCATATAAAAAAGAGGAAAAGAAATAAACTCGTTGAGGGCTGATGACGCAACTTTGGGCCTGATATTAATGAAAGATAACCCATATGACTTAAAAGATCTTGAACAAGAGGATCAGCAAGACTAGAAGTGACGACTACTAACTGAGGACCTATTACGAACTCAAAGTGATAGAATAAGAGAAACTATCGAAAAAAATTTTTTATGAAGACGCACGCTAGCAGAAGAATAAAACGCTGTTTTAGAGAGCTAAGGCAGTCCATTAGCAAGCGGTTTATAACTGCCTTAGGATTTGCAATAAGTACATTGGTGTTGGCTATTTCAAGGCGGCGCGTGGCAATGTTCAGTGCCTCCGCCGCTCTCCTGATAAATCTTGGTGTTAAAGAAACAGCTTGATCATCTTGCGGATTTATTAAAAAAATAGCGGTAGTTAAAGCTATAGACTCGTTTCCAGGAATATTGGGGAGTATTAGTCTGCGGCTTTTGTCTACTGCATGCAATGTAGTTGGCTTTTATGGCCGAGCAATTATGGTCATTTGTTCTATGTTAATGTTGGGTTACTATTTAGTATAGATTAATGACCAGTAATCCTATGCCAGTTAATCCAAGAACAAGCGCTGTCTTTTCATATTAATGGTCATCGCGAACAGAGTCGCGTGCTTTGCTGAGTCTTCAATGACTTGGGGGGTTTGGACTTCGGGGAGTAGTGACTTAATCTTGGGTGTTCTTTTATTGTTTGTAATATTTATGGCCCAGGAATTTATGGGTCGTTTTCCCAACCTTCTGTTCATTCCTGCTATAAGAATTTCATTATTATAGTTATTATTGTACCTATCTGGAGTCTGAGGTCAGAGGTAGCATGTATAATCCAGTGCCTACAGCAAAAGTCTATTTTGATATTGCGTATTGTAAAAACATTTTGAGTACCTTTTAATACTTGAAGGCAAATAACAGTTGAATTAATGGCGTCCTCTAAATTGGCTAAGTATTGGTTTTTGTGCATCAAAGCAGTAGAAGGATCCAGTATGCTCGATATTGCCTGTGCTTTGTGAACCTAGCAAACACCAAACGTAAGTACGATTGAGTCGTTTATTCGTTCTATTCCCGCCCTAGTTAGGACCTTAGAAGTGTATAAGAAAAATGTTGTCCATGCTGTTTTATGCTCTTGCTCTATGGACCAGGGCTGAAACAATTTTGTAAGGGGATCAAGACTATTTATACTTTCTGTGCGTTCGTGCCCCGAAAATATGGGGTGCTATGCCTGATCAAGATCCAAACTTTTGTCTAAGTCTGTTCTGATGTTAATATTGAATCTTTTCAGTTCCTTTTAAAAAGCCTTCTTGTCTGTTCTGTTGCTGAATGGATTATTTAAACGGTTGTATTTGGTATGGCGCTTGCAGTTCAGTCAAATTACGTCTGATGGTGTAATAAAAATGAAATATATACACTGACTCACCAAAGGATCAGGATGAGTTAAGTGTTCAAGCATACGAACACTCCACACCAGTTGATGCACAAACACAGACAAAGTTTAACTGGTTCTGATAAACTGCATCGGATGTATAAACCACGCTTTCTAGGATGTGCTCTTTTTAATAGGGGGGTTAAGATATTGCTTAATGGAGTACATCACCCTTTTTATGAAAAAGAGGCAGTCTGGGTCACAGCAATGTCAAGAGTATCAGTTGCTATATTTTTAGGGATTGTAGTGCGGCCCAACAGAATATTTTGCATCAGTATATTGAAATGCATCATTTTTAATTTGTTTTTAAAAAATGGTTTGTTAAACAATAACAAACTCAAGACCGTCCTTAGTTTTTAGAACATGCTTTTGATAACAATTGACGAAACTAGAACGGTTCGAGCTCTGAAAATAATCTACATAGTAGTATGGTTTATTATAAGTGAATCCAGGAAGAATAATAAGATTTCAAAAATTTGAGACTGCAGGAACATTAGTTAGCCAGTTAACAATAGCTGATGGTTATTACGGGGTTTTGCTCACTAAAAGAAGCAATGAGTAACTTCGACATTACTCTCAAACTTAACAATGCGAATCTTAAAACTATGTTAACAATTCAAGCTGAAGGAAGAAGTAGGTTACTATTTTGATAAAGAAACTAGCTTCTAAATGTTAGGCTTTACAGCTAACAAAAAAAAAATTATAGATTTAGAGTTACACCCAACCCAAACTACTTTTGAGGGGGAAATTCCGCTCGATCTTGCATTACATTCATTACTCTATGTTCATTTGGTTGTGCTGAGCACGATGATAATTATATGACGGAAGGCCATCAACTGTTTTAGAAGTCTTCCGTCAGGGAGGAAAGCTGCATATTGCGATTATGACATTATACAATTCTAATTTTACAGCTTTAAAAGATTAGTTTGTGGGAGGGTAGGATCATTTATATAAAAATCAAAGACAAAGCGGGGAAGTTGTGAATGTGATAACCTGCACATTGTTTTTGGAAATAAATAATAACTTTACTAAATAATAATGTCGCGGGGGCCAGGAAGAACCGGGAGTTACATTAGCACCTGTGAGGTGTATAACTTTAGAATTAAAAGACTTGAAAGAACGTGCGGAATTTGAACTGAACGGTGAGATAGGCGCTTGTATGGTATTGAGTACCTCTAAAGTGGTGTTTATAAAACGCAAAAGAGGTTGGCGTCAGCAAAAAGTTTCCTAAACTAGAACTTCAGCTGCGCAATTCTTGAGGCAAATAATGTTGGCCAGTATGAATATAAAATAGTTCGAAACCCTGACCTCAAAGGCACCTTAGAACCTTTTAGGAATGGGAAATAAAATTTGAATTCTTATAGCCCATTTACATATTTAGCCGTCAAAAAAAGTTTCAGAAAAAGCTTTCAACTCTGGCCCTTTACATGTAAGTCTATGCCGGTCGACAATAGTCGGTAAGAAATTGTAAATAACGCAGTATGGAAATCAGCATGTACATCCCTCCCACAGAAAAGAAACAGTTGTAAAAAAAGCTTCAACAAAATTACAGTTCTTTCCAAGCAGAAATTTAGGAGACACGTTCACAATAATATTTGAAAATTCTGTCTTTAAAGATGTGGAGGAGGGATGGGGTTGTGGGCGTGGTGATGTCCTTAATAAAAGGAATTAATATTAGAAACCTGGCAAAACTTAGACGTTTTAACGCCTTAACGTTTTTGGTGTCGTAGTTTTCACAATGGCGAGGATATTAAGATCATAACAACATGCAACAAAATCAATGTTGACTTAATAGAAACAATCTTACAGAACTAAATTGGATTAATCTTACACATTTAGGCTATAGGGTTTTATTTATACAGGACAAGTTTTGTCGGAGAGTATGATAAAATATAACTGGATTAGATTAAGTTCTGTTATAAAAACTATGGAGCAGTTAAACTTTATGACAAAAACTCCTCATTGCTCATTGATTTGTGGGCAGACTGGTTGTGGAAAACAATATTTATCCTCGACCTGTTACAAACAGTTTATTCGTTATAATTTTAATCATATTGTGGTTTTCTGTCCAACACTTAAATGGAACAAAGCATATCATGATAGAAGGTTTATATGGACAGATGACAACATATATTAGTTGATTCTAGCAATAAACTGAGTGAGTGTTTAGAACAGTTTTATAGACTGTTTAAAAAGGAACGCAGACATATTTATAATAGATGACTGTTCGGCAGAAAGAGACATAATTAAAAAAAGAATACTTTGTCAAAACTAGCTTTTAGTGGAAGACATGCTGGAATAAGTGTGTGGATTTTATGTCAAAAATATAACTCGGTTTTAAAAGACTTTAGAGAACAGTTAAAGACTGTAGTTCTATTTCATATGAAAGACAGAGACTCATTTGATGAATGTTTGCGCGAAAATGATATTATTGAAAATGACCA
>CM031608.1:64272369-64282369 GCA_018398815.1 Conus ventricosus
GTTCGCTAACATTTATTTAAGATTTGGTGTAAAACTGTTTTCTTGTCTTTGAATGAGTCCACCTGAACCAATGCTTGCGTGAATTCCCAGTCATCTGTCCATCAAGACCAAGATTGGCGTGGATTCCCAGTCACCTGTCCATCAAGACCAATACTGGCGTGGATTCCCAGTCACCTGTCCATCAAGACCAATACTGGCGTGGTTTCCCAGTCACCTGTCCATCAAGACCAATACTGGCGTGGATTCCCAGTCACCTGTCCATCAAGACCAATACTGGCGTGGATTCCCAGGCACCTGTCCACCTGGACCAATGTTGGCGTGGATTCGCAGTCACCTGAAATCCAGACGTGGATTATCAGTCACATAACAATCCACACGGACCCTTGATGGCGGGAATTATCAGTCACATAGCAGTCCACCTGGACATTTGTTAACCTGGATTGTCAGTCACATAGCAGTCCACCAGGACCCATGTTGGCGTGGATTATCAGTCACATAGCCGTCCACCTGGACCCTTGTTGACGTGGATTATCAGTCACAAAGCAGTCCACCTAGACTCTTGTTGGCGTGGATTATCAGTCACAAAGCAGTCCACCTGGACACTTGTTGACCTGGATTATCAGTCGCATAGCCGTCCACCTGGACCCTTGTTGGCGTAGATTATCAGTCACACAGCAGTCCACCTGGACACTTGTTGGCGTGGATTATCAGTCACATAGCCGTCCACCTGGACACTTGTTGGCGTGGATTATCTGTCACATAGCAGTCCACCTGGACACTTGTTGGCGTGGATTATCAGTCACATAGCCGTGCACCTGGACACTTGTTGGCCTGGATTATCAGTCACATAGCCGTCCACCTGGACACTTGTTGGCGTGGATTATCAGTCACCTGTTCATCAGGACCTATGTTGGCGTGGATTATCAGTCACCTGTTCTACAGGACCTATGTTGGCGTGGATTCCCAGTCACATGTTCTACAGGACCTATGTTGGCGTCGATTATCAGTCACCTGTTCATCAGGACCAATATTGGCATGGATTCCCAGTCACCAGTTCTACAGGACCTATGTTGGCGTGGATTCCCAGTCACCAGTTCTACAGGACCTATGTTGGCGTGGATTCCCAGTCACCAGTTCTACAGGACCTATGTTGGCGTGGATTCCCAGTCACCAGTTCTACAGGGCCTATGCTGGCGTGGATTCATCGTCACCTAGTACCTGTACACCAGGATTAATGTTGATTCACAGTCAACTGTCCAACAAGACCCATGTTGGCGTGGATTCACAGTCACCTAGTACCTGTACTTCAGGATTAATGTAGATTCACAGTCAACTGTCCAACAAGACCCATGTTGGCGTGGATTCACAGTCACCTGTCCACCAGGACCCATGTTGGCGTGGATTCACAGTCACCTGTCCATCAGGATCCATGTTGGCGTGGATTCACAGTCACATAGCTGCTACCCTGGATCCATGTTGTCACGGATTCCTATTATGTAACTGTCTCCCTGGACTCGCGTTGGCGTGGATTCCCCTTTGCTCTTATTGTTGATTTTACTTTAAGGCATATACTTTTTATGCAATGATACAACTTACCTGTAATTCCTTTTTTTTTCTTCAAGAGAGGGCGGATGGGTCGAAATAGAAAGACGTTGGGTTGGGAGGATAGAAAGTACAGACGGAAAGCCAAAGAGGAAGACAGAGACATGAATGACAGGTGTGGGGGGTGGGGGTGGGATTGGGTGCTTGAGGCAGATAATTCTGCCTTCTACGATGCCTTGCTGTTGAAAGATGCTGCAGACAATACTGTTCTGAAGGCAAATTTGTCTGTGGAAGTGTCAAATAGTATTTTTCTCTGTAAGAAATCGTGTGACAGGTTCACACAGTATCTGTCGTGTCACTTAAAATCTGACCTAGCGCTGCACTACATAGTGTTCGTTCTTCTCTTTAACGTCTTTTCACAATGCTGTGATATTAGACGAAAAATAAAAATAAAAATAAAATAAAAATAAAAAAATAAAATAAAAATAAAAAACCAACAACTCCCGTCTTTCTATCTCTGAACCTCCCTACCATTTCCCTTCAAAAATGAAAATGTTAACAACAATAACATCAAAACATTTGTAAACATTAAATCAATGAGCCAACTGGGCTCCGTTTTAAAGCCTTTAACAACATCCAGCATAAGCAAATCGTTCAATAAAATATTCTTAAAAGATGAATCTGAAACCGTTGAATCACAAATCGAAGTGGGTAAAAATGATTTCAAATGCTGACAATGTAGAATAACATGGACAGGTGTATTTCATCACCGCAGACGCACTTAACATGACTGTTGAATTTGCATCTGAGAGCATTCAGTCTGAATCTGTAGACCAGGGATGACAGTGTTCGGTTTTCACACATGAGCTCACCATTGCAGGAATGTATATGTTTGACTTTGAAAATATTCCTCTTTTCAGTGAAATTTACAAATGAACCTCCTAATAGTTCCTTCACATGATTCCAACAAGTTTTCGTTATCAAGGAATAACTTTCAGATAAAGATAAAGGAATTTTAACACATACAGAATTTTTTTATGTTCATTGCACCCTTTTTAGCTGTTCTGTCCGCCCATTCATTACCAAAAAATTACAATGTGATGGAACCCAAGAGAATGAGATACTAGTTCCGCGCAGTGACAAATAATGGATTGTATGACAAATTTCTGCAATAATATCACCTCTTACTTTTAGATTACAAGACTGTAGCGCGTCTAAAACAGATTTAGAATCAACCAAAAATAATACCTAAACTAGACTAAAAGGAAGATCAAGCAGAAAATTCAAACCCATCAAAATAGCAATAAGTTCTTCTGTAAATATTGAAAAATGTTTTCCAAGATGGTAAGCCTTTTCTGCTTTTTAAGCTGGGATTACAAATGCAGCTCCAACCATGTCATTATCTAGCTTAGAGCCATCAGTGTACATTTTTAGATGGTCTGGATAGTGCTAAAAAATATGAGCTTTTACAGAAGCAGATAAAGTGGGACCATCATTTTTCTTTATATTTGTATAATTAGTATCGAAATAGGCTGATAATAGTTCCCATTTAGGAACTGCAGTGAACAGTACACGAGATGATATATCTTTCTTATTGATTCCTGACTCTTGAAAAATGTCATAAGTGAAAGTGCCTATTGTTTCTAAAGAGGCAACCGACTTTGCTCTTTGGAAAAATCCGTGTCTGATTTTACGCACACTTCATTATAATTTGAATTTGGAACTGATGTACTCCTTAGGACATATTTAGATGATGCAACTTTCATATTTTCTTCAAAAGGTAATATACCAATTTCAGCATATGTTTTTAATGAAGATGTATATACTGGAACTCCAATGGCAAGTGTATAGGCTTTACTGTCTATACTTTGCATTTTTTTAAAAGGTATTTTTGGGGCAGAGAAGAATACCTCTTGGCATATGTTAACTTTGAACGAATAAGTGCTGTTACTAGATGTATAAGAGTGGAAATGTCTTGTCCCCACTGTTGTTTGCTGACAATTTTTAGGAAGTTCAGACTCTTTTTAGCTTTCATCATTACGTATTCTAAATGCTCTTTCCATGACAATTTTGATGTAATGATTACTCCTAAAAATTTAACAGACTGTGCATAATTGATAACTGACCCTTCTAGATTGAAAGAAGGCAAATCTCTTCGATCGTAAACCAGAGTCAAAAAGCATCATGTGTGATTTCTCTGGAGACAAAGTTAAACCATTTTGAATAATAAAACCATTTATATTATCAAGTTCTCTTTGATGCAAGTTTTTAGTGTAATTTAGCGATCTCATTGGAATGCGTTTTTTCATGGTCACTTTCATCCATATGCAGATATCATCAGCATATTGAACCAATTCAACATGATTAGACACAGATGATGGTAGGTCATGTGTTAAATATTGAAAAGTATTGGTGCTACTACTGATCCTTGTGGAATTCCCCATATGAAGTGGTTTTAATTTAGAGTAAGTGTGTCCTATTTTGGTCTGAATTGATCTATCTGCTAGAAAAGTCTTGAAATAATTATACATGCAACCTGATAAGCCAATGGATTTTAATTTATAAAGTAGTCTAGAGTGCCATACTGATCGTACGCTTTTTTGATATCAAAGAAAGTAGCCAGTACATTTTTTCTTCTAGCAAACTGATGTTTAATTTGGGTTGTTAATTTGGTAAGGTGATCGATGGTTGATCTGCCCTTACGAAAACCTGCTTGATGTATTGGTATGATACTGTTCTTTTCGCAGTAGTGTAGGAGACGATTTTAAAATTTTTTTTCCATCAGTTTCCCGTATGTGACGTCAGAGCAATAGGCCGATAACTGTTTATTTCTGATTTTGGTTTAGCAAGCTTGTGTATGGGAACAATAATAGATTGTTTCCATATTAATGGAATATTTCCAGACGACCAACATCTTTGTATGGATTGGTGAAGAAAATTAAACAAAATTAGCAGGTAAATGTTTGATTAATTCATTTGATATTCCATCAGGGCCTACTGAAGTTCTTTTATTTCCACTGGAGAAAATGACATCTTTCATTTCTTTTAAGGGATTGGGGCATTGATAAAATGGCTGTTATCTTCTATTGGATCATTGTATATTTCACTGGAAGATTCTTTCTCTCGAAAAACTCTATCCTTTTCTGACAAGCCCTCTTTGCCACTCGTCATTGCAAACATTTCTGAGAAAGCTTCGGCCTTTTGTGAGTTAGAAGGAAAATTCTTCATTTTTTTATATGTACTGGATATTCTGGAAGGCATACTCGATTTTCATATCCTTCACTTTTTTTCCAAACCTTCTGAAGATCTGCGTGATCAGAAACTTCGTTTTTACAAAACTTACACCAGTACTGCCGTTTGGCCTGTTCGTTTACTCTATTGCTATGTATTTTTGCCTTCTTCATATTTTTGTGTTTTTCTTCCTTCTTTTTGTCTTTGAGATACTCATTAAAGGCTTCTTTCTTCAACTGTTTAGCCTCTGCGCAAGCATCGTTTCACCAAACATTTCCTGTATATTTATTATCTTTCATTTGATTGCACTTCGGTATTGAAGAATCAGCAGCGTACAAAATTATCTCAGTAAAGTTTGCATAAACACTATCAATATTATCCGACTGAAGTTCTTCAATGTTATGCATTGACAACAATCTTTCAAATTTGTCCCAATCCGCATTTCTGTAATTATAGTTAGGAATTCTATCTTTTTCTGAATCCTGACTTACTGGTTTGTCATTTAAACTGATAACAACGGGAAGATGGTCACTACCCAATGTGTCCTTGACAGTATCCCATTCACAGCTGCATGCAATAGCTGGTGATATAATTGACAAATCGATGGCAGATGGTTTTATGTCTCGATATATCTGGGATTCTAGTTACACTCCCATTATTGAGTAGATATAAAGCAGAATCAATAAAATTTTCGACGAAACGGTTATTGATAGACCTGCCAACAGTGCATTCCTTGTCCCAAAAGGGAGAATGAGCATTAAAATCGCCCACTATCAACCATTTCTCTTTCTGATCCTGAATCGAGCGTAGCCACTCCGTGTTCTGTTCGTCTGGACCAGTTGGTAGATACACAGAAACTATATTCAAATCAGCGATTCATTAAATTTCACTCTGACTGCACAGGCATTAATGTTTCTAGTATCTGTTGGAAAGGGTGGTAAAATTTGCCTGTAATCCAGAACATCTTTGATATAAATAGCTGTGTTGATTTTTCCTTTTTCATCCTCAGATTGGTAGATTGGAGGATAAAAGTAGCCCTTAAGGATTGGGAGTTTCTTAGTGGATACATTTAGAGATTGTAAAGCTAAAACATGGTACTTATTTGATGAAAGATGCTGCACAAGATTGTCCAGATTTGTGGAAATTGATCTACAATTCCAGTGCATTATTTGAATATTAGATTGCCTTTCCATTTTCTTCGGCATTTTTCCCCTCCTGAATTAACGCGTGTGTTGTCTCAACAGCCTTGCGATTAAGAATGAACTCGGTGAGATAAATAAGAAATAGCTAACAATACCAGCAACAACAACAAAAGATAGTTGTGATAAGATAACATAAAAACAACAAAAATGCACAATTTCACAAAAAAGTGGACAACAGACTATAGATCTATATAAAATGCTTTGACAAAGAAAAACAAGAAATATGCGAATTATAGTCACTCAAGATGGGGTAAACAGTGATCTTGACTGTGATTTCCGCAGAAACTAAATCAACAGGTCTCTTTGTCTTTGGTTTAATACCACTGTGTACTCAACACGTCGAACATGTTGAACCAAGGGTCTCTGTCACCAGGGAGGGGCTGGTGTCCTCTGTAAGGTTGATATTTTCCAGCCTGTCGCTGGTTCGACAAACTCACTGTCTTCCTCGGCTTCTCCCAGAAGAATTTTCGAACGTGCCTTCCAACATTTCTTGCCAGAACACTTGACCCTCTAGGTGTAGGATGGAGGTTGTCTCTGAGTGCCCAGTTGTTTGTTGGTAGGTTGTTATGAGAAAAAAGACACATTCTTGATTCCAAACAGATCTGAGGTTGTTAGAGCATTAAAAACCTCTCGCTTAATTTCCAGTTTGGGATCTTTGACTGGAGCAACTTTACTAACCACAACCTTCACTTTGGAATGGCTGGTGGCAAAGTCTTTGATAATGGAAGTAAACTCTTTGCTGACATGTCTAGGGTCTTTTTTCTGTAGGTCGTTAACCCCACAGTGGATAACTACTGCATCTGGTGGTTTTTCGTCAGTGTAAAGATTTGACTGAAGCGCCAAAGTAAGGTCTTCTGATGTCAATACTCGGCTTGTCTTAGCCTCAAAACCATAAGAAAGGCCCAGTCTGTTCCCATTCACTCCCGTATGCCTGGGTTTCACATTCACGAACTTTTGGAAAGTTCGTAAGGATAAAAGTCGGCTGTGTCGGAAGTGTCGGAAGCAAATTCGGGCCAAAAACCTTTCCTTCCGACTCTTCCGACCACGCTTACGATCAACAGCCGACTAACAGCCGACCAACAGCCGACTAAAATTTGGCTCTTACGACCACCGTTCAGACATTTACGAATGCCGTAACGACATTTCCAACTGCCTTTACGACATGAACGAATTAGAAGCGAATTCCACCCGACTAACCAATTGCGTTACGACTGTCCTTTAAGACAAATCCAACTGTTACCGAATGCTCTTACGACACATACGACTGCCCTTACGATTCATTACGAATGCGCTTACGACACATACGAATGGCCTTACAACTGATCCGAATTTTTTCTGGTCTTATATATATGGAGCCGACTTTTCAGACATAATCATTCTTCTGCAAGTTGTCCAACAGTGCACACCTCCAAATCTATGATGGGTGACGACAGAAATCGACGACTTCAACTTGTTGAGGCTGCCCTACTGCTGGATGAAGATTTGAACGAGGCTATCGATGATCTTCGGGCTGTTCAACGGCCAGTTCAAGATGATGATGATGAAGCTGATGTTCCTGGTGAAAGAAGACGCAAGAGGAAAAGGTGGTGGGTGCGTTCTTGGATCCTACGCAGACCTCTCTTCGGCCAATATGAACAACTGATGGTGGAGCTTGAAAATGAGGACATCCAATCATTTGTCAACTTCACGAGATTCGACCCAGAAACCTACAGAGAACTCTTGATGAGGATTGGGCCTAGGATTGCAAAGAAACCGACGTACTGGAGGCTGCCCTTGGATGAAGGCCTGAAGTTGGCTGTGGTTCTGCGCCATTTCGCAACAGGAGACAGTTACAAGAGCCTCATGTACAGCTTCAGAGTTTCAAAGACCTCCATCGTGAAAATGGTGCCTGATGTATGTGATGCGATCATTGATGAGTACGGAGGCGAGGTGATGCACTGCCCAACCACACCAGAGTGTTGGGAAGAGCTAGCCCAGCAATTTAAAGAAAGATGGAATCTTCCTCACTGTCTTGGTGCTTTGGATGGCAAACATGTGGCGATCAAGTGCCCAAAGAACTCTGGGTCAACCTACTTCAACTACAAGGGTTTCTTCTCTCTGGTACTCTTCGCCTTGGTTGATGCGGACTACAAGTTCACCTGGGTCGACGTGGGGGCCAATGGATCCGCTAGTGACTGTCAGATATTCAACTCGTCTGACCTGAAGGCAGCTGTCGAGGATGGTAGCATCGTTTTCCTGAAGCAGAACCTCTCGTCGGAGATGATGAAGACATGCCGTTCTTTATCGCTGGAGACAACGCATTCCCCCTGCGTACCTGTGTTGATGAAGCCGTTCTCCCGGAGGGACCTGACTGATGAGGAACTGATCTTCAATTACCGCCTGTCAAGAGGGAGACGTGTGGTTGAGAATGCCTTTGGCATTCTTGCCAACCGATTCCAAGTCCTGCTTACCACCATGAGACAACAGCCAGGAACAGCCTTGAAGATCATCCTTGCCTGTGTTTGTCTCCACAACCTCTTACGAATCAGGAACCCCGGCCTTTGCAGACCTGACCAGGAAGATGCTGACCACCACATTGTGCCTGGCGAGTGGAGAATGGATGCTGCTATGGAAGATCTACAGAACGTCACTGGGAATGCCACAACCCGGGCAGCCAAGAAACAGAGAATTACCCTGAAGCATTACTTCAACTCACCAGTAGGGGCAGTTCCGTGGCAGGGGGACATGATCTGAGTTCCACAGTGGAAGGAATGCAAAGAAAAAGAAAAAGAAATAAAAAAAACAAAAAACCCACAAAAACACAAAACAAACACACAAAATAACAAGAAAAATGGAAAAATAAGATTACAAAAAATGTTCTAAAGAAGAAAATGAAAAAAAAAAGTAAAAAAAAAAAACCACAATTAAAGGAAACCTGTCAAATTATTGTACTATTCCTTTTGCTCGTCTCGTCAGAGAATTGTTTCTTTTTTGGATTTTTCTTTGTTTGGCCTGTAATTTTTCTTTGGATGTCATATTTTCCTTCTTTGTTTTTAATTGTGTTTTCTTTTCTTTTTTTCTTTTCAGGGAAATAACTATTCTGTTCAGAATTAAAAGATATATCTTTTGTGTAATATCTTCTCACAAATAAATACTCACTTCATTTCGCAGAACACTTGAAAAAAAATCGATTTAAATTCTGAAGTGAGCAGTTATTTATCGGAAATAAATACACACTTTATTTCACTGAGTATATTGATAACACAAGAAAAATATCTATTTAAATTCTGAAGTGGGTAGTTATTCCTGTGAATATATTGGTAATGACCTTTGTGAAGCTGGACACCTGATATTTTTTGGCACTACTTTTCTGCTGATCTCTTCAGAGAAATGTACAATTCCTTTATTTTTTTAAAATCTTTTTTCTCTCTCTTTCTTCCATTTTATTAAAAAATCAACTGACAACAACATAATGCAATATGATATATCTTTAATGAATACACAGTTGCTCTTACATTGTTCAGACACAGGAGAGGATATCTTCCTAACATAGGATTTGTTTCTGCACAATTATGTAAGTAAAACTTCTTTTTTGGTGTTTAATTTTTTTTCTTTGGTGTGTTTAATTAATGTTGATTTCAATTTTTAATACAAATATATGGGTAATTATACAATACTATGTATATAAAAAAATAAAAGAAGTATTTAGACAAGACAAAATTATATCTACGAACCTGAGTGGAAATAGAAATTAAATGGAATGTTATGTACAATGATAGCCTTTGGCTGAACACTAGATAGGGAACATCTTGGCACATCTCAATGCTGAACCTCTCAAATTATTACCAAAATAAAGGAATTGGTACTGACACAATACCACTAAGTATCTTGTAATAAAAAGTTATAAATAGCAAACGCTATAACGAAGTGAAGTTGAACTGAGAGCATGTTATCTTAACATTTAAACTTTGGCAGAACAATACACAAGTGAAAATATGGCTTAAAACTTTAAGCAATAGTGAACATCTTGGCACATCTACAGTGGC
>CM031608.1:64287369-64289869 GCA_018398815.1 Conus ventricosus
TATGCACTTTTTTTTTACCAAATTCGGGATTCATGGAAAGACTGCAAACTTTGAAAATGCCCTTCTGGTAAACGAATATATGTGAGCGAAATTAGAATTTCCAAAGACTTATGCTTGTTTTATGCTTTAAAAAAAAAATTAAAAAAAAACAAAACTTTTTGGTCATTGTTTTGAAAATTGGATTCCTCAGAAACGTCGCTGTGAACGGACGATTAAAAAAAATTACATTTACAACTTTTTTTTTTTACAAGTACTGCGTTCTTCTCAAGAGGTTCACGACATCAAGAAAATGTCAAAAGTCATAGCAAAATGTTTTGGGCACATGAAAAAAGAGCTGGACTACAAAAGAAAAAAGCCCCAATTTCGAAAATTTCATTTTATGTTAATCCGCGCGCGCGCGCGCGCGCACACACACACACACACACACACACACACACACACACACACACACACACACACACTCACACACACGCGCGCGCGCGCTCGCGCACGCACGCACACATGCGCACGCACACATGCGCACACACACACACGCACACACACACACACACACACACACACACACACACACACACACACACACACACACACACACACTCACTCACTCACTGATACGCACGCACGCATGCACGCGCGCCTGAATGCGCACACACACACACACACACACACACACACACACACACACACACACACACACACACACACACACACACACACACACGGTAATGGTATCTGCTTGCAGGTACAATCTATTCATAATTTTGAGTATTACACCTCAGGCATGGCTGATCAAGGCTATGGAGTGGTGATTCTGGCATTGTTGGAGATTTCCTCTATTGGGGATGGTGACTTAGGAATTAATGACTGCGACCGTGGCGTGGGCAGAAGATGCCACTAGGATATCAATGTCCGCATCTCCGCCAATTTGCAGGAGCTCTGCAGGGATGTCGTCGATGCCTACTGTCTTCTCACATGTCAGTGATTGACTGCGGCTGAGTCTTACTCACGTAGTATTGTAAAGTCATCCTCATTGGATGAGTCCTGTGCTGTAAGCACATTTAAATCTCCTGTGTTCTGTACGTCGTAGAGTTCAGAGGGATTTTGTCTATCCTCTTCGTCCTAGTCAAGTTTTATTCTGTGTTCTACTTATTGTAGAGTTCGGAGGAACATTCATTCTATCCTCTTCTTCCTAATTCCATCCTGTGTTCTAGTTGTTGTAGAGTTCAGAGGAATATTCAGTCTATCCTCTTCTTCCTATTTCATCCTGTGTTCTAGTTGTTGTAGAGTTCAGAGGAATATTCAGTCTATCCTCTTCTTCCTATTTCATCCTGTGTTCTAGTTGTTGTAGAGTTCAGAGGAATATTCAGTCTATCCTCTTCTTCCTATTTCATCCTGTGTTCTAGTTGTTGTAGAGTTCAGAGGAATATTCAGTCTATCCTCTTCTTCCTATTTCATCCTGTGTTCTAGTTGTTGTAGAGTTCAGAGGAATATTCAGTCTATCCTCTTCTTCCTATTCTATCATGTGTTCTATTTCTTGTAGAGTTCAGAGGAATATTCAGTCTGTCCTCTTCTTCCTAGTCTTATTCTGTGTTCAATTTGTCGTAGAGTTCAGAGGAATGTTGTCTATCCTCTTCTTTTAAGTGTATCCTGTGTTCTAATTTTCGTAGACTTCACAGGGATATTCAGTCAATCCTCTTTTTCTAGTCTTATTCTGTTTTCCATTGTCGTAGAGTTCATAGGGAGTTCAGTCTATTTTCTTCTCCCTAGTCTTATTCTGTGTTTTATTTGTCGTTGAGTTCGGAGGAGTATTCAGTCTATCCTCTTCTTCCTATTCCATCCTGCGTTGCACTTGTCGTACAGTTTATAGAAACATTCAGTCAATCCTCTTCTTCCTAGTCTTATTCTGTGTTCTATTTGTCGTAGAGTTCGGAGGGATATTCAGTCTATCCTCTTCTTCCTATTCCATCCCGTGTTGTACTTGTCGTGCAGTTTGTAGGACTATTCAGTCAATCCTCTTTGTCTTCTTTCTGTGTGGGACAGTCGTCGTCGTTGTCCTGAATGATGCCGACTTCACTCTGCTCTTTACTGGTCCATTCTTTTACAATTGTAAAAGCTTTCTTTGCGTTGATGTCCGTTTTTTTTAATTTTCCAATCTTCTCACACTGTTATTTCATCCAGCTTTCCTTTGCGCTCCTCATGTCTTCATTGATTCTCTCCTTTATAGCACTGCGTTCTCTCCTGCAGTCTTCTTCAGCGGTTTTAAGGTCCCGCAAGAGTCACACACCTACAAGGCATTGTTTGAGATCCATGGTTTTGATTTCCATCTGATTGTTCCTGGGACCTCTGTTGCTCTTTCGGGTTACCACTTTGTTGACATTGTTTGTGAGGGTTTCAATGGTCTTTCTAATAGAAAAGGTGGGTGACAGGTTCCTTCTATGGCAGCTTTGAATTGCTTGGCTATGTCAGAATCTTCATGTTGCTAAGAATTAATTTGAGAAGG
>CM031608.1:64299869-64309869 GCA_018398815.1 Conus ventricosus
GAGATAAGAAAACAATTGGTGTTCTGTGTAGGGTTTTCGGTACATATCAATAAGTCAATGTGTTACATTGTGGAAATGGGTGGAGTAATTAGGAATTTTGATTGAAGTTTATTATGAAAAATGAAAAAAATGCCCTTTTTCTGATATCTTCAGGATAGGATATTATACATCAGTTCAATCAAAATTTTGATTTTATACGCTGACAAGCATTCAATAAACACCCCAGCCCACTTTAAAGGAGAATGGGGGTTCTTGGATTTGCCTTGTTTGAATGTGGTGTGTGTGTGTGTGTGTGTGTGTGTGTGTGTGTGTGTGTGTGTGTGTGTGTGTGTGCGCGTGCGTGCGTGTGTGTGTGTGTGTGTGTGCGTGTGTATGTGTGTGTGTGTGCATACTAATATCTTTGGTGTCTATGGGTCTATTTTGATGAATTTTTGTATGGAAATCTGTATTGAGTAGGGATGGTATATCACGATTGGCGTATCTGTGCTGTCGTGCGACATAATGGTGTCAGTGTGTTGTAATTTTGATTTGGGAATATCTTGGGAACTGCTGGGCCAATTTTCAACATACACATATCATTGGAACTGGCTCCATAGCCTCACGTGATGGCTTAGTTTATATGATGACACTGAGTACCTGACCCCTTCAGAGATGGGGCACTCATTATTTTTATTAAATCTGTTATTCTTCCTTGCTGCTTCTGACGAAACTAGTCTTTGCCAATACCCTCCAAACTGAGTATGTAAATCGGGAGGGGCTATAAGACAAGTTAGACATATACAGGGGGTGTCTTACCAGCAGTTATGTTAATGCTTGTTTATGTTGCCAAAGTAGGTAAAATTTATTGATGATTCAGAATTGTTGTTGTTGTTGTTGTTGTTGTTGTTGTTGTTGTGTGTGTGTGTGTGTGTGTGTGTGTGTGTGTGTGTGTGTGTGTGTGTGTGTGTGTGTGTTTCTTATAAAAGCTGATAATTAATTGAAAAGCAGCCAATTCCTAACTGTAAGTCATGAATGTTCGGAAAGTAAAACCGTCAAATTTCCCGATAAAGAGATTAAATTCGACATGTATCAAGACATGTATTACACGTGCTGTTAATCATCGCAAAGTGATGTTGCCTGCAGCCAACTTCCACAGTTATGTAATCCACAGAGAAGGAAGCAGGTCTAACCCTCAGACGATAGTAATCCACAGGAAATGATAGTTCCATACGTTAGCACGCAAGAGTTAATTAGAAACTGTCTCACATCCACAAGGAAATCATGTTAAATACAAATTCTGCTGAATGTCATCCCAGAATGATGAATTCAAACAAAACCCACATCTGAACTGTTATTTTCTGTGTCGCTGTCATTGTCATCGAATTGGCTAACTGTGTTAGTCTTGTACAAAGTATCTGTCATGATGCTGGCACACTGGGCACACTGGCAAAGGTCAGTGCAAGGCATGTCTGCACTTTAACAGCCACATGTTTTTGAAGCGCACTTGTCTTTTTTACAACTACACTTCACCAGTTGGATAAGGGATGAGAGAGCAGGTGAGACTGCCATCCATTTTATGGATAAGTATAGAGCCTTCTGGTCAGTCTTGTCGATCTGCCGTCCAAGTTCCAGAGGTGATGGAGCGGATATAACTGTGCTGAAACGATGTCGCCAGATTGGTGCCTGGTAATTAGCCCTTTGAGAATGAAGCGTAAGACAGTCACTGTTTGGTGGTAGTGAGTGGTCCAACTTGCGTCACTCTGAAGATATTGTGCCGAGCCTCATTGACAGATCTTGTGTTCTGGTTGTAAAGGCTGCATACAAAGGCTTCCAGGTTCTGCATCTGTAATGTGGTGAGCACCCAATTTTGACCTAAGTCAGTGAAGGTTGCAATGTGCGTTGGAGAACTGAGCATGAGTTGAAAAGATTTGATTTTCCCTTTTCCTGTCAGTGAACTGGTGCTGTCACATCCTGTGAATGCATGAAAGCCAACCATTACTTCTGAAACATGTTTACCAAGCTTTTCCATGATAGGATTGACATTCAACAGCCTTGAGGTATTTCCAGATCCAGTGGAGAGGTAGAGTCTGCACGAAAGATGATTCACACTGGCAACACACTATAGAAACACATCAGTGTCAGGTGTTTTTTTTTATCACAACGTTGGCATGTAAGTCAGAAGCATGTTTGGCATGAAGCAGAAGTCTAGTATCTGCCTCTTCGTGATCATAATCGAGTTCTGGAACACTGTTTGTCAGGATCGCTGTAGAACTGGGATCAGCTGACATTATCAAGCAGCTGTTTTCAAGTGTGGCATATAGGGTTCTTCCACTCAGTTCTTCACTAGGTAGTCTTCCAATGGCATATGTTGAAGTGACTGAGTGATTCCTTGTTTTTTCCAGACAACAGAAATGTTTGGAGTTGCTGTGGTGTTTTCTGGCATACGTGGAGAGCCCTTTGAGGTATCTGGTTTGTTCCACCTGCTCTCCTGTTTCGTTCAGCATTTTTGATGCTGGTAGCAAAGAATCTTGTCACAAACAAAATCAATGCGGGATGCACCATCGAAGGAGGCAAGCTTAACCATGTGTCTCAAAACGAAAAAGCTCATCTCACCAAATGTTCCAGGTAATTTGTCTGCAATTTCCTGGATCAAAGCCATTCCATCAATGATCAAAACTGTCCCGGCCCCTGTTGGTGGCTTAACACTGCTCTCTGGGACTTGACTTTCAAAGAAGTGGAGAAGGGATGATTTTGTGGCATGCTGAGTGCTCTCTGATGTGCTAGTGCCAGGAGTCCGGGCTTCATTAATATAGGCTTTACAACAGCATGGATGGTATCTTAATTCTATAGCCACTAAATCCTTCCCTTGAATATATTGTAGAAGTTCTTCATCATGCTTCAGTAAAGCAGCATTAATGAATCTGTGATGAGGATGTCTGAACTTCTAAGTCTTTTCATTAACTGAAAATCTTTACTGTCATCAGATGTCTCTCCTAAGCCCTTTTCATTCTGTCGCTGAAGCTGCTCCAACCTGTAATTAATACATGCGTATAAATAAAGTGTATTTAATTCTTTATACCACACGTTCACAGCACACAAAAGATGTTATGTTTCACACACTGTATACAAACAATTTAATTACCCCTTTCCCTCTGTAAATCCCTTCCTACTCCTTATAGAGGGGATGGGTGAATGAGAGTGAGTGTGAATGGGTGAGTGGGACCTGGATGGACGGGTGTGATTTAATATTGTAGTATAAATTAAGAAGCTGCCCAGATCACAATACCCCATGCCCAACTCCAAATGTGCATTGATGCCCAACACCATTAGATTTTGTCACTCAACCATGAAGAAAAAGAACAAAATTTACCCCCCCCCCCCACACACACACACACACACACACAAACACACACAAATAATATTTAATTAAACCTCAGCTAGTGATAATTTCATGTATACTCTTGCATGTACACTTTTTTACAAAACACATACGATGTTATAATTTACCGAGACACAAACATGGCGGAGTACGTGAAACGACAATTACAGGCACAATGTACACAAACCTTTCTTTCCCAAGTGGGAAACATGTTACTTGAGAGCTGAGACTGGATCTGGATCTGGATCTGGATAGATCTGGATCAGTACGTCGCACGCCAATCAACGGCTATAAGTACGAGGGAAGAGGGAGAGCGCAAAAATAGTCTAAAAAGCAACACTTTGTCCTAACAATCTTCCATTAGGTTCGATCTCATGGGTAGCCACAAAGGTATCTACATGGAGACATTTTGCAGATAACACAATAAACACCTGAGCTGAAAGTACAATGCAGTTTCAAAATTTTATTAGCAGTTCAACATATGAAAGTGTCCCACTTACCGATCCTTTCGTGTGAATTGTTGGTAACAGTATCGGTGAAATCCGCATCCCTTCTCCAGCGCATCTTCTAAACTTGATGTAGTGGAAAGAAAACTTTTCGCAGCGTCTCTCTGTTGGCAAGGATACTTTATCCAAACGCAAACGAACATGATTTTTCGAAAGTAATAACTGCGAATGACTTTACTATTTGATCCTTGTTGTTCGAGTTACGCAGACAACATCTCAAAGTTTTGCTCTCATTACCGCTGACTGCGCACGCCGCCATCTTTGTTGTTGTCAAGTGTCGAGCGATGCGCGTTGATCTGACTGGCTAACACCATTCGACACACTTTGTCAGCGAGTTTGAGTGGGGCGCACAGGTAAGACAGGTTTCGGCAATTGTATGACTTTTCAAACTCATTTTATGCACTGATCCACCCTATCGGCAATGTAACAACCTTGATTTAATAATAATATGGATTGACGAACGTGTTTAATTTGATTTTTTTTTTGCCTCAAGCATGTGCTACAGAGTGAAAGATAATCGTCCGACCCACTAAATATCCTCCAGGCGAACGTTTCACTGGGAAGAGAGGGTGTGAAAAATCCTGAACCGAGAACTCAAACAATACAATGGTACCAAATGTGGGTTTATGTTTTTGTACTCCCAGTTCTTATAGAACAGGCAGTACTTTAGAATGGGAACGAACAAATGCTCTGTATGTGTGTGTGTGTGTGTGTGTGTGTGTGTGTGTGTGTGTGTGTGTGTGTGTGTGTGTGTGTGTGTGTGTGTGCGTGCGTGCGTGCGCGCGTGCGCGCGCGCGCGCGCGCGCGCGTGTGTGTGTGTGTGTGTGTGTGTGTGTGTGTGTGTGTGTGTGTCCGTGGTCAAAATGTGCTCCACTCCCTCCAGACAAAACTACTGGACCGATCTTTCTTTTTGTAGGTATGTTCATTATGGGTCACGGATGATGCCCGATATTTTAGTTTACAGTTATAGTCGTTACTGACGGCTGTAACGGCCTGTAACGGTTTTTCTTCTTTATGGAATATCTCAGAAAGTACTTGGCCGATCTTTGTGAAAAATAACAAGTATGTTCATTATGGGTCACGGATGATGCCCGATGTTTTAGTTTACCCCGTTATAGCCGTTACTAACGGCTGTAACGGCCTGTTACGGTTTTTCTTCTTTACGGAATATCTCAGAAAGTACTTGGCCGATCTTTCTGAGAGTTTGTAGTATACTCTTTATGGGTCACGAATAATGCCCAATGTTTTAGTTTACCGTTATAGCCGTTACTAATGGCTGTAACGGCCTGTAAGGGTTTTTCTTCTTCATGGAATATCTCAGAAAGTACTTGGCCATCCTGTGAAAATAAGCAGGTATGTTCATTATGGGTCACGAATAATGCCTGATGTTTAGTTTACCGTTATAGCCGTTACTAACGGCTATAACGGCCCATACCTGTTTTTCTTCTTCATGGAATATCTCGGAAAGTACGTGGCCGATATTTCTGAAAATTTGTAGGTGTGTTCATTATGGGTCCCGGATGATGCCCGATGTTTTAGTTTACCGTTATAGCCGTTACTAACGGCCCATAAGAGTTTTCTTCTTGGTGGAAAAATTTCAGAAAGTTCTTGGCCGATCTTTCTGAAAATTTGTAAGTATGTTCAATATGGGTCACACATGATGGCCGATGTTTACCAGAATAGCCATTACTAACGGTTACGCCAGCCCAAGACGGTTTTTCCTCGTTATGGAATATCTCGCACGTATTCAGGATACACTGGGAGTACGTTTATATGCTTTGCATCTTATTTTACTATAGTTTCGACATCTTAACATGCGGCATTACTTCCAAACAAAATTCTGTTCGACTGCTTTTCATTCTTCGTCTCTCCTATTTTCCAACCTCAAAACTCTGGATCCCATCCGCTGGTCCAGACTATCTGGGTGCATTCTGCACCATACCTGTATACAGCCTCCATGCAAAGGGTAGTTGAACCACTCCTCTCCAACCTCCGGTTGAAAACGTCTTTGAGCTATTGTTTTCACCACCTTTCTGAACCCAAACCCCTGATTAACAGTATGTTTCTGACCCGTGGTTCTTCAAGAAAATTGAAGTCAGCTCCAGTTTCCTTGAGAATTCGCATTTTTGTCCCATTTGAAGAGTGCAGACATAGACTTTGGAGTGGTGTGGGGTTCTTCCAAATTTCCCGAAAATCCACAGTAAACTTTCTTCACCCATAGATTCGCTTTGATCTAGCCTCATATAGCGAAAACTTCACCAGTTATTTGGTATGGAAGATTTTGCTCGAACTTTCTTCCAAATGTCCATCCTTTCAAAACATATTTACTAATGGCTCCAAATATAAAAAGGAAGTTGCTTCTGCTGCATACTGCTCAACAGACCCCTCTCAGAAATATTCTAGACCTATTCCCACCGACAGCTCGGCCTACACTGCTGACCATATAGCGATGGTCCTGGCACTTCAAATGGTCTTTAAATCAAACCAGAAAGACTTGCTCCTCCTCTCGGACTCCCATTCGTCTTTGAAGGCCGTTGCTGACCGTATCCTCAAGCACCTGCAACTGCTAGATTGGTTTGAAGTGTACACCTCTCTGACACATGGTAGTTTCGACATAGTTTTCGTTAGGGTTCCCTGACGTGTTGGCATTTGAGGCAATGAACTGATTCCTAACAAGCCAAGAATACCAAAAGTAAGGGGCAGTGTGTCCATCCGTCATGCTGATCTGAAACCTAAAACTCAGGCTAATGTCAAATATTTGCAGATAGATAGAAAAACTCTTACAAATCTGTCAAACCCTAGAGAAGACGTCTTATGCCCTTTACACACTGGTCACGCCTCTTACACCCACCCGTATCTATCAAAAGGTGATTAAGCTTCATGGTGCAGTTCACATAAAACACTTCTCACTATAAAACGTGTTCTCTTGAGAGAGCCTGGAATTACGTGATGTGAGATATAAATACTTTTATTGCAGACTCCATGAACAGATTTTACAGAAAGGTCCAGCCTGATTCGATCTTTGAATCTCTGAAAGAGAAAAAAAAAAAATTCATCTAAGATTTTCAGTTTTTTAAATCATGTTTGAATGTGGGTGGATGCGCTCTCCCTCCCCCACCCCCCCCCTCCTCTCTCTCTCTCTCTCTCTCTCTCTCTCTCTCTCTCTCTCTCTCTCTCTCTCTCTCTCTCTCTCTCTCCACACACACACACACACACACACACACAAACGCGCACGCGCGCACACACACACACACACACACACACACACACAGACACACACACACACACACACACACACACACACACACACACACACACACACACACACACACACACATGCACGCGTGCGAGAGTCTTATGTGTGTTTATGTGTGTGTGTGTATGTGTATGTGTGTGTGTGTGTGTGTGTGTGTGTGTGTGTGTGTGTGTGTGTGTGTGTGTGTGTGTGTGTCTGTGTGTGTGTGTGTGTGTGTGTGTGTGTGTGTGTGTGTGTGTGTGTGTGTGTGTGTTGTGTGTGTGTGTGTGATTGCGTGCTCTCAATGCACACGGGCACCTGGGTACATCACTTCCTGAAGACCGAGAATGGAGACAGGATGGAACTGACCGCCACGTGTGATTGTGAACCGGCTGACCCGCTATGTCCAGCGGGTGTCACCACAGGTGATGGTAGTTTCTGTCACTAGGACAGATAACGGCAATCCAGACGATCCAAACGAATTAACGACCCTGGACTTCTTCCAGACTTGGAAGGGGGTGGGTGGGGGGGGGGGGGGGGGCGTGCCAGAATTGGGGAGGACAATCACTACCTTCTTTAAGCCGCTGTTTCAGCTCTCGGGGCAGACGCAAAACATCCGTTGTCAGTACACTGATGAATGCCTTGTAAGTGAGTCCCACGCCCAAATCTCATTGTCCAAGAATGCAAAGAAAAGCGAAGAGTGGCTAGGCTGAAGACGGGATGGGCCACGGTCACCATTTTTCATGCGTTAGAGATGTGATTTTCCTAACCGCTTTGCGTCACCGTGGATGCACTCTGTCTACACTGGTCATGCCTGCACTGACAAACCTCGTTACAGACAACCAGCTTGATCCATGATCCAGTGCAGATGAAATTACACAGGTCACTGGCAATATCTATCCATCTCTATGCCCACAGGAGATGAACACTGACAGCAGGTCTGGAACGAACAGCATCCAAGTTTTGGAGAAAAATGCTTCTCACGGATTCCATGCGTGTCATACAAGAAACAAGAGTTGGGTTTTGTAGTCAATGCGTAAACGGGCACAGGTGAACCTCAACTCGCAGATAAACCGTTGTTGGTACGCCTGTTGCGGGTATGTATCTCGCCATCTTTCCCAGCTCAGGACCAGTCTACGGATTCCAGGCAGACATACTAGTGGCAGTCCTAAAAAGAATTCCCGGATGAACAACACAGAAGTCTGGAATGGTGATGTGGCCTCCACCCTGACTGATGAGAAAAGACTACAGGGACAATCACAGGACCCCAAGATCTAGTACCTCGGGACGATAATAAGTCAGAGGTCCCATATTCAATCCCATGGACTTTCACCTCGTGGACTTTCGCTGCTGAACAAATGTCGACATTCGTAACATTAGGATTGTATTAGTTGAAGGAGAGTGTGTTTCTGTAGTGTGAAGCGCCGAGTGTGTAGGCGAAGTGTCTGTGTTTGTCACCTCTCGCTTTAAGCCTTCACCACTGGCTAGCACCGCTGTGAAACAGCACTGTGAATAGAAAGCCGAGTGTGTTAGCCTCTCTTGCCAATACATAGCTTTCTCCACTACAAGCCCTATATAGTTCCTCTGCGTGGCAACACATGTCCATTGGGTGATTGGCGGCCCCAGGCCAAACTACGGGAGACTTGGAGGAGGCTGGCCCCTAAACAGGCACCGTGCAGACCCACTGGCGTGTGGACATGCCCTGGCGTTCATGAACCAACCCCCCCCCCCCCCCCCCCAGCGATGGTCGTTCATCGTACACCAGGGCAGATGCGGTGCTCGTGTCCTCCTGCAGCGACAGAGCAGCCCTGTTCAGGTATAGCGCTGCTCTCCCCATGTGGGGAGGGGGAGATAAAAGGATCCCTAAACAAAGCCTGCCCTTCCCAGTACCTGACACGTGACTGCGCCTGCCTGGTCATCCAACACGGCTTTCGAGAGACAAAGCACAAGAAAATGCAAATGCCCCTGACATTTGGGGCATGGGATGTCCGATCTTTACAGGACAGAGACGACAGACTAGAGCGTCGTCCTGCTCTGATTGTCAGAATGCTAGGCCGTTATCAGATCGACTTAGCGGCTCTGAGTAAAACAAGACTTGCAGGCGACATCAGCTTGAAGAATTTGGAGGAGGCTAGACATTTTACTGCATTGAGAAGCCTGAAGAAAATCCAAGAACGTCTGGTGTTGGTTTTGCAATTCGCACAAAGCTTGCCCAGAAGCTGGATAGCCTGCCACGTTGCATTAATGATCGCCTGATGATATTGCCGCTTAGGCTTACAAAGGACCACTTTGCTACTGTCATCAGCGGCTACGCTCCCTCAATGACGAACCCAGATGACATAAAAATGCCTTCTACGAGGAACGGAACTGTGTCAGCACTGAAGTCAACCATAAGGACAAGCTCATCATCCTCTGGGACTTCAACGCTCGTGTGGGAAGGAACTACTCCACTTGGCCCAACGTTCTTGGACGCCATGGCACTGGAACTTGTAACTCCAATGGTCTGTTGATATCACCGTGTGTACAACATGAACTTTCCATCACCAGTACCATCTTCGAGCCGGCAGACATGGTCAATAACACGTAGATGCACCCTTGGTCTAAATGGCACATGCTTGACTATGCTATCATTCGTTAGAGGGACAGACGTGATGTCATTACTCGCTGAATAATGAGAGCTGACTGCTGGTCCGATCACCACCCGATCAGGAGCGAAACGATCATTCAGCTTGCCCTGAAGAACAAATCGGCCAGCGACAAGTCCCAGAGAACGTTGAACATTTCTTGCCTGTGTACCAGCAGAGACATTCTGCAGGAAAGGATTCAGGAATGTTTGTTGAAAATCGGCCTCGCCGCAGAAGACAGTGGGAAAGAATGGCAAGCCTTCAAAGAATCATGTAC
>CM031608.1:64319869-64339869 GCA_018398815.1 Conus ventricosus
TTTTTCCTGATCATTTTCAATAACATCATTTTCGCACAAACATTCATCAAATGAGTCTCTGTCTTTCATGTGAAATAAAACTACAGTCTTTAACTGTTCTCTAAAGTCTTTTAAAACTGAGTTATATTTTTGGCATAAAATCCCCACACTTATCCCAGCATGTCTTCCACTGAAAGCTAGTTTTGATAAAGTGTTTCTTTTTTTAACTATGTCTCTTTCTGCCGAACAGTCATCTATAATAAATAGTGTCTGTGTTCCTTCAAACAGTCTATAAAACTGTTTTAAACACTCACTTAGTTTATTGCTAGGATCAACTAAATATATTTCATCATCTGTCCATATAAACCTTCTATCATGATATGCTTTGTTCCATTTAAGTGTTGGACAGAAAATCACAATATGATCAAAATTATAGCGATAAACTGTTTGTAATAAGTCTAGGACAAATATTGTTTTTCCACAACCAGTCTGTCCACAAATCAATGCGCAATGAGGAGTTTTTGTCATAAAGTTTAACTGCTCCATGGTTTTATAACAGAATTTAATCTAATCCAGTTATTATGTTTATCATACTCTCTGTCAAAACTTGTTCAGTATAATAAAACCCTATAAGACCTAAATGTGTAAGATTAATCCAATTCAGTTCTGTAAGATTGTTTCTATTTAAGTCAACAGTGATTTTGTTGCTTGTTGTTATAACCTTAATATCCTCGCCATTGTGAAGAACAATGGTAACTTTAAGATGTTTAACGTCTAAGTTTTGCCAGCTAATATTAATTCCTTTTAAAAGGGCGTCACTAACGCCCACAACCCCATCCCTCTCCACATCTTTAAAGACAGAAATTTCAAATATCATTGTGAACGTGTCTCCTAATTTCCTGTGCGGAATGAACTGTAATTTTGTAGAAGCTTCCTTTAAAACCGTTTCTTTTCTGTGGAGGATGTACTGTTTTTTCTCATACGGCGTTATTTCAATCTCTTTTCGACTATTGTTCTCTGGCATATAAGACTTGCATGTAAAGGGCCAGAGTTGAGTGCTTTTCTGAAACTTTTTTGGCGGTCAAAAAATGTAAATGGGCTTATAAATTCAAATTTTATGTCCCATTCTAAATATGGTTCTAAGTGCCATTTGCTGTCAGGTTTTCGAACTATTTTATATTCATACTGGCCAGCATTATTTGCTTCTACATTGCGCAGTTGTTCTAGTTTAGGAAACCTTTTGTTGTCGCTTACTTCTTTACGTTTATAATCACCATCTTTAGTGTACTCAAAACCATACAAAGCGCCTATCTCACCGTTCTGTTCAAAGTCCGCAACGTCTGCAAGGTCTTTTAATTCTAAGGTTATACACCTCACAGGCGCTAATGTAACTCCTGATTCTTCTGGCCCACGCGACATTTTTAGAACGACTAATTATTTTATTTCTAAAACAATGTGTAGGTTATCACATTTCACAACTTTCCCCGCTTTGTCTTTGATTTTTATATTAAATGATCCAACCCTCCCACAAACTAATCTTTTAAACTGTAAATTAGGGAATTGTATAATTTTATAATCGCAATATGCAGCTTTCCCTGACGGAAGAGCTCTTAAAACAGTTGAGGGCCTTCCATCATATAAGTTTTCATCAGTGCTCAGCTCGTCTAAATGAATATAGAGTAATGAATGTAATGTAAGATTGAGCGGATTTTCCCCCTCATAAGTAGTTTTGTCTGGCGCAACTCTAAAACTATGAATTGCTTGATTGTTAGTTGTAAAGCCTAACATTTTAGCTAGCTCACCATCAAAATAGTAACCTACTTCTTCTTTTTCAAGTTTGAATGTTAACATTGTTTTCAGATTCGCATTGTTAAGTTTGAGAGTAATGTCGAAGTTACTCATTGCTTCTATTAGTGAGCAAGCCCCGTAATAACCATCAGGTATTGTTAACTGCCTAACATTGTTTCCTGCATTATCAACTTTTAGAATCGTATTATTCTCCTTGGATTCACTTATATTAAGCCATACGACTTTGTAAAAAATTTCATGGAGTGCGACCATTTTGGTTCCGCAATTGTTATCAATAGCATGTTCTAAAAGCAAAGGACTGTCTTGAGTTGTTATTGTTACAAACATTTTTTAAACGAAATAAAAATGATTCCCTTTAAATATACTGATGCAAAATATTCTGCTGGGCCGCACTACAATCTTAAAAATATAGCAACTGATACTCTTGACATTTCTGTGACTCAGTCTGTCGCCTTTCAAGTAAAGGTGAGTACGCCATTAAACAGATATCTTAACCCTCCTATTAAAAACGACAGCATCCCGAAAGTGTGGTTTAGTCATCCGATGCAGTTTTATCAGAACCAGTTAAACTTTGCTGTGTTTTGTGCATCAACTGGTTGTGGAGTGTCGTATGCTGATCATTTAAATCATCCTGATCCTTTGGTGAGGTCAGTGTATAGATTTCATTTCTATTACACCTTCAGGCGTATTTTGTCTGAATTGCAAGCGCCATTGCCAAATGACAAACCGTTTAATCCATTCAGCAACAGAATAGACATGAAGGCTTTTGAAAGGATCTGTAACGAATTCAATATTAATGTTAAGACAGACTTTAGACAAAAGTTGGATCTTAATCATGGCTTAGGCACCCCTTATTTTTGGGGCGTGCACAGAAAGTATAACTATGACTGGCATCCTCCTTACACATCTTTCTCTTCAGGCACAGCTGTTCACCTCGGGTCCATAGAGCAAGAGCATAAAACAGCATGGACAACATTTATATTAGACACTTCTAAGGGCCTAACTAGAGCAGGAATAGAACGAATAAACGACTCTATTCGTACTTACGTTTGGTGTTTGCTAGGTTCGCAAGCACAAACGAGATCGATCATAACTGATCCGTCTACTGGTTTTGATGCACAAAAACAATACTTAGCAAATTTAGAGGACGCCATTAATTCTACAGTTGATTTACCTTCAAGTATAAAAAGGTACCAAAATGTTTTACAATACGCAAGATCGAAAGTAGACTTTGCTGTTGGCACTGGTTTATACATGCTGCCTTCTGACCTCAGACTCCAGATAGACATAATAATAAACTACAATAATGAAATCCTTGTGGCAGGCAATGAACAGAAGGTTGGAAAAAACGAAATAAATTCTGGGCCAGTAATATTGCAAGCAGTAAACAAACACCCAAGAATAAGTCATCCAATCCCCGCGGCCCAAACCCCAGAGACCGTTGAAGATGCGGACTCTGTTCGCGATGACCATGAATATGAAAAGACAGCACTTGTTTCGGGATTAACTGGCCTAGGATTACTTGGTCTTTATCTTACTAAATATTAACCCAACTATTAAGAAACTAATGTCCATAAGTGCTCGGCCATAAAGCCAACTACTTTGCCTGCAGTAGACAAAAGCCAGCTAACAACACTCCCTAATATACCCGGTAAAGCGTCCACGGCTTTACTGGCTAATTTTTTTAATAAACTTGCAAGATGATCAAGTTGTTTTTTTACCCACGATTTATCAGGCGGAGGTGATGGCGATGGAGGCACCAGCCCAGCACCACCACCGCCTGTAATAGCCATCACCAGTGTACTTATTGCAAATCCTAAGGCTGTTATAACGCTTACTAATGTGACTCCTTGCTCTCTAAACAGTGTTCGTATTCGTTCTGCTAGCGTTGCGTCTTCATGTAAAATTCTTTGGATAGTTTCTCTTATTCTGCTCACTTGAGTTCGTAATTGTTCTCGGTTAGTAGACAACACTTCTAGTCTTGCTGATCTCTCTTGTTCAAGATCTTTTAGTCTTTGGGTTATTCTTTCTTTAATATCAGGCCCTAAGTTGGCGTCATCAGCCTCAACGAGTTTTTCTTTTTCTCTTTTTATATGCTCATCTATTTCACCCAGTTTTGCTAAATTGTTTGTTAATTCGCCTCTAATGGTTCTCAAAGCATGATCAAGGGCCGTTATTTCTCGCATGGGTAGCGGTGAGTCGTGTATAGTTTTTAATGCTGTTTCTTCTGAAAAACTGGTTTCTGCTTCTATTATTTTGTCTGCTGCTTGAATTAAATCTTGAAGTTCCATGTTTTGTATTTGGTTAGCTGTTGGGAGATCTTGCAGTGTGTTTTGAAGTTTAGAAACTGCCTCCACCCTTAATTTAGGTCTAACAATCCCAAGGCGATTTCGATCGGCAGCTTTAAGTCTTTGTCTAATTGTTTCCATGCCCACAAACTTTAATGGGTCTCGTTTATCTGTAAGCCGAACAAGTTGCCCTTGATCGTTTTTCACATACAAATGGCCTTTTTTATCTACTTCAAAATCAATAGGAAATTCGGGAGGTTCTAGGCCTAAACTTTTGTAAAATGATTCAACCTTACTTAATGTTAATTTATGCTGACTTTCTGCTAATTCATACATCAATGAGCGGCGCTGTGCCAAAGGAGTCATTTCACTCATGTCGTCTTCAGGATCAAAAACATCATAATCTTCTTCACCTTCAATTCCCGCCATGTTTTTAAATAATTAACTTTTTATTTTGTTTTATAAAAAAAATGAAGCAAGCATATGGTTCAATTCTTGACCCGCATAGAAGACTGCAAGATCCTTTAGGCGTGAAGGGAAATAAACAGAATATTATTGTTCCAAATAATCCATCTACTATTGATGCAGATCAAATTCTTACTGTCAGATTTCCAGACCTAGGAGCAGATGAAGTGATTGTGCCAGGCTCTGCGCGACTTACTTTCAAAATAGAACTCGAATCAACAACACACCCAGCCAGGACAGTTGTCCAGAATCTGGGGCGGGCAATCGTTAAGAAAATTTCTATAAAACTTGAGGGGCAAGAAATATTTTCTTTACACAATGCAGACATATTTTTAACCTATTCTGATCTATGGCTAACTGAGAATGAAAGGAATGATCTTGCTTTTCAAGGAATCGAAAATGAAGAAGCACTAAAACTTAGAATAGGCGCCGAACTCGGCTCAGGTGAAAAAAGCAGCAAAAAGTCTCCAGCTCTAAATTTTGCGTATGGAAATCGCTTTTCCATTCCCTTAGATTTTGAGTTGTTAAGTGCGAATGCGCCATACTTTCAAGGAGCATTAAAAGACAGATTGTCATATGAACTAACTTTTAATGAATACAAATGGGTTATTAAATCTGAAGACACCGCAGCAAAGTACAGCATTTCTGACATCACGCTAGAGTTTGACATTGTTCGCAACCCTGACTTAGCAAGGCTGATTGCGCATCGATATAAGTCAGAATTAGCAATATATTACGAAAGCGTGATTCACCATTCTACACATCCTAAAAGCAGGGCAGACACTATATGGAAATTTAGTTTTAGTGTCTCAGTAAAATCACTCAAAGGCATTTTATTGCTGTGCGAAGATGAAGAACCATTCGATAGACAAACCGGAAAGTTTATTAATCCTAAAATAACGAAAGTGCAATGTACAATTGAGGGTAGTCCTAACCAAATCTACGCTAGCAGGCTTAAACCTTATCAGCATTTTGATGAAATAAGAAAATTGTTCGGAGGCGGGAGGCATAGAAATCCAACAGCAGACCTTGTGTCTAAAGATCTCCACCTTCATGATGTTAGGCTTGATGATTATTTAACAACAAAATACGGTTTATGGATTGACCTAAGGGCAACTGAGGATAATCAGTTGCATGTAAGTGGGAGAACTGTTAGAAACGTAATAAACATTCAAATTGAAAAAGAAAAAGATGGCGATAAACCACTTAATGTACATTTGTTTTATATATATGATGCGCAGCTGAATATTCTTAATAACAGATTTCAAAATATAGAATGCGCAGCTGAAGATTTAAAAATATAGAATGCTAAATTATTTTCTAATTTTTTAAAAAATCATGTATGTTCAGAATTATCCAAAAGTACCTACAGAGTCGCCTAAAGAAGAGATAATAGAAGCCCCCGACATAAAAACCTTCAGATTAACAAACATTACACAAATGCAACAAAAACTAGAGCAAGACCTTTCAAAATGCAGCAAAACCAAACGAAAGTATTCTGCTGCCTTTAATGCTGTTACATATGTTAATACTGGAGCATCAACTATAAGTGCACTATCGGCAGGAACAAGTGTTGGTCTCTTAGCAACAGGCATAGGTGCACCCACGGCTTTACCTCTAGGCGGTTTGTCTTTAGCTCTTGGCGTGTGTTCATTAGCTGTAAGTGCTGCTAGCAAAAAATTAAAAACTAAACTCCAAAAGCACACAGCTATGGTTCAACTAGTAACAGCTAAACTTAGTTCGTTCAAACTGACAATAAATAAAGCACTAGTTGACTCGCACATCACGGATGAAGAATTTAGTCGTTTACAGGCCGATTTTGATGACTATAAAAGACAAAAGTTTGATCTTCAAAAAAAGGCAAGGGCAAGTTTTTCTCAACAGCCAGAGCCCGAGCAGATAGAAAAGGAATGTTTAAAAAAGTAAACGAGACATTAAACTCTGTTCTAAACAGCTCACAGTAACAACATCAAAGGGCGTTTATACTTTAGTTTATGAGTCCAAGCACAAAAAGACCGTTGATATTGATTCTGATTAAGACGACTTTGGGTGTCGTTGTGTTTTTTTAATTTAAATAAATATTTTGAGTTAGAAAAGAAACTCAACATGGCTGAGATATATGAAGGGCCAGACGAATTGTTTGAAGGAATACTTGAGGGAGAGCGTTTATCAAAAGCTTTGAATGATATTGATCTAGAAGTCATTGATCCGACAAACGTACAGGCAAGTGTTGTTCATGCTATTTCTCAAGTTCCAGGTAAACTAACAATAGACCCGCCAGTTAAAGTAATGTTAGCTGTTTTAATCGACTATATAACAATAAATGAAGAAAATCTAGAAGTCTGGGTCTCAACTAAACAACAGGTTATTCTTTCTCATAATGACTTAACACCTGGTTGGGCAGACGAACTGCTTACACAGTTTGATGTGGCCGCTGAAGAAGCCAAAATGAGAGGCTCTGGTTGGTCAGAGGGTGAAGTCTTAGAGATCAGATTAAAACAGGCTAAGTATGAGCCTATTGTAGGCAAGTCTCACATTCCACTACCTCCAGCATTAGTCGCAAAAAGAGCAGTTCTAAACATAAAGAATTCGGACAACAAATGTTTTATGTGGTGTGTTCTTGCAAAGGCTGCATCACGTTGCTAAAAACGCAGAGCGAGTATCTAACTATGAGCCTTACGTCAATGATCTTAACTTTAGTGGAATATCCTTTCCTGTTAGCGTGGGTTCCATTGATCGTTTGAAGAACAAAACAAACCAATAACTGTTAATGTATACACATGGGATGAGGAAACAAATTTGGTGCCTATTGAGTGTCTAAAGACAGCCAACAATAGGCGATCCTGACAAAAGCCTGTGGACTTACTCCTAATGTTTTCACAGCAGGGGTGCCTCAACATTACACATTGATACGCACAATGAGTAAACTAATGCAGCATACTTAAAAAATCATGGCAAACAAGAATTCTGTAGAAAATGTTTAACAAGAATTCCATCGGTTAAAGCCGCGAGTGAACATAAAAAACATTGTAAAAGTTCAGTAGACTGTAATACAGTACTAATTACACCCCCACCTGGATCTAAAGTTAGTTTTAAGAACTGGAAAAAACTGCAAAATTCTCCATACGTAGTTTACGCAGACTTCGAGTCGCTTATTGTTCCCTTTTGAAGGGCCAACGCCACAGAAACGTCCGAAAACAGTCTTAATGAGTAATCATCAGATCTGTTCATTTGCCTTCATTATTGTCAGGTCGGATGGCGTTCATTCAAAGCCAGAATTATATAGAGGGTCTAATGCTGCAGAATACTTCTTAGAACGCATGCAGGAAGTGCGTAACGCCTGTTCTAATGAACTGAATCTCTCAGACATTATTATGACTCCTGAAGATCAACAACAGTATGGCTCAGCCATCACTGTTGGATTTTCGGTTTAGGTCTCTCATCAGACGCAGAAAATCCGACAGTAAGAGACCATGATCACATTAGCGGAAAGTTCAGACGAGCAGCGCATAACAACTGCAATCTTCAACTAAAGTTTGATCCTAAGACATGGAGGCTGCCCATCCTCTTTCATAACTTGCGAGGTTACGACTCTCATCTTATATTGCAAGCAGTAACCAACGCCTCAGGTAACATGCATTGCACAGTCATCAGAAAAGTACATGTGTTTTAATCTGAATAACATGTCTTTTTATGACTCTATGCAACACCTGATGGGATCATTAGAGTCACTGGCTATGTCCTTAAAGTCCTGCCCAATAACAGAAGAATATTTTGACCCAACTCTTGTTAGAAAGGGCGTTTACCCTTATGAGTACATAAACAGTTGGGAAAGGTTTGATGAAGATTCACTTCCACCTAAAGGCGCGTTCTTTTCTAGTCTTAGAGGAAAGGACATCAGTGATTCTGATTACCAGCATGCTCAAGAAGCATGGCAGAAGTTAGAGTGTAAAACGATGGGAGACTATCATGACTCCTACTAATGGCTGATACATGTTTTGTTGCGGATATTTTTGAAATTATAGAAAGACCTGCATGAAACATTATAGCCTGGATCCTGCGCATTAACATTTCTGCCCCCGGGGGGATGAGTTGGGATGCTTTCTTAAAAGATACTGGAGTAAAGATTGATTTATTGTCAGATTTACCAATGATTCAGATGGTTGAAAACGGATTGCGTGGAGGAATTAGTGTAGCGTCGCATCATTACTGTAAAGCAAACAACAAATACTTAGACGACTATAATCCAAGTAAAAGGTTCTAACTATCTCATGTATTTAGATGCAAACAATCTGTAATGGATGGGCAATGGCACAATCACTTCCATTACGCAACTTTGAAATGTACAAAGGCGGCGGTACAAATAATGTGCAAAGAGCATTAAAGTGGTTGAGCAGATTGACGCCAGATCACAGCGTGGTTTCATTCTAGAAGTTGACATAGAATATCCTCATGAACTCCATGACCTGCATAATGACTACCCATTAGCAGCAGAAAGTCTAAAGATGAATCCAAGAGAGCCGCCTAAACTTGTGCCTAATCTTCGAGGCAAAAAAAATTATGTCTGTCATTACAGACTTCTACAATTTTATTTAAGACATGGGTTGAAGTTGAGAGCAGTTCATCGTATAATTGCTTTTGATCAAGAACAGTTCATGAAACCATACATCATGAAGAACACTGATCTCAGAACTAAATCCGCAGATGCTTCAGAAAAAGACTTTTTCAAGCTGATGAACAACAGCTGTTTCGGAAAGACTATGGAGAATCCGCACAAGCGCAAAGATGTCAGATTGGTCACCAAAGAGAACGAAGCAATTAAGCTGACTTCAAAACCTAATTATCAGGACTTTAGAAGATTTCATGATCACCTTTTTGGCATAATGATGAAAAAAAAGAAAGTCAAATTGGACAAACCTGTATTTATTGGGTTTACTGTTTTAGAATTATCAAAGCTTTTGATGTTAGAATTTCTTTATGACTACTTTAAACCCTCGTATCCAGAGTCCAGAGTACTTTACACAGATACAGATAGTTTTGTTATAGATGTCCCTACTGAAGATATCTATAAAGACATGGAATTAGAAGTAGCTAAAGGGCATGCAGGATGGTATGATACATCTGATTACCCTAAAGATTCGCCTTTACATTCACCCGTTAATAAGAAGGTTTTAGGAAAGATGAAGGATGAATTATCTGGAGGGGTGATTAATGAGTTTATTGGTTTAAGGTAAAAAATGTACAGTATTTCGAGCCAGAAGAAAACAATTAAGAAAGCAAAAGGAATATCTCGCAGTGTTGTGCAGTTAAACATGTCACATGACAACTACAAAGAAGCATTGTTTGACAATAAGACTTTTCATCATGACAACGTAAAACTACGATCTAATCTACATGAGATCAACACAACTGTTGTAACAAAGAAGTCATTAGATAGAACAAACACTAAACGAGTATTTGTTAATCCAGAGTTTTCATATGCAATCGGGCACTGGAGAACAACATAATTATATTTCTTCTTCATATTTTTCCTCAAGTTTTATTATAAGCTCATTCATATCATCATCCAATTCAGCTAAATCTTTTTTCATGTTTGCTTGATGTGCTCGAATTTTTTTTTTTATTTTAAGATATTCTTTCCCCCATATCTGATAATCAAAATTGGGATTTTGGGTTGTAGGTGATCTGGATGTTTTAGCATATGTTGATGAATCCTCATAGATGCTTCCTTAATAATATAATTCGTATCAAACGATTCTCGTATTAATTCCAAGGTCTCTTCCTTTATCATTCTTGTTTCGTCTTCCATTTTAGACTCAAATATATTTCTGTAAAAATTAATTAAACAACTGGAACTGTGTCTGGTGGGATTATCTGCAGTTCTTCCTTCACAAAAGATCTTTGTGGAGCTGGTTGTTTTGTTGTGTCAGTTTCTCGTAAATAATACACGGGCGGATTCATTTTTACAATTCTTTTTATTTCATATGGATCAACACTCCAAACTGGATCGGTTGCCCTGATGCGAGTGTCCCCTTCTGCTTCCCCCGGTAAATAAAGGTACCTTACTTTCAATCCAAATGGTAATAGTTTGCCAGATGAAGACTCCCCTTCAACAACATCTATTGTTTGTTTTTTGATTGCTTGTACTGGTTTTAGCCCTTTAAATTCTTCATTATTCATTGCGCGCAAAACTGAGGGCAGTCTTCTAACCCATTCTGTGTTGCGAGAATTGTCAATCAGCTCTCTGTGATACTGGTAAGAAAAAAGTCTTTCAGATAACTGTTTGTTAAAGTTTTCAACTAAAGCCTGTGATCTGTGAACTCCTGGGATGCCTCTTTTAATGGTAACTCTATGTTTTAACAATAATTGATTCACTCGACCTTTAAATTCTTTTCCATCATCAACTTGAATCATGCGAGGATAAGTTAGCGGGCCTCGTTGGTATATCAGTTGTATGGCAACAGCAACAGCAGAAGCACTCTTTTGTTAATGGTTCCGCATCTTTATATCTTGAAGCTATGTCAATGACTGTGAGTGCGTACTTAAATCTTTTTCGTCTAATCGTATCATGAGGTAAATATAGAAGGTCCATTTGATCGGTGTCGTTCGGTATTGTATTCACAAAGTGTGGTCTCCGTATTCGTCTAGGTGCAGGTAAATAAATTTGCCAAATCGCTTGTTTAGATAACCATTCTTTTGCTGTTTGTTCACTGACTCCCGCTGCTTGGCTTAGCTTTTTTATTGCCGTGATTCCCTTCCAATATCCTTTTGGCGAATAATAGATTTTGTTCATTTTTATTCAGCCAATATTATGCGCAACAAAATACACAACGGTCATGCCAAAGACGATAAACACGATTTCTTGCATCTTTTGTTTTTCTGATGGCTGATAAAAGTCACTGAATTTTGGTGGGGGCAATGTCTCGATTGGTTTGCCTGTTACAAGATAATATTCTTTTTATTGCTTGATCAACATCTTTAAATGTGTAAGCTGCATGCCTCTGTTTTTTCAGTTTGTCGTTAATAAAATCTAACTGCTCAATTCTCTGCTTTTCATACGCAGCTTGTGCTGCGGCTAGTTGCTCCATAGCTTTGTTATGTCTTTTTCTCTCGCCGTCATCCCGTAGTTTACTAAACGCATAATTACTTCCGCTAAAAGCAAGCGCATTAACCACAGCGCCGCCTACCATCATTACGAGTGAAGCCATTTTTATAAATGTTTTTTTTTTAATTTTACATATTGATACTGTTTGGAATTATTCCTTGCTTGACTAGAAAATCTTTCGTAGCAAACGAAGCTGCAATGATAGCAATCAGCTTTGTTGAATCCTCAAAGTCTAGTTTGCCAAGATCTGCTGGTTTAATTCTTAACAAGCTTTTACCAAGCATTGTGTATCCTATACTTAGGCCGCCAATAACAGCAGAATGGTATACAAGATTGGCAACAGTCTTTTCAGCGCTCATTTTAAAAACAAAATAATTATAATTAATAAAAACATGAACACCGATGATCTATTAAACCTTCCTGAACTTATGATTACAAATGACCTGGTTGATGAGCAAGCTATTATGCCAAAAAAAGAAAGACTGTATTCTTTGGCAGCATGTGGAAAAACAAAACAGTTCCTCGGCAATGAATTTAGCATAGAACAGATTCAACAGATGCTGCCACAAGACATTATAAAGTATCATAACAGGTATGAAGCGCAACTAGGATCAAGAATGGTAAAAAGTGTCGGGCAAACGGTTCTTAGTTTGTACACTAAACTAGTTAGTAGATTTGCTCCCATTGATTCTGAACAAGATTTTATGTATGATTTAACGCAGGATCCAGTTTTAACAAAGTCATTAGAGTCTCTAGGATGTGATCTATACTACAGATTTGGAACATTACTGTCGCCATTAATCATGGGATTAATTACTTTTAATCATATAGATTTTATTTCCCTTCAAAATGACCGAGCCAGAAAATCAGCAGAATCAGAAAACATTGAACCAGGTGGAGAAAGTGAGTAAACCCTTTCATCCTGGACGTCTTGCAGCAGGGAAAAAATTAGCAGAGTGGAACAAGCGAACAAAATTATTGTTACAAGCACAGAATGAAAAAGTGCCAGAGCCGCAGCCAGTTGTTTCAATGCCTGCTTTAAAAACACCAGAACAAGTTAATCCTACAACAACAGGGTTGCCTACACCACCAAAGTCTTCATGGAATTTTCTTAAAGCAATTGTCATTTTTGGCGGCATTGCTGCTGCTGGGGGTGGTTATTACGGTTATAAAATATATAAACAAAGGCACCAAAAACCAAAGCAGTCCAACAATCTCAACCACTAAATACAAAATCCGAACACAACAGCATGCCAGAACCGCCAACAACAAAAGTTCATTTTGATCCATTTCAGATGCAATAATACTTTAAGAACTTAATAAATAATTATAAGTTGACTTGAATAAGAACTTGGTTGTACTTAGAGGATAACTTAAGTTATGAACTTGAGCTAACTTAAGTTAAGAACTTGAGGTAACTTGATTAAGAACTTATTAAGAACTTGATGTGACTTAAGTTAAGAACTTGAGGTAACTTGTCAAGAACTTATTAAGAACTTGATGTGACTTAAGTAGAAACTTAAAGGTGACTTGAGTAAAACTTGGGTAACTTGATTAAAAACTTAATTAAGAACTTGGGGTAACTTGATTAAAAACTTATTTAAGGACTTGGGGTGACTTATAGCATGATCTGGATCACACACACGCACATACACACAGAAATCATTCACACAATAGATGGGAAGGTGTGTGGGGGAAAGTGAGGGGCTTTTTGTGGTTCAACTTGAACGGCGTAAACTCAAGACAGCCGCTAAAATCACTTTTTAGAGTCCTGAATCAATAATCACAAGATCTCTTCAAAGTTCGCTCAGCGGCCATCTGAGACAGCCTTTAAGCAGGTGGAGCAGAACAGCAGGTGAAGGACGTTGAAGCAGGTGACGTAAGAACTATTTTTAGATAACCGTTCGGATCCGAACGGTTTTACAGCAGGTGAAGGACGTTGAAGCAGGTGACGTAAGAACTATTTTTAGATACCGTTCGAATCCGAACGGTTTTACAGCAGGTGAAGGACGTTGAAGCAGGTGACGTAAGAACTATTTTTAGATACCGTTCGAATCCGAACGGTTTTACCAGTCCAACAAAGCTTGAAAGCAATCAGACTTCAGATTGCCAGAACTTTCTAAATTCTTCATTCTCAGACATGTAGGTTAGAATTTTAGGGCGTTTTTTTCAGTAAATCATCAAAACTCATTCTCAGTTTATGAAACTTGGGAAAGTGGTAAAAGGCGTTTGACAGCAAAATCATCCTTCTTGCATATGAATCATGAATGAGACATTTTTCTTTAACAAAAGACGTCCACGACTGCTTCATTGTTTTTGATTTTTGAAACACTTGCTTTGCTTTTCCAAGCTGATAACCCAAAATCAGTGAATGGTGCATGGTTTTTCGTTGATTAAATTTCACAACCTTCCAGCTTTTCTTCACAAAAGGAATCATGTCATGAACGCTTTTACATCTATTAAATTTCTCAACATCATCCTCTGATACATCAGTCTCACCATCTTGTACAAGTTTTCCCCTAAGAAAAGTATCCAGCTCGGTTATTGTCATGATAGTTTTGTCTTTTTCAGAAGATTCTAGAAAAGCCAGGCTGCTTTTTGGTTTTCTTGGCATTGATTTTTCAGCGCCGGTTTTTCTTATGCTGAGGTAGGTTATCATATCAGCATGATATTTAATATGATCGCTAATAGCTTCTTGTTGCTCCACATTAAAAGGAGACTCTTCGGACAATGTAAAATTTCCGAGTTCTTGACTCAAACCAGTTGTAGGCGCCAAGCATTCTACAATTTGTTCGTCTAATTCTTGCGTATTCTGAGAATCATTCAAACTGCCCCTTTCCATTTTGAAAGATATTAGATATTAACACGCACACAGCAGAAATATGCCCACACACTACAGTTGCCCCAAACCAATCCAAAGTTTTATCAATCCTCCAGAAAACACATACGACTTCACAGCTCAACACTAGCAATGAAAATGACGAGGCCAAGCTGCCTTGTAAGCCCAGCACTTAATTGTAACCCCCCTGCTGATTGGTCGGCTGTAACATCAGCCCATCGCGTGATCGTCATGTCTGGCCACGTAGTAAGTAATCGGATAGTGCGGAGTCCTTAGGCAGGTCGACAAGTAGCAATTAAAGGCTTACCTGCTCCACCGTTTGTATATGGGGTGTGTTCAGCGCCTGCTGCTTTTCCCCTACGTTACTCTATGGGGTGTGTTCAGCCACTGCTGCTTTCCCCTACGTTACTCTCTGAAAAGTTTAGTAAATTAGTATTGAAAACGGATAATCCTACACAGTATGCATGTTTGTAGGGTTTACTAGTCAGAGAACAGGAAAATGTTCATCCTAGGGCGCCCGGTCGAAACTGGTTGAGACCGGGTGAGCTAGGATGAACATTTTCCTGTTCTCTTGTGTGAGTCAGACGATCTCGTCCTCGAATTTTCTTGTACAGCTGCATCTGGTGACGGCGAGTGTGTGTTCTGGTTTGTCAAGCAGGACAGCAAAAACATGCTGACAGAGGAGCGTGTAAAACTTGCCAGTCTTTGTAGAAGGAAACGTGTTGACAGTAACCAACACGCCGAGATCCAAGCACGTGCAGCACGGACGATGGAGACGCTACACGGCCTGATCCAGTTCTACCTGGGGTGACAGCCTGTGTTCACGAGACTTGCATGACGGACGAGTTCCTGTGGGACATATGCCAGCCTAGTGAGGAGCATGAACATTGTTTGCCATGGTTTCCATGTCGGACTTACCGCGCGGCATTATTTCATTGTTTTGTTGTGCTGTTGTTGATCGCGCCATATTGCTAAGGAAGCTGTACCGCTTTATAGCAATAAATCATTTCGTTTCGTTTCTCTCTCTCTCACACACACACACATTCTTTGTCTTTCCCCCTCCCCATCTCTCTCTCTCTCTCTCTCTCTCTCTCTCTCTCTCTCTCTCTCTCTCTCTCTCTCTCTCTCCTCTCCCTCTCTCCCTCTCACCCATCTTACTCTCTCTCTCTTCTCTCTCTGTCTTTGTTTGTGTATCGGTCTCTGTCTCTTTGTCTCTGTCTCTCTGTCTCTCTGTCTCTATGTCTCTCTGTCTGTCTGTCTGTCTCCCTCTCTCTCTCTCTCTCTCTCTCTCTCTCTCTCTCTCTCTCTCTCTCTCTCTCTCTCTCTCTCCCCCCTCTCTCTCAAGGAGATCTGAGAGAATTACATTTGAATAACATCACGTGTAAACTCTCTAATATATCCTGTTACCGTCGTTTTCCTTTTTTTTTGTTCCTTACATCTTCATCCTTCATCTTTAATTTTCACTTAAGATAGTGTTACATCTATATATTATTTCTTGATTCTAGTGTTACATCTATGTATTTCTTGATTCTTTATTAATTTTTCTCTTTATTTCCCCCCAGCTTCATCCTCTGTCTCTCTGTCTCTGTCTCTGTCTCTCTCTCTCTCTCTCTCTCTCTCTCTCTCTCTCTCTCTCTCTCTCTTTCTTTCTCTCTCTCTCTTAGTCTCTCTCACTTTCTCTCTCTTTTTCTCTCTCTGTCTCTCTCTGTCTGTCTCTGTCTCTGTCTCCCCCCTCTCTCTCTGTCTGTCTCTCTCTCTCTCTCTCTCTCTCTCTCTCTCTCTCTCTCTCTCTCTTTTTTTTAAAATCGGATTTCTGCATGTGTATATGTAAATATGTTCGTATGTTTTTCATACACATGATAAAGCATTTAGTACTGGTTGAACAGATGAGTAGCAGCAGGTAAAAAAAAAGACGGCTGAAATATGCCAGTTATTTTACTGTAGTAAAATGAAAAATCACTGCCATTGTCATTGCTATTTCAACGAGAAAAGTTTCATAAGAGACACTAAGTCAGATGGACAAAAACATAAAGAGTTGTGTGAAGTATATGGAGGTTGTATACTAGGAATTATACCGCAGTGTTCCATGGAACTTGAAAATAAAGCTGTCAATTCTACCAACTATTCGTGTAACTCCGGCAATGGTGAAATGTCAGATGCTGTTTAGTGGAACACATCTCTGGATACACAGTCGGAAATCACCTGTCGAGACACCATGGCAAATGGACAGACACCGGCAAGAAAAAATGGTCAACTTCCACTGCGATTTCAGAGAAGACATGCAAGTGCCCTCAAACAACAATGATACTGTTCAGGATCAACATTTTAAGATTTTAAAAAAGTAGTCACTGAACAGAAACATGTATTTATTAGCCGCCGCGGTGCAGCGGTTAGCGTCGCAGATTCCTGCCCGGGAGGTCGTGGGTTCGAATCCCATGTGATCCATTTATTTCCAGGATTTTTCCGCCCCTACCTGCTCCTATTCAGAGCTGAATTTGCTATGGGCTCTCAACTGGGGAGTCTGGAACCACACACATGGATTTCATTCACTTACTGGCTTTGCCTCTGACAGCGTTGCTCAAATCTTCTGACTAACACTATAGGTGTTTGTACCTCTCGGGCCTGTTTGACGCTGGGATACTCAGTACAGGAGAGAGAGGGACAGAGACAGAGAGAGAGAGAGAGAGAGAGAGAGAGAGAGAGAGAGAGAGAGAGAGAGAGAGAGAGAGAGAGAGAGAGAGAGAGAGATGGGGAGGGGAGAGCCAAAGAGAATGTCATGCATTCTCACACCGGCATCGTCTTCAACATACTCAGCGATCAGCAACAAAGTATCAAATTGTGTGGCCATTTATGATCTCCTGGTGGCCATTTATGATCTCCTAGTGACTTCTCATGCGTGGTGACTCCAATTTTGATTTCCTCTCCACGTCTAAGGGGATCGTGGAGTTCGTGTCGAGGTCACCGTAAGTTCATGGGGACTATCGTTAGACGTGGTGGCGCCATCTGTCTCACACACTGCATTTGCATACACTCAATCCGCAATGCCGCATGTTCACTCCATACACACGCGTCTACTCCTTTCATTCAGAGGAGAGACTGAGGAAACAAAAATCCACTTCTTTGTGCTCCCTTTACCTAAACAAAAACCAAAGAGTTTCACAAAAACAATCAACACTATGCAAAGCAACATGTCAGTCTTCTGAACAACTTTCGTTCCATTTTTTTCACGAAACACTACGAATTATTTGCGATTAATTTTCTTTTTTTTTTCAATGTGCAGTACTATCATAAAGCATTGCATTTTTCGTTCTTTCTGCTCGAACGAAAAATAGTTACATAGAAATTTATTTTCTTGTGTAAAAGTTCTACCAGCGGGAATCCAGCTTTCAGGAGGTGGGTACGGTCCACTGGTTGGACGCTAAGGTTTTCCACGGGGAACCAATAGTATAACAAAACAAAATCCCTAGCAGACTTCTATCTTCGCTACATCACCGATCACTCTCTGGACTCTCACTCACGCTAGCTCCATAATCAAGCCATTATCAGTTGGGGTACGCAGTGGGTGGTGTTCCACCCATGTTGAATCAGATCAAGCATCACTGAACACCGCCGAAGTGCCTCGGCAGCAATGCAGTGTCTCTTCTCGTGGGCTGCCTCATGAAGACTTCACATTGACTCTGCCTACCCAAGGACTGTCGGTACCGGGGCTGAGGCTGAACGAGCCGTGATGTGATGCGGACGGGGGATAGGGGAGTAGGGGGGAGGGGAGAGGACGAGAAACGTGGGAGTCATGCAACAGAAGATGGGAAACGTGGCACAGAAAATAGAAGAGTGGCACAGAAGATAGGAAGAGTGGCACAGAAGATAGGAGGAGTGGCACAAAAGATGGGAAGAGTGGCACAGAAGATGGAAAGAGTGGCACGGAAGATGGGAAGAGTGACACAGAAGATGGGAAGAGTGACACAGAAGATGGAAAGAGTGACACAGAAGATGGGAAGAGTGACACAGAAGATGGAAAGAGTGTAACAGAAGTTAGAAAGAGTGGCACAAAAGAGAGGAAGAGTGGCATAGAAGATGGGAAGAGTGACACAGAAGAGAGGAAGAGTGGCAGAAAAGATGGGAAGTGTGGCACAGAAGATGGGAAGTTTGACACAGAAGATAGGAAGAGTGGCACAGAAGATAGGAAGAGTGACACAGAAGAAAGGAAGAGTGGCAAAGAAGATAGGAAGAGTGGCAAAGAAGATGAGAGTGGCAGAGAAGATGGGAAGAGTGACACAGAAGATAGGAAGAGTGGCAGAGAAGATGTGAAGAGTGGCAGAGAATATGGGAAGAGTGGCAGAGAAAATGGGAACAGTGGCAGAGAATATGGAAAGAGTGGCAGAGAAGATGAGAGGAATGGCACAGAAGATAGGAAGAGTGGCACAGCAGATAGCAAGAGTGGCACAGCAGATAGGAAACGTGGCACAGAAGATAGTAAGAGTGGCACGGAGGATAGAAACAGTGGCACAGAAGATGTGCAGAGTGGCTCAGAAGATGGGAAGAGTGACACAGAGAATAGGAAGAATGGCAGAGAAGATGAGAGTGGCAGAGAAGATGGAAGAGTGGCACAGAAGATGGGAAGAGTGGCACAGACAATTTGAAGAGTGGCAGAGAAGATGGGAAGAGAGGCAGAGAAGATGGGAAGAGTGGCACAGAAGATGGAAAGAGTGGCGCAGAAGATAGGAAGAGTGGCACAGAAGATAGGAAGAGTGCCACGGAAGATAGGAAGAGTGGCAGTAGGAAGAGTGCCACGGAAGATAGGAAGAGTGGCACAGAAGATGGGAAGAGTGCACAGAAGTTTGAAAGAGTAGCACAGAAGATGGCAAGAGTGGCACAGAAAATGGGAAGAGTGGCACAGAAGATGGAAAGTGGCAGAGAAGATAGGAAGAGTGGCCGAGAAGATGGGAAGCGTGGCACAGAAGATGGGAAGAGTGACACAGAAGATGGGAAGAGTGACACAGAAGATGGGAAGAGTGACACAGAAGATGGGAAGAGTGACACAGAAGATGGGAAGAGTGACACAGAAGATGGGAAGAGTGCACAGGAAGAGTGGCACAGAGGAGGATGGGAAGAGTGGCGTAGAAGATGGGACGAGTGGCGCAGAAGATGGGAAGAGTGGCACAGAAGATGGGAAGAGTGACGCAGAAGATTGGAAGAGTGGCACAGAAGATGGGGAAACTTGCACAGGAAGAGTGGCACAGAAGATGGGAAGAGTGGCACAGAAGTTGGGACGAGTGGCACAGAAGATTGGAACAGTGGCACAAAAGACTGGAAAAGTGGCATAGAAGATGGGAAGAGTGGCACAGGAAAGAGTGGCACAGAAGATGGAAAGAGTGGCACAGAGATGGGAAGAGTGGCACAGAAGATGGGAAGAGTGGCACAGGGAAGAGAGACACAAAAGATTAAAAGAGTGGCACAGACGATGGAAGAGTGGCACAGAAGATGGGAAGAGTGGCACAGAAGATGGGAAGAGTGG
>CM031608.1:64344869-64352369 GCA_018398815.1 Conus ventricosus
TGAGGGCAGAAGGTCATATGCAGATCTGAGAATGAAGCTGATCCGGAGAGGGGCCATGTGCCAATTGTCATTCCAAGTGAGATTTCTTTGGAGTGCATTCTCCCACGTTGTCCTTTGCCCTTGCTGGCTCTGCTGGACTGCTTTTTAGAGTCTTTTTTGGTCTTCTTCTTTTCTCACCTCCTGAATCATCATGTCTCTTTTGGCTTTTCCCTTGGCCTTTGACCACCATTCAGTTTTGCCACCCCCAGTCCTTGTCTGTTGCTCTGCGTGTGTCCTGCTATTTCTCTGATTTTAAGACTTTCTTTTGCAGAATCCATCGCCTCTTGAACTTTCCATTTCTGCCTGTATTCAGCTGGTGCTTGATTGCTTCTACTACCTTGTCTCCTGAGTCCTCCAGCATGCCTTGAAGTCTGATCTTCCCTGCTTTGTTTTCCTCCAGGATGGATTTCAGTGGTAGTTTCAGCTTTCCTTGGCGACAGTACAGCGCTATGTCAGTGAGACAGGGTTGGACACCAAGCCATTTTCTAGTGAACTTGTTGATTTTGGCTTCCAAATGATATGTTTCACTTCCTGACAGGGAAACATTTTGAATAGGCTGTACAGGCGTATTTGGAATGAATTTCTTCATTAAGTTACACAAAAGAATGTGATCAATTGATATGCTATGACCACATATACAATGTATATTTTTGACATTCTTTGCTTTAAAACAGTCCAATTTCCATCTACATATCAGGGAACGTATCTGTCGTCTACAATATTTGTTTTGATCGTACTTACTTAACTTTTCATGAATGTTTTTAATTTCATCGTGTAAACCAAAACACCCAGTTTCTCTTTTTATCAAATGAAAATTAGAAAATTGTACTTTTTTCTTGCACTGACATAGAGAAGTTTAAAAAATCCGAATCTGGTGATCGTTTTGCTCCTCTCTTTGCTAGAACATCAACCTTTTGATTATGATATAACCCACAGTGGGAAGGCACCCAAAGAAATGTTATTTCAGTGTCTCTGACTGAGAGGAAATGTACTAAATTGTTTATTTCAGTGATCATCTCAGGTCGAACTTTTAATTTAAAATTCTTTATTGCTGTAAGAACTGACTTGGAATCTACACATAGAACAACTTTAAATAAATTTTGAGGGTAATCAACAATAAATTTTAAAGCCATAATTATAGCAGTTAACTCAGCAGTCAATATAGATTTGTGTTTTCCGAGACAATAAGACTTTCTTTGTTAAGGCCTGGGATAATGTATGCTGCACCTGCATGTTCATTGATTAATGATCAGTCAGTGTATATCTTAAAATGGTTGAAATAGTGATCATGCAAATGCACTCTGATATTGGATAATAACAAATTAGTATTTTCAGCCTTTGTTAAATCTGTATGCTCAATATCAAAATGTGCTCTTATTAGTTTCCAGGGGGGGATTAGAGGCACAATGGATCTTTTTGCAATAGATGTTAATTTGATATCTGAGGATTCTAAAATCGAGGAAGTATATGTTCTTAGAGTCGTTTGAGATTATATATTTAAGCCCTTTTGGGAAAATGAGTGTCGGATTTAATATTTATTTCAGGGCCTATGTTGTTGTTTGTAGTAGAACTTCTTATAACAAATTTGGTGCATGCAAGATTCCTATATTCTTCCAGTAGTAATATCCCAGCAGCACTGTATGCTTTTGTACAAGAAGCATGGACTGGTAGTCCCATAGCTATCTTATATGCTTTCGAATCAATACTTTGAAGTTTTTTCAGTAAGTATTTAGGTGCACTGAAGAACATCTCTTGGGCATACGTAAATTTTGATCTAACCAGTGCAGTAGAAAGGTGCAAAAGAGTAACTGTGTCCTGATCCCAAGCATGCTTGCTAATAATCTTTAATAGATTTAAAGTTTTTCGAGGTTTTGTTAGAATATGCTCTATATGAAAATTCCATGACAACTTTGATGTTAACTTTACTCCAAGGAATTTCACTATTTTTGTATATTTGATGAGTATGCCGTTGACTTGAAATAAAGGCATATTAACTGGATCAGATCCAGTATTAAATAACACCATGTGTGTTTTTTCAGTTGATATTTGCAAACCATTTTCAGTCATGTAAGTTGAAAAAGTATCTAATTCTTTTGATATAGCTTTTTAATATAGTTTTGCGATCTGACAGATGTACATTTTTTTCAATGTCACTTTCATCCATATGCATATGTCATCTGTGTATTGGACTAGTTCTATATTTTTAGTAATTTTTGTGGGTAAATCGTACATCAGAATACTAAAAAGTAAAGGGGCAATAACAGACTCCTGAGGAATGCCCATGTGTAATTTCCTTCTTGTAGAATAGGAGTTCCCTACCTTCGTTCTAATATATTTATTCTCTAAGAAGTCTTTAAGAAAATCATAAATGTTTCCTGATAATCCAATCTCTTTAAGTTTATAAAGCAAACGGGAGTACAAAACTTGATCATAAGCTTTAGTGATATCAAAAAAGGTTGCCAGTAAACATTTTCTCCTGGAAAACTGATGTTTAATTTGAGTGGTAAGTTTGACCAAGTGTTCAATAGCGCTTCTACCCTTTCGAAAACCTGCTTGGTTTCTTGGAATAACTTTGTTCTTTTCACAAAAGTAGTTTAGTCTATTTAAAACAATTGTTTCATACAGTTCACAGACATGAGAAGTTAATGAAATAGGTCTGTATCTATCTACACTTTCTTTCAGTATACCTTCCTTGTGAATCGGTACTATTACTGGTTTATCCATTTGTCTGGAAAATGTTTAATCATTTCATTCGAAATAGCGTCAATCCCAAAAGCTGTTTTTGTTTGTTTGTTTGGGAGAGAATCTATGGCATCTTTCACCTCTTGTAATGTAATTGGGGCCTTGATGTCGCTTGTGTCATTATCAGATACATCATTAAAGACATGGGTAAATTCTTTATCCTCTCTAAATTTTCTTTGGTTTTCAGACAACCCATCTAACCTGCTTACTTTAGCAAACTGGTCAACACACGCTTCTGCTTTGTCTGTGGATGATGGTAACTTGTTATTATCAAGAATGATAGAATATTCTGGGAGTTTGATTCCATTTTTAGCGTTTTTATCTCTTTCCATACCATTCTACTATCTTTATGATCGAATGTGTTTCTTTTGCAAAATATATCCCAATAATCCTTTTTGGCTTGTTCCATAACTCTATTACTATGTATATTTGCGTGTTTCATTTCCTTAAATTTTTCATCTACCATTTTCTTACTTTGACTTTTCTTAGTGTGCACGTATTCCTTGAATAACCGTTTTTTTTCTAATTAACTGCCTTATCGCAATCTTCAGTCCACCAGACATTACTGAGATGTTTACCCCCTTTAGATCCCTGATTCTTCAATTTAGGAATACATAAACCAGACACTTTTAGAACAGAAGTACAAAACGTGTCATACATTGTATCAATATCATCATCTGGGGACAAGCTTATATCTAGATCTTTAAGTGCATTGTAAAATTGAGACCATTTGGCAGTTTTATAATCAAATCTTGGGATTGTATCATCAGGTTTTGTGTCTTCAAAATTATGGGACTGATTAATTGTAATGATGATTGGTATGTGATCACTCCCAAGAGTGTCAGTATAAGTTTCCCATGCACACGACAATGCCATTTTAGGTGAAACCAAAGTTAAATCAATAGCAATAGGTCTATGTGTAGAGACATCAGGAACTCTGGTATAAGAACCATCATTGAGTAAACATAAAGTTGAGTCTACAACATTTTCCACAAACCTATTACTACTGGCCTGTGTGTACTCTTTTTCCCAGAAAGGAGAATGAGCATTAAAATCCCCTCCTGCTAACCATTTATCATTATCATTCTTGACATTTTTCATCCATTCAGTATTAGCTTCATCTGGACCCTTAGGTAAATATACAGAAGCACAGTTTACTTTTAAGGAGTCTGAAAACTTGACAGTTACACCACATGAAAAAATCCCATGTAATCCACTAGGCACAGGTGATTGTTTATCACAATACTGTAGTCCAGTGTGAATATATATAGCACAATTTACTCTATCACCATTTTTATCTGTATCTACTGCTGGTGGATAGAAGTACTGTTCCAATCTTGGTAGTTTGTTCTTACTGATATTAACAGACTGGATTAAGAGAACGTGGCAGTCAGATGACACTAAAAAATTGACGTAAGCAGTCAATATTAGAATAGAGAGAGCGGCAGTTCCATTGCAGTATTTTTATATTGTTGTTGAATTTCATATTTGAAGAAAAGAGAACTTAACAAGTAAAAGTATGTTGCTTAAACACAATTGGACCTTAGCTACACACAGACGTAGGCTGGTATGCTACATTTGTTCCGAACAAAAGCAACAACAACACAAATGTCACCAATTGTATAAGACATTGAACCTATTGGACCAAGCAGAGCCGTAGAAGGAATCCTCATGGAAGGGAGTGGGGCGCAAGTACCGGGGACGTCGCACTGTCTTCGGGGGCCGTTCCCAGAAGAGGTTCCTCAGATGCCGGCCAATATTCCCCGCTAGGATGCTAGCTCCTCGTGCAGTGGGACTTAGCCCATCACGGAGGTTGAAGCGGGCGGCATGTAGGTTGGAGTGAGTGATGAAGGTGATGTTTTTGTCATCATTCAGTTCTGACACCAAAAGTGCGTTGTACAAGTCCCCTTTGATATTGAGTTCGGGGTCTGATGTAGGAGCCATCTTACTGATTATGATGGCCAGATCAGGGTTTTCTTCTTTGATACTCCTCACGCACTTTGCCATTCTTCCGGAACATGTTGCTGCTGATTCTGTTTCTAGGTCCTTCGATCCAACATGTAAGAGTAGAGCCTCAGGAGGTGTCTTGACAGATGCACTTGCTTTGACCACTGCTGGTTTGATGTCCTTTATTGTTCTTGCATTACTCTGATGCACTTTACATCCGTAGGACTTCCCTAGTCTGTTTGTGTTGACTTTCTTTATGACAGGGTCGTTCACATATAAAATATTGGGAAGGCCCTTTAAAGTTGGATTTGGTTTGTCTCTGGACTTGGCCTTTAAGTCGTTGACCGTTTGTTTGTCTCCGGGCTTGACCTTTAAGTCATTGGCGTTTTGTTTATCTCTGGACTCGACCTTAAGGTTATTGTCCAAATTTTTCTTGCACTGTTCTTTTGACTTCGGCTTATGACGCAAAGAAGCTTTAGCGTCATATTTGTTTGCGTTACCATTTTCTTCTATTTTTGTTTTGTTTTTGCCCTTTCCTGTAAAATTCTACTCTGCGTCTTTTCTGTTTTGTTTGCCTCGACAGAAGAGCATCCTGAGGAGCTGATTTTAACTTTGATGGGATTCCAGCTGCCTGTGCATAGGAGAGGTAGGGGAAAGTCTCTGTCTGTGTTGCTATGCTAGATCTAGCTATGTCCTTTCTATCAATTTTTGCATGTAGCGATCTTATCTGTTCTCCCAGGCCTGGCTACTTAATCTGCAGAGACGTGATTGTGCCTTCGAACAGAGCAAAGATCTGTGAGGTACTCACGGACTTGATGCAGTCTGTAGGAGCATTTGTCTCTGGATCTAGGCTCCAGCCCCTCGCACAAAGAACAAACGGAACGGCCTCCTCCACTCAGATCTACAATTTGTCCCCTCCTCGCTTCCCTGCTCCGCCAGCACATCCTTAGAGCATCCCTTTGTACACAGTACCGGTATACAACTTTTCCGGATCCTGGTGTGGCTTCCTTTGCTTGCTTTGAACGAAACATAGAAGCATCCACAGCACTGAACTATCGGTTGCTGTCTGCAGGCGCCATCTTGTTGTGTGTGTGTGTGTGTGTATAATTTTTGCGGGAGCGTGCTGGTGTTCCCCGGGTTCTATGTTCCTAGTAGCGCTGTTCCCCGTGTCTCTGTTCCCCAGTGTCGATGTTCCCGACCGAAAAGCGTGCCGCTGTTCCCGTACCGGTGTTCCCCAGGTTCTCTGTTCCCCAGTAGCGCTGTTCCCCAAACAGATTTACAATGCACGTCAGCGCTGTCCAGTCGGCATGAAACCCCTCTTCTACAGTCCTCCCGCTCCACCCCCAATACCCCGACCCTCCCCCCTCCTTCCCCCCCTCCTTCCCCCCTCCCACTGCCTCGCCTATAGCAATGAAAACAACCAGTAACAACCTTTAAGTCAGCAAAACCCACCAACACCACCAACGGCAAAAACTTGGGGAACAGCGGGCCTGGGTAACACCAGGACTAGGGAACACTGGGACCGGGATTTGCGGGAATGGGGAACATCGGGATCGCCACAGGGTGGGGAACAACAAACTGGGGAACTTAGGGACTGAATTTCGATTTTTTTCTTATGGGGAACACCGGGACTGGGGAATATAGGACTGGGAACAAAGAACCTGGGGAACAGCGGCAGGACCCCCTTTTTTTGCGTCCCATTAAATCTTTCCGATGTATTGTTTGAATCGCTATAAATGGAAAATCTTAATATTACGTGAAACGCATTGTAGGTTGTACAGCTTGAATACAAAAAGAAAAGCTTGGTAAAACAAAACAAAAAAATCGCACTTGTTTGTTTGATTCCATTCGGGCTTTGTTTGGTTAAACCAGAGCGCTGGGGTGTCAGTGAGATTTGAGTAGTCTTTGCGTATTACGACAAGCAGATCACAGATGGCAAAAACACCAGCCGCCGTGGCGAAGCGGTTTGTTTTAACTGATTTTCGTCTAGGAGATCGTGGGTTTGATTTCCGTCAGAGCCATGTGTGTGTGTGTGTGGTGTGTGTGTGTGGTGTGTGTGTGTGTGTGTGTGTGTGTGTGTGTGTGTGTGTGTGTGTGTGTGTGTGTGTGTGTGTGTGTGGTGTGTGGTGTGGTGGTGTGGTGTGTGGTGGTGTGGTGGTGTGTGTGTGTGTGTGTGTGCGTGTGTTTGCGTGTGCGTGTGTGCGTGCATGCGTGCGTGACTGCGTGCGTGCGTGCGTACGTGCGTGCGTGTGTGTGTTGGTGTGTGTGTGTGTGTGTGGTGTGTGTGTGTGTGTGTGTGTGGTGTGTGTGTGTGTGTGTGTGGTGTGTGTGTGTGTGTTGTGTTGTGTGATGTTGGTGTGTGGTGTGTGTGTGGTGTTTGGGGTGTATGTGTGGATGTGTTGAGACCACCAAGACTGAATTTCTATGAACAATGAAGATTGGACCACACATCGACTTTCATCTCCTGACTGATGCTCCTGAGGTTGCTCAACTTCTGATACACTGCAGTGACTACTCGGGCCTGGTTGACGTCCCGGCTATGATATGAAAGCAATCGTAGAGTGCAGTGCAGCCCTGTCATGCAGTCTTAGACCAAAATGGAAATCAGAAGTATCATCCTCATCCTCATCAATCAGCGTTAAGAAATGTCTCAAACTCTGTGGACCTTCATGCTCAGATGTAACGGTAATCTCACTTTCGATTTCCTTTCTCACGTCCATGTGCTCGTTGACTTCATGTCTAGGTCACCTGTCATGTGCTCGTTGACTTCAT
>CM031608.1:64364869-64367369 GCA_018398815.1 Conus ventricosus
TAGGAGGTTATGCATTAACCACTGGGTACCCAAGTCTTTGTTGGCGCTAGCAGCTGTGGTGTGTGTGTATGTGTAGGTGACTAGTGATTCCATTGGTGGAATAAAAATAACTTGGGGATTTATTGGTACAAATCGTGTGATGTGTGTGTGCCAGTGATTCCATTGGTTGAGCCAGTTAAACTCGGGTTCTCTCTTTCTTTGAGAACGAATATAAGGTGCTTGGAAAACCAGGAAGTGTGTGACTCACTTAAGGGAAAGTGAACTCGCCCGTCTTGCTGAGGGCTCAAGAAAATACAGCGTGAAGCAGAGGTTAGCTGTCGCATTGTTGTCTCCTGGGTGGGGACGTAAGACAGTGGAGGTTGCTGTTGCCTCGGAGCCGACGACGAGAGGAATTGTCTCCCGTGTGGGGACGGTCGACAGCAAGACGTGTCAGCCTGTTGGAGCCTAGACAGGGAGCTGCCAGACAACGGTGGGTGTTTGCAGCCAGAGAAGACCTGTGGGAGAGAGCCGACAGGAGCCCTTTCCGTGGAGAGGGCGAAGTACGGCGGAGTCCGGGAGATTCGGTGTGAGGGTGCGACTCAAGCTACGTTGCCAGTGTCCCCCAACTGGGATTTGGCCAATCGGGAGGACACAACAGTGTGGCAGCTTCAGCTCGTAGTCGCACAGTTGGATGAGAGAAACTGACGGTCAACCGAGGAATGCTGGCAAGTTACGGACGTTTTATTTGTTTTTAAGTTTATAAGTGTGCAAACAGAATTGTGGAATATTGTCTTTCCTGGTTAATGAAGAGTGATTGAAGGAAAGGGGATGCGATTTATGAGATTGTCTGAATGCTGTTTACATTGTTGTATGATACAGATAGTTGTGTTGTGTATGACGGGTGGGGCTCGGAGTCAAGTTGAATAAAAGTTGATTATTTTCTATGAAATGTTATTGTTTTCCCGTCACCTTTGTGCGGGCCCGATGTGTAGTGACCAGAGTGCGTGTGCCTATGTGAGAGCGCATTTTGGTTGTGAAAGCGTAAATACTTCTGTCTATAACCCCCTGCATCCCTGAATATGAAAATCATATTTTATTAAACGAAGGGGAGCGTCGGAGACCCATCACACACAGTAATTCAATACGTTTCTTTGAATCTGATCAGGGCAAGGCGCTTTGTTTGGTTATGCTCATTTTATTTGTTTTAAAAAAAAAAGTTTGCTTTTTCTTCACCTGATCGTAAAAACACTTTGTCTTCCCCCCCCCCCCCCCCCCCCCCCCCCCCCCCCCCCCCCCCCCCCCCCCGCCCCCGCTTCCCACGTACCCACTCATTAACGTTATCTTTTTCCACGCCACTTTGAGACCACTGTCAACCTATTACTTTTCTGTTTTGCTCTTGAATATTTTTTCTTTCTCCTTGTAAATCTCTGTTTTTCCATCTTTGAGATTTCTTTCATTCCTCCTTCACCCTGCTGTGAAAAGCTCTTCTTTGGCATTCAGTGAGCCTTTGACCTGTTCGGAGAAAAAAAGACTTGACGATAGTAAAAATAAACAGTAAACAAGTGGGGTAACTTTTGCTCCCATAAGAAAACCTAACACAGAGTAAACTTTTATTCAAGGCTGGCACAGCCTTTTAAACTTGAATAAAGTCTGACAAATACATAGACGAACAATCTAATAGTGGGGGAAAAAACAAGCGCAGGCCAACAACTCAACTGTCTTCATAGTAATGACTTGGCAATGATTTGGACTTGAGGAGGTGTGTGTGTGTGGGTGGGGGGGGGGGGGGGGGGGGGGAGGTTGAAGATGGAGAAACTGGGAACATGAAATAAGAAAATATATTTCAGATATGAAAACTCTTCACTAGCTGCATAAGGGAACCATCGTAATCTCTTTGAAGGCTAGATATATTTGTATTGCCTGCTCCGAGGCCTTTCGTCCGCTGGATCGGAACTCATCCGGGAGACACGGCTGTTGTTCTGCGCTCCTGGCGTCAAATAGAGGACACACCACAGTCCATAATACCGCGGTATTCTTACCACCAAGGGTGCAAAAAAGAATCCAATTAGCACCCCCAAAACAGCAGTGAAGGGTAGTGAAATGTAAACCAAACGAAAGTGTGGGGAGGAAAAAGTTGCTGAAAAACTAAAGACAATATGCAAATAGTATAAAATGTAGGGGACAATCTTTGAGCCTACGCTTGAGGATCCACCCAAGGATGCAAGGGAGATCACAAAGACACAGACGGACAGAAACAAATACAATAACCTCAATTTAATCGAAACGAAATTGAAATGAAATGAGGCAGGGGACAGTAAAATGTTTAACGCTTTTATTTGAAATGACATTATCTTTACAAAATGTTAGATACTTGGGAACAGTATTTGCTGATTCACACACTTCTCAGAACCTTCAAGAACGTCCCTGTCCATGCACTCGAATGACACTTAACACGTCATTGCAGTCTGCTGGCCGGTGACACACTGTTACTTTCACAGGCAGCTGACGTTTAACCAGTGCT
>CM031608.1:64372369-64377369 GCA_018398815.1 Conus ventricosus
ATCTGTGAAAGGTTTCGAAATATATGTTTTAACTAAATTGCACTGCTCATGTACCGATAAGGGTAGTTTAAGATCTTGAAAACCACAGATACGTTTTGCTCCACGCTTAGCTGCCCTATCTACTTTATCGTTGTAATAAAAGCAACAGTGTGAAGGAATCCAACAAAAGGATAATTGGGTGCCTCCTTCAATAAGCATGCGGATCAAACAGCTTATCTCAATAATCATTTCAGGCCTAGTATGCAAATGAAAATCTCTTATCGCCTGAAGGACTGATTTTGAATCTACAAAAAACAGAGCTTGAAATATTGTTCTGGGGAAATTTAAGGGTAATTCAAAGCCATGAGTATAACTGTTAATTCAACTGTAAATATGGATATGTTACGTCCAATGTAAAAAGATTTCGCCACCCTCAAATCGGGGGTTAAGAATGCACAACCTGTTTGCTTACCAATACATGAACCATCTGTGTATATTTTTAATTGGTTAGTGTATTTCTCGTCAATATGACACTTAGTATAACTTGCTAGCATATTGATATTTTCATCTTTTTTGATGTTGGTGTGATCAATATCAAAATGGGCTTTTTTAAGTTCCCAGGGTGGAGTAGGGCAAAAAGATGGTCTGGGAGAGAAAGTTTTGTTTTCTAAAGAAACCCCAGAATCTGAAATTATTTTTGATGTAGAAGTTGCTATAGTTAGTTGAGAAGTTATAGACTTTGCTCTTTTCGGGAAATCAAAATCTGATCTTATTTTGATTTCTGATTCAATGTGTGTTTTTCTAGCTGTACTATTAATGACAAATGTACAACAAGTTAAATCTCTATAATCATCTAGAGCAAGTACCTGAGCTTCATAAAATATACGTGACGATGATGCGTGCACAGGAAGTCCAAGGGCTAATTTCAATCCCTTACATTCAATACTTTGCAGTTTTTGTAATAGATATTTAGGCGCGTTAAAGAATATTTGTTGGGCATAAGTTATTTTTGATCTCATTAAAGATTTACATAGAGTAATCAATGTAGCTGGATCTTGCCCCCACTTTTCTTTAGAAATAATTTTCAGAAAGTTTAATGTTTTTCTCGCCTTTGTTAATAAATATTCGATATGAAAGTTCCATGATAATTTAGATGTAAAATAAACTCCTAGAAATTTGATCTCTGTAACGTACTTAAGAGGGGTATCATCCAATGTGAAAACAGGCATACTTTCTGGGTTAGATCCACTGTTAAAAAGAATCATATTTGTTTTTTCGGTTGACAGACTTAATCCATTTAGCTTCATATAATCCACCATCTTATTTAGTTCTTCTTGATAGATCTTTTTGGCGAATTTTATATCTCGCTGTGAAGTTTTCGTTTTTAACGTTACATCCATCCACATGCATATATCATCTGCATATTGGACAAGAAGACTTTTTTTTATAATTTGTTTGGCAGATTATGCATTAATAACGAGAAGAGAAGTGGCGCTGATACTGACCCTTGAGGGATTCCCATTGAAAGTGTTCTACTTGTGGAATATGTTCTTCCTACTCTTGTTCTTATTACCCTATCCTTCAGAAAACATCTGAGATAGTTGTATATATTTCCTGTCAAGCCAATGTTTTTAAGTTTATTCACTAGCTGTAAATGCCACACTTGATCGTAAGCCTTATTTATATTCGAAAAAGGTAGCAAGAACACATTTTCGTCTAGCAAACTGATTCTTTATATTTGTTGATAATTTCACTAAAATTTCTGGAGTGGATCGACCTTTCTGGAAACCAGCTTGATTGATTGGTATGATGTTATATTTTCGCAGTAATGTACAAGTATATTCAAAACAATTTTTTCTGAAAGTTTACATACATGTAAAGTTAATGCAATAGGTCTATGATTCTTAGGACCTTTCGTAGATTTTTCTTGCTTATGAATTGGAACAACAATCGACTGTTTCCATATTTTTGGCATAATACCATTGCTCCAACACGTACTGTACTAAATAATTTATGAAGAAACTACAAAATGTTCAGGCCAATTTCTTAATTCAAATTGTCACGTAAACAAGTGAAGTTGAAGTATATAACTGGGCTGCACTACATGACTAGATTTCAGTCAATATAGAGATTTGAGGGAGATGCTCTCGAACATTCAGAGCATTTCACAGGGGTTCCACCAAGGTCGCCTCTTGTCCTGATACAGCATCTGAGGACCCCAACGCCCTGGATGGGGCGCTAGGCGGCGAGATGGCTTCTTGGGCTTTTCCAAAGAAGGTCTCGTAGATGCCGACCAAGGTTAGCTGCCAGGATCGATGATCCCCTGGTGGTTGGATGCATCCCGTCTCTCCCGTAGTCATAGAAGTTATTGTATGGTACAAAAGAAATAATTTTGTCAGTCAGCAGTTCTGTTCTTACAAGGGCATTGAACAATTCACGTTTAGCATCCAATTCAGCATCTTCTACTGCAGGTGCCTAACTCACAACTATGTGTGATGATGGGTGTTTCACTTTGATTTGTTTGACAGCTTTTTTGAAACCTTTGCTGACTGTTTCTGCGTCTTGCGTTTTTAAATCATTGATAACACAGTGAATTGCTATAACGTCTGGTATTTCTGAGTCGTTTGTTGAATCAAGTAGTTGAAGACTCAGCTTTTGTGTGGCATATGTTTCCTGTCGTTTGGAGGAAAACCCATACGAACGGCCTAGTCTTTTCATTTGTACACCTTTGAGTATGGAATCAGAGAGTACGATAACAGAAGGAAAGTCTTTGTTCTTTTTCGTATTGGAGTCTTTGGATGACGTTTTGCTTTTCGCGTCATTTGCCTTTATGACGTCATATTTCTTTTCTTGTCTTCCAGCGTTCCTTTTTTATTTGTTTGCCCCCTTCACGCCCGTTTTGCTCCCGATTACATTGGATGGCGATGGGGATGGGGATGTAGGAGTGGATCTTGCTGCTGCTACATGCGATTTAAGGCCAGGGGTAATGATTTTGGGTTCAGTTTGTGTGATAGCCATGGCAGTGGATTTTACTGGTCTAGCCTGGATTGCCTTGAGTTTTTCTATTTTCTTGCTTTTGCGTTAACAGCTCTTTCTAGGGACAGAATTCTATCACACAGTTTCAATATCGTGTTTTTAAGGTAACTAACCGCGCTGGTGATCACCGTAGTGTGTGTAGTGTCGCTGGAGCATGACGTGTTTGGTCTCACGGTATCGGAATGATCAGAAGCGGCAGTTGAGGTGGAAGTGGCGGCATCGCTTGCACCGTCACCTGCTTTTACACTGACATCCCTGTTCCTCAGCCACTTTTCATCTTGTCGCAGTTGTCATCGCGTTCAAAGACTCGTCCACGTCTTTTCCCTGGGGTCTTTCTAGTCATTGTAGCGGATGCGCAATAAAAACGTTCACGTAGTGAAAAAGTTGTTTGCACTCTCCGCCATCTTGGTCACGTGTGTGTGTGTGTGGAGCACGGGTGGAAGAGAATGAGGTGATTCTGATTATGTCTTAAGATATAAGGGTAGTCCATAACAGACACCACACTGATACTATCTTCATACTGAAGGATAGCCGTTAACCGTCATACCACACAGACACTATCTTAAGACACAAGGATGCCTGTTTACAGAAATACACTACACTAATATTATCATAAGACACAAGATATCTGTTTAAAGAGTGTAATAACATTGCCACCTCCTTAAAACTTAAAGATAGTCAATAAAAAAGACACAACATAATGACACCATCTAAGGATAGTCATTAACAAAATCAAACGACACTGACATTATTGTAAGACACAAAGATAGTCATCCACTGAGTCACATACCACTGATACTATCTTAAGACATAAGGATTGTAGTTCATAGAGTCACACCATACTCAAACTGTCTTAAGACATAAGGATAGTCGGTGATAAAGTCACATCGTACTGATACTATTTTCAGATCAAAGGATAGTCGTTAACAGACAATACACTGACACTATCTGGAAACGTAAGGGTTTTTTATCAATAGAGTCACACCATACTGATACTATCTTAAGCTATAAGGAAAGTCATTAACATAGTCACATCACACTGAGACTATCTTAAGACATAAGGATTGCCATTAACATAGTCACATCACACTGGAACTATCTTAAAACATAAGGATTGTCATTAATAAAGTCATATCGCACTGATATCATCTTAAGATATAAGGACAGTCGTTAGCAGACACTACACCGATACTATCTTAAGACATAAGGATAGTCTTTAATAGAGTCACACCATACTGATACTATCTTAAGTCGGTAATACAGTCACATCGTACTGATATTATCTTCAGATATAAGGCTGGTCGTTAACAGACACCACACTGATACTATCTTAAGACTTAAGGATTGTCATTTACATAGTCACACCATACTGATACCATCTTAAGATGTAAGGATAGTCGTTAACAGACACCACACGGATACCATCTTAAGACTTAAGGATTGTCATTTACATTGTCAAACCATACTGATATTATCTTCAGATATAAGGCTGGTCGTTAACAGACACCACACTGATACTATCTTAAGATTTCAGGATTGTCATTTACATAGTCACATCATACTGATACCATCTTAAGATGTAAAGTTAGTTGTTAACAGACACCACACTGATACTATCTTAAGACTTAAGGATTGTCATTCACATAGTCACACCATACTGATATTATCTTAAGGTGTAAGGATAGTCGTTAACAGACACCACACTGATACTATCTTAAGACTTAAGGATTGTCATTTACATATTCACACCATACTGATAATATCTTAAGGTGTAAGGATAGTCGTTAACAGACACCACACTGATACCATCTTAAGACTTAAGGATTGTCGTTTACATAGTCACACCATACTGCTACTATCTTAAGACATAAGGATTGTCGTTTGTAAAGTCACACCATAGTGATACTGTCTTAAGACATAAGTATTGTCGTTAACATAGTCACACCACACTGATTCTGTCTTGGGGGCCGGAATAGCTCAGTGGT
>CM031608.1:64382369-64392369 GCA_018398815.1 Conus ventricosus
AATCTTACAACTCTGCTCAGAACATTTCAAGTGGATAAAATGCAGAACTGGAAAAACAAAACAAACAAATCTCTATTAAAAACAAAAAAATCCCAGTGCAAACAGTCTTGAAAGATATGAAATAAAGACACCTAATGGAAAATTATGAGCAATATTCATAAATGAAATAGATAGATTTTGAAAAGAAACGGCATAGGTACATGAATATACAACAATGAGGATTGGGGCAATGAAGACGAGGACATCTTTCCTTATAGATAATATCGTCTTTGTTTTCGTTTCTTTTTCGTTCTATTCATGAACCATGTACGTTGCATGGAAGGACACATCCTGTGGTGGCCCCACTCCTTCCCCTTCCCCTCCCCCTTTTTTTTTTTCTTTTTTTTTTTCTTTCTTATTCGCATAGACCGGAATAGCTCAGTTGGTAGAGCGCCTGGCTCGTAATCTTGGTGATCCTGGGGTTGCGGGTGTTCGAATCTCCGCCAGGCCGTTTCGGTACAGGAGGATTTTTCCCTCGGAATTAACATTGGTTCTGACTAAATTTCCCATACATTTCCTTCGAATGAGACTATAAACCGAGGTTCTGTGTGTGAGCTCACGCATAACATCTTGCACACACGTAAAATCCCATCACCACCTTTCGGAAGAGAAGGCCAGTTTGGCCGTTGGTATGGATAACACGTTACACATAGCATTGCACCCTACGTGAGAAATGGAAAGAGTGGAGGAAGTAAGGATATTGAGTGAACTATATTGAACGATTATTGACTGGATGACACGGGAAACGACTGAATGAAGCGCCAGCTGGCAGCTCTTCAGTCGGCATACCCAGGTAGACAGCCCATTGTATAAACGAGTGTGGGTTTGTAAAGCGCTTGGAGCTTGGTCTCTAGCCGAGAATAGGCGCTATATAGATATTCATTATTATTATATCATTATTATCATTATCAAAATTATTATTATTATTATTATTATTATTATTATTATTATTATTATTATTATTATTATATCAGTTTTAAACTGACAATATTGGATGTGGGAAGTGTTTATGGCGTGTTTTCTTTCTGGTTTTTGCTCCTTGTGTTTTGTCCGTTTTTTGGGGGGAGGAGAGAGAGAATAACTATACACAGTGTATAATTATGCCATGTCTGTATTCGTTTCTGCATTCCTAGGTCTCTTGACCTTTGAAGTTGTCTCTTTTCGGGGTCTGGATGGATTAAAAGTCTGAGGGAGGAAGTGGGGTGTGTGTGTGTTGTGTGTGTGTGTGTGTGTGGGGTGTGTGTGTGTGTGTGTGTGTGTGTGTGTTGTGTGTGTGTGTGTGTGTGTGTGTGTTTTGTGTGTGTGTGTGTGTGTGTGGTGTGTTGTTCTTCAGTTTAACGTCCTTCCACTAGAAGTGATTCCGACAATATTGTAGTGTAGAGTGAACTTGATGTAAAGAATGAAAGAGATGCATTTTTTTAGGGGGTGTTAAATTTTTTAAAGTAGTACGTAAGAAATGTAATCATAACCCTCCACCCCACCTTATTCATCAGAACGTTTAACTTAAACTAAAATTGTAACTGTAACAATCACAAATGCTAAAGATAAATATTAAGTGAACAGCCTAATAAACATTTAGAAATAGATTCAAGAGTAGCAAAATTGTTTAATATACTAGATAGTATAAAGGAGCCGATCCATCAACAAACCCTCAATACCTGATTTATTAAACAGCTCTTTTGTTTTGGGACAATGAATCAGCAAATGATTGACACTTATAGAATCCCCACACATACATTTAATATCTTTGCAATATTTTGTTTTAATCGAGTTTAAACGAAGCCTATGGATTAGACTTTCAATCTCCCCGGATGAGGAAATAAATATTTTTGTATGATGTTATCCCATTGTTTTTGTTTATTACAGTTGATGCAATTGTTTATAATAATATATGTCCAAGTTCCGCAGTGTTTTTGTTGCATTATCATGAGATGTTTTTTTTTATGATAGAGAAACATTCGCCAGATCTGAGCGAACATTTATTGTTACTGTGCCGCTAAGGTTTTGAGCTGCCTTTTTGCAACTTTGTCTACTTGTTCATTTGCCGATATATACCACAATGAGAAGGCACCCAACAAAAAGTAATATTATGCCTTTTTGGGAAAGAATGTGTACTATATGATTAATTTCAGTTATCATGTCTAATCGTACATATGAATTAGAAGACTTAATACCATTCAATGCTGCTTTTGAATCAGCGCATATTACAAATTTTACTGCTATTTTATGGGGGAATTCAAAATGAAATCCAATGATTTGAGTATAGCAAGTGATTCTGCGCTATATATATAGACAGACTTTTACCAAGATGAAAAAAACTTTTCTATTTTTAAGCTAGGAATTACGAAAGCTGCTCCCGTGCTATTATCATCCAATACTGAGCCATCTGTGAATATTTTTAAGTGGGTGGTTGTACTTATTTTCTAAGTGAGTGTAGACAAAATTTCTCAAAATGTTGGAGAATCTTTTTTGTTAAATTATTGTAGTCAATGTCAAAGGAAGCTTTTGATTGTACCCATTTTGGAATGGGTGAAAACGTAGGTTTTCCGGCGATATTATTTTTATCTATTTTGTATCTTTTAGAAGATCTGAGGAAAATGAATAAATAGATTTTGTGGATTGTATAATTGTGCACGTTTTCCAAAATCCTTTTCCGAATCTAAACATACCTCTTCTGAGCAAAAATTCTTTTGTGAGAAACTTTTTAAAGAATTTTAAAGTAGAAGCCTTCTAATTTCAGATAGAGGTAGAACTCCCACTTCGTTGTATGTCCTAAGTTTGACGTATGTGTGGGAACCCCTAAGGCAATTTTGAAGGCTTTGCAATCAGTGCTCTGAAGTTTATTTAAAAGATGTTTAGGTGCATTAAAAATACTTCCTGAACATATGTAAGCCTTGAGTATACAAGGGCAGTTGCTAAAACAGTTAAACGTTTAGTGTCTTGCCCCCAAGATTGTTTATGACAATTTTAAGGAAATTCAGACTTTTCTTGCTTTATTTAAAATATGGTCAATGTGAGTATTCCATGTTAGTTTACTACTTAGGATTACACCTAAGAATTTTAACGCTTTTAAAACATGGTTTAAAATAATGTCGTCTGAGGTGAAAACTGGAAGCTTATTTGGGTCATTTCCAGAATTAAAAGTATCAAATTCGTTTCTTCGGGTGAAAGAGATAGTCCCGTTTTCGTGTAAAAATGTACTGATTTTATTTAGTTCGTGTTGGTATTTAATTTTAATATAAATCAGTGATCTTAACGGAGTATTTCTTTTCATCGTTACTTTACTCCATATACATATATCATCAGCAAATTGAGCTAACTCTGTATCTTTAGAAAGACCTTTGGTTAGATCAGAAATCAAAATATTAAACAAAATTGGAGAAATTACCGATCCTTGGGGTAAGCCCATTTGTAAAGGTCTTGGGATTAGAATAGGTATTTCCTACTCTTGTTTGAATATGCCTACTATGAAGAAAACATTGAATATATCTGTACATGTTTCCATTAATACCATATTCTTTAATTTAAACAAAGGCCGCTTGTGCCATACTTGTTCCATAGGCTTTTCGTATATCAAAAAACGTTCAATACGCTTTTACGACCTGCAAACTGATGCTTTACATGCGTTGTGAGTCTGACTAAATGTTCCATTGGAGATCTGCCTGTCTGAAATGCAACTTGGTTGATTGGTATGATTGCATGTTTATTTTCAATGATGAACAAGTCTTTTTAAAGCAATCTTTTCCATCAATTTACATGTATTTGATGTTAATGCAATAGGTCGATAGCTATGTATATCTCTGAGTGGTTTCCCTTCTTGTGAATTAGAACAGTAATAAATGCTTCCAAATTTGAGGCTTGTTACCATCTGTCCAACATTTTTGAAAAAATGAATGCAAAAAATATATCATATTTTGTGGAAGATGACTTAAACATTTCATTAGAAATGCCGTCTAGGCCCACCGATTTATTTTTATTCAAATTCATAATACATTCTTTGACTTCCTGCAATGTTATTGAGGTATTTAAACAATGATCTTCTGCTGGCTGTGGACCATTATATATATTTTCTTTCTTCATTTTCACGGTGTTTTTAGTTGTTAAGTTGTCTATGCTACTGTTTCTTGCAAACAGATCAGCAAAAGCTTCAGCTTTATCAAAATTTGATGGAAACTCTGAATTGTTTACTGTGATAGGGCACTGCGGTAGGTTAACCCCATTTTTCATTGTTTTAAATGTGTCCAAGCTTTTTGCATATCTTTGAAATGTGACACCTCATTCTCACAAAAAAAAGACCAATATTGCCGCTTTGCTTGTGCAATCACTTTGTTTTGTGCGTTTCTATGCTCTTTTCTTTTCAAGAAGCTTTTTAACCTTTTCCTTTGGATCCTTTTCTCTTTTATATTCTTTTATTTTATTCTGTTTCCCTTCTTTAGCCTCTTGACAAGTCTCATTCCACCAGACATTACCCAAATGTTTCTTTGATTTTACAGATTTTACTGTTGGAATTGATTCACTAGCAGCAGAGAGTACAGTCTTTTGAAATCGATCATACAATGTTTCTACATCTTGACTATTAATTTTTCTTCATCAATATAAAATGAGCTTAACAATAATGAAAATTTATTCCAGTTAGCAAATATATAACAGTATTTTTTAACTTTATCGTGTGTTACATTGTTTGTTTCAGGTCCCATCGTTTCAAATGTAATGACAATGGTAGATGGTCACTATTTAATTTTCATAAGAGTTTGCCAATCACAAGAAACCGCTAGCTCTGGGGATATTACGTTAAATCTATGGCACTAGGATTATGTTTGGGATTGTCCGGAATGCGCGTTATATTGCCATTGTTTAAAAGGTAGAGAGATGAGTCAACTATGTTCTCAATAAAGCGGTTACTAGTTATGACTTGACATCCTTTTTCCCAAGATAGCGAATGGGCATTAAAGTCACCACTGACAAGATATTTATTTGTGTGTGTGTGTGTGTGTGTGTGTGTGTGTGTGTGTGTGTGTGTGTGTGTGTGTGCGTGTGTGTGTGTGTGTGTGTGTGTGTGTGTGTGTGTGTGTGTGCGTGCGTGCGCGCGTCCGTGCGTGCGTGCGTGCGCGCGAACGTGTGTGTGCGTGTTTATGTGTGCATACGTATGTGCGTGCATGTATGTGTGTTGTGTGTATGTGTGTTACAAGAATCAACTTTATTGTTTTTTCAACACACACACACACACACACACACACACACACACACACACACACACACACACACACACACACACACACACACACACACACCACACATACGCGCGCGCGAGCGCGAGCGCACGCATGTATGTGTGCTTGTTTATGTGTGCGTACGTAGGTGCGTGCATGAATGTGTGTTGTGTGTGTGTGTGTGTGTGTGTGTGTGTGTGTGTGTGTGTGTGTGTGTGTGTGTGTGTGTGTGTGTGTGTGTGTGTGTGTGTGTGTGTGTGCGCGCGTTGTGTCTATGTGTGTGTGTGTGTGTGTGTGTGTGTGTGTGTGTGTGTGTGCGAGCCTCCATGCGTGCACGTGCGCACGCGCGCGCGTGCATGCGTGTGTGGTTGTGTGTCATTTTGTCTGTCTGCCTATCAATCTGTCTGTGTGACTGTGTGTGTGTGTGTGTGTGTGTGTGTGTGTGTGTGTGTGTGTGTGTGTGTGTGTGTGTGTGTGTGTGTGTGTGTGTGTTTTGTTTTGTTTTGCTTGATTTAGCGTCTTTTCACAAAATAGTGTTTTTAGACGGATCTTGAAATCATCCTGAATGACATAAGTATTTTATCACAGATAGGAATACCCCGTCATTTCATATCCCCCATCAACGTAATACCCTGTTTGACAGAAATAAATATCAATAAACAATACCTATAATTTAATTTTTTTTTAATTTTCAAAACGAGCAAACCACAGAGCTGTTCCTATACGACTCCAAAGAAGAGATTTAGCTGCAGTGACAAGAAGTGATTTATCGTCAATAATGGCTTTAAGATCGTCATCTTTAGTATTGTTTTTGACTGCCAGATAATCGGGCAAATAATGCTTTGTGAACGGACAATAAAATAAAATATGAAACGTTAACATTCTCTCTCCACAGGACACCTAATGTCGTTTATATGTTTGCATTTTAACGCATTGAGTTTTAGTCTGTAACATAAAGAGCTAACTTCTCGTGGCTCATTATTAATACATTTTTGCAATAAGGAGTCTTTACTGTCAAAAGTTGTGACATTGTGGCTGGCTTTTTTTTATAGACTGCCTCCAGAAGATGATATCCCTCTTTTACAGATAATGGAATCTTTACAGTTGTGCAGCCATTTGCATTCCTACAACCTTTTCTTGCCATTCTATCTGCCCAATCATTTGCTTGGACACCACAATGAGAAGGACCAAACAAAAAGTTACATCAGAACCTTTTTGCATGAGAAAATTAACAAGATGCCTTATTTCAATTATAATGTCAGCTCTTTCCTTTAGCTTAGTTGAAGTTAGCGACAGTAAAACAGATCTTGAATCAACACACAAAAGAATTTGTAATATAATCATGGGAAGGTTTGCAATATACCCTAAGGCCATGAGAATAGCTACCAGCTCTGCAGAGAAAATGGAATGGCCTTTTCCAACATGATAAGCTTGTTCTTTCTTTAAGCCAGGAATAACAAATCCAGCACCAGCATTTCCATCATTTATCACTGAACCGTCTGTATATACCTCCAAATGGTTCGGATATAGAGCTTCAACATGCGATCGAAAAGAAAATGCTGCATAGAGTGTGTGTGTGTGTGTGTGTGTGTGTGTGTGTGTGTGTGTGTGTGTGTGTGTGTGTGTGTGTGTGTGTGTGTGTGTGTGTGTGTGTACGTGCGTGCGTGCGTGCGTGCGTGCGTGCGTGCGTGCGTGGGTGCGCGGGCGCGGGCGCGGGGGTGTGTGTCACAAGTAAAGTTGATTCTTTGTAAACCCGCACACTATGAAAAGAACTACGTCAATATAATGTAGGTCACAAATACAACCCTCCCCCATCTCCGCTTCCCTCAACCCTGCCTCACTACCCTACCCCATCCCCACTTCAGCCCTTTAGTATAGTAGTGCAGTATTGTGTGGTGCTTACCAACAACAGAGTAGTATGCAAGGGAAGCTCACCTGAGGCGGTGGTCAGCAAAAAGCGTGTCCAGGAGTTGCCTGACCCTGGGTAGCTGACCAGAGCAGTGCTAGGTACTGGGTGAAGCGTGAATGTACCAGTGCCTGGCTTCGGGCATTGGAGGTAGCCCAGTCTACACCACACACAACAAACACCACGTTCATCACTAGGACTGGGCTACAACACGCACCACTCTGTGTTCACTGCAATACACACACCACTTGGTATGCGCCACAACACATGCATCATTAAGTGTACACCGCAACACACATGACAGAGTGTGTTCCACAACATGTACATCACTGTGTGTACACGGTTGCAAACATAACTAAGTATAAGCAACAACATATACATAGCCAAGTATGTACAATATTGCAAAACTACCATTCAGCGTTGATTATGACGCAGACATCGAATAGGCAGCACAATACATGCCACTACGTGTGCAGTGTAAATTGTACCACTCAATGTGAATGAAAGGAGTAGCAGTAAGTGTGCACAAGAAAACATACCATTACGCATAGGCTACAACACACACATCACTAAATGTGAACGATACACTCATCGTTAAGTGTGCAATACAACACACATTGTTATATGTGCACCACAACACACACTTTGAATACGCATCACAACAAACACCACTAAGTGTGCATAACAAAGGACACCATTGAGTGTGCAGCACAACACACACCACCAAATGTTCTCCACAACGCATAGCCCTAGATGTGAATCACAAAACACACAAGAACGTGTGCATCACAACACACACCACAAAGTGTGCATCACAACACGCACCACTAAATGTGTATCTGAACATAAACCACTCAGTGCGTACCAAAGCACAAACCACCAAGTGCATACGACAGCACACATCACTAAACGTGCACAACAAAACACACCACTAAATGTATGTATACCACAACACATACCCAATTAAGTGTACACCACAACACAAACGGGTTAGTATACACCACACACACACACACACACACACACACACACACACACACACACACACACACACACACACACACACACACACACACACACACACACACACACACCAATAAGTGTAAACCACAGCACACACCACTAAATTTCCATTACAACACACACCACTAAGTGTGCATCACAACACACACCACTAAGTGTACACTGCAACACACACACCACTAAGTGTAAACCACACACACACACACACACACATACCACTAAGTGCCACAGCACACACCACTAAGTTTCCATTGCAACACACACCACTAAGTGTACACTGCAACACACACACCACTAAGTGTAAACCACACACACACACACACACACACACACACACACACACACACACACACACACACACACACACACACACACACACACACACACACATACCACTAAGTGCCACAGCACACACCACTAAGTTTCCATTGCAACACACACCACTAAGTGTACACCACAACACACACCACTAAGTGTACACCACAACGCACACCACTAAGTGTACACCACAACACACACCACTAAGTGTACACCACAACACACACCACTAAGTGTACACCACAACACACACCACTAAGTGTACACCACAACACACACCACTAAGTGTACACCACAACACACACCACTAAGTGTACACCACAACACACACCACTAAGTGTACACCACAACACACACCACTAAGTGTACACCACAACACACACACCTTTTAGTGTACACCACAACATACACCGTTTAGTGTACATCACAACACACACTACTAAATGTACACCACAACACACACCACTAAGTGTACACAACAGCACACACCATCTAGTGTACACCACAACACACACCACTAAGTGTACACCACAGCACACACCACCTAGTGTACACCACAACACAGCCCTTAAGAGTGCACCACAATACACACTGTTACATGCGCACCATCACACACACTGACTATACACCGCCACCGAACACCACTAAGCGTACACGACATGAAACACCATTGAATGTGCATCACAGCACCCACAACTAAGTGTCCCACACAATGCACAGCATTAGGTGTCAATCGCAACACACCACTAAGTGTACACCACAACCCACACCTCTAAGTGTACACCACAACGCACACCACTAAGTGTACACAACAACACACAAAACTACGTGTGTATCACAACACACACAACTACGTGTGCATCCCAGCACACACCACTAAGTGTACAGCACAACACATACAACTACGTGTGCATCACAGCACACACCATTAAGTGTACACCACAACACACACCACTAAGTGTACACCACAAAAAACACCATTAAGTGTACACCACAACACACACCACTAAGTGCACACAACAAGACACAAAACTACGTGTGCATCACAATACACACCACTAAGTGTACACCACAACACACACAACTGCATGTGCATCACAATACACACTGCTGAGTGCACACCACAACACACACAACTACATGTGCATCACAATGCACACCACTGAGTGTACACCACAACACACACAACTACATATGCATCACAATGCACACTGTTGAGTGTACACCACAACACTCACAACTACATGTACATCACAATACACACCGCTGAGTGTACACCACAACACACACAACTACATGTGCATCACAATACACACCACTGAGTGTACACCACAACACACACAACTACATGTGCATCACAATACACACCGCTGAGTGTACACCACAACACACACAACTAAATGTGCATCACAATACACACCACTGAGTGTACACCAAAGCACACACAACTACATGTGCATCACAATACACACCACTGAGTGTACACCACAACACACACAACTGC
>CM031608.1:64394869-64412369 GCA_018398815.1 Conus ventricosus
TCTCTCTCTCTCTCTCTCCTCTCTCTCTCTCTCTCTCTCTCTCTCTGTGTCAGTGCGTCTATCTGTCTGTCTGTTTGTTTGTTTGTTTATCTGTCGGTCTGTCTATTTCTCGATTAGTACACACACACACACACACACACACACACACACACACACACACACACACACACACACACACACACACACACGCACGAGCGCGCGCGCACGCGCACGCGCACATACGCACGCACGCACACAGACAGATATAGAGAGAGATGCATGTCTGTTTATGTGATGTGATAAAGATAGATAAATAGATAGATAGATAGATAGATAGATAGATACATACATACATACATACATACATACATACATACATACATACATACATACATGCATACATACATACATACATACATACATACATACATACATACATACATACATACATACATACATAGACAGACAGACAGAGTGACTGAGTGTCAGACAGACAGATAGACAGGCCAACAAAAATGAAGAACGAACAATCACTTATCTTTGTCAACATCGGCGCAAGATGGGCGTTGAATCAGTGTTGAATGTGTCTGTTTCTCTGTCTGTCTGTATTCAACGCCCATCTTGCGCCGACTTTGACGATACAATGCAAAACATCACACACATGTACACACAGGTCGCTGCCAGTATCTAAAGTCCCTCTGTAAGTATCTCTACGTGCAGACATACAAAGCGAACAGTGTCTTGTCTGTAAGAACCAGCAGAACGACCACACTGAACTGACAAATGATGATTCAAGGTCCCATATTTAAATAAAGCGCTACACCATCCAACACGCAAAATCAACAGATGTGTTCTGACAAAAAATCTCCATTAAGTTTTCTCTGATCATAACCAGTTACATGTTGATTTACCAGAGCAAACCAGTGGTGAATGTGCTGCTCCTGTAGCTGTTCACGTGATAGGAATCTATCGTAAACTGAAGCTGGAGTGATGTTCACACTCCTTCTCATGCTCCATCCTCTCTTTCCTCCATCCACACGCACTCCCTACCCCAGGCCTCTCTGGCACGTCTCCCACTTCCACACCTCTCCCCATCCCCACCCTTACTTCCTCGCCACCGCCCTTTCCTGTGTTGGTTTGTACATTGATTACGAACATTGTTATTGATCGGCGACTTCAACTTCCATTTTAATAAGCCCACAGTTGGATACACGCCCGAGGTGTTAGAAATTTTAGATACTTTCGGACTCCAGCAGTCCGTGAATGAAATGACGAACAAACAGGGTAACATAGTAGACTGGGTAGTCTACAGAGACAGTGATCATCTTCTTAAATCCTGAACTGTTGACAATAACCTAGCATCGGATCATTATGCTGTGAAGTGTGAATTAAATATCGTTAGACCCGCCGTTCCAAAGACTTACAAGGAAATTAGGAAAATTTCTGCTATCAATATAGAGGCTTTCAAATCTGATCTGACCACGGCCATACCGAGCGAGCCATCAGCCTGTCAGCTGACCTCTGCCCTCCGTACCGCGCTTGATAAACATGCTCCAGTGAGCAGGCGCTTGATCACTGATCGCTCACTGTGTCAATGGCACAACACAGTGGGTCCCGAGTTGTCGGAGGCCAAGCAGGAGAGGAGGGGGCTGAGAGGCCACGGGACTGACTTTGCACAGGGAAATATATCAAACTGCGAGAAATCATGTTACCGACATCGTTCATCAAGCAAAACCTTTGTTCTATTCTTCAAAGATATTGGCCTGTAATACGGCCAAGCAACTATTAATGTCACAAACAGTCTCCTAGGCAAAGTCAGCAACTCCCCCCTTCCCACCATCTTCCAAACTCAAGAACTCCCTCAGAAATTCTTAAGAGTTTTTCAATGGCAAAATTGACACTATCCATGAAAAGCTAGATTCTACTGCACCTGTACATTCTCTAAATGACAAAGTTTACTGTGGACCTCCTTTGGCTTGTTTTAGCCCTGTTAGTCAAGACTATGTCAAAAAACTTTGTTTGCGATGCAGCCCTAAATCATGTGAACTTGATGCCATTCCCACTAACTTGCTCTTTCAGTGCATTGATGACGTCCTACCCCATCTTACTCATGTTATCAATACCTCTTTGTCCTCTGGTCACGTTCCTGAAATCTTCCCGTTCGCAGTGGTATGTCCATTGATCAAGAAACCTTCATTAGATAAAAATGTATTAAAGAATTATCGGCCTGTATCAAATTTGTCATTTCTATCAAAATTATTGGAGAAGATCGTTTTGGAACAAATTCTAGAACATCTCGAAAAGAATCACCTTTTGAATCCTCATCAATCTGCTTACAGACAAGGCCATAGTTGTGAGACAGCACTCCTCCGTATAGTCAATGACCTCCTCTCCGGGCTTGACGATGGGAATGTTTCCTTATTAGCGATGTTAGACCTCTCTGCAGCATTTGACATGATCGATCATAATATTTTGTTCTCACGGCTCCAAACTTTTTTTGGATTCAAAGACACAGCTCTCGACTGGATTATCTCTTACTTGACTGGACGAACTCAGACAGCATGTGTACAGGGTAGATACTCAGACAGTTCTCCTCTTAGGTACGGTGTGCCTCAGGGTTCTGTACTGGGGCCAGTCCTTTTTGTGCTGTATGCTAGTCCTGTGTCTGACGTCATCAGTGGTCACGCCATGTCGCATGAGAGCTTTGCTGACGATACTCAGCTTCATCAGTCGGCTCCCATTGCTGAAATTGACTCACTGATTTCTCGGTCGTGGGGCTGCATTGCAGACCTGAAGGACTGGATGACAACCAACAAACTACAACTAAACGACGACAAGACGGAACTCATGTTCTTGATAAAGCAGCCTAACCATCCTTCTCTGCCTTCATCTGTCACTATCAATGACTGTACTGTCTCTGTCTCCACCTCTGTCCGCAGTCTAGGGGTCATTCTTGAGCAACCCCTCTCCTTTGAGAAACAGGTTTCAAATATTTGCAAGATTGCTTATTTAGAACTAAGAAGAATCAGCTCTGTACGTCACCTTCTCTCTACAGATGCTACAAAAACTCTCATCTGTGCCTTTGTCTTATCTACAATAGATCACTGCAACTCACGTTTGGCCAGCCTTCCAAAATATCTGATAGAAAGATTAAGCGAATCCAAAATCATGCAGCCCGAGTCGTCTGTAGAGCAGGAAAATATGATCACATTTCGCCTCTACTTCACTCCCTTCACTGGCTATCTGTCTCAAACCGTATCTCGTACAAAATCGTAACTCTCACTTTCTCTGCTCTCTTTGAAAATGGACCTTCGTATCTCTCAGATTTCCTTAAAATCTACACCCCCTCTCGGCAACTACGCTCCTGTTCTGACGACCGCCTTCTACGAATGACTCGCTTCAGGACTACTACTGGTGAAAGATCTTTCTCTTTTCAAGCTCCAGCGATGTGGAACTGACTGCCAGACTCTCTCAGATATTCAGATTCTATCTCTTCTTTCAAGTCTAAACTTAAAACCCATCTATTTTCTCATAATTAGTCATTGCGCTGTGTGTGTGTGTGTGTGTGGGGGGGGGGGGAGTGGAGGGGGGAGTACAACCTAAGTCATAGCCGTCTGGGCCTTTTCAAATGTAGTGTATGTGTATGTTTTCTATTATATGTATTTGTTGTATGATTGAACGTTACAGGATTTAGTTTTGTACTGATACTTGAAAAATAAGTGAATGTCATATTTGTAGGATTATGATTTGTTAGTTACTGTAGTGTCATGTGACGTAGCCTCACATCAAGGCATGTGACGCTCCATCACATGTAGTTTAGTGATATGAATCATTTCCCCATGTCACAACTAAAAAGGAAGAATATTTATGTGGCTTGACTAGTGTAGCGGGCGTCCCCAAATAATTGTGAGAATGACTCATTAAATAAACAACGGTGGTCATTGGGTGAAAGTGACCACTGAGAGATAGTTTAATAAGGGCTGGTAAGGTGCTGGTCATGTGTTTTGAACACTGAGTATGCACTCACTAGGAGGAGGGAGGAAAGAATCAGTTTTAGCCCAGCAGATGGCCTAGAGACTCGAACCTGTCAGGACGCTGGTCCTCACTGCTGACCAGTCATTACCAGGTGAGCCATAGATAGTTGGGGAAAGCTACAGGGGAAAACCTAAAGAAAAGAGAAAAAAATAATTCATGTTTAATTGGGAAGCAGGTTACTTACACGAACCTTATTCGTGTTTCAGCCCTTCACCTTTTACCCTTCACCCTTCACTCTTCACCCGTGAGGTGGTTAAAGATGGCCATGGTGTGGGGAACACACCGGTAGTTCGGCCCCAGCAAATAAGGACTCCAGGGAGAGGAGTCGGAACTCATATCTCCAGTGACGGGAGAATTCAAGGGGGGGATACGATGTCTGAGAGAGACAAGGAATCATGACAGTATGGAGCGAGTCTTATCTCTGGTGCAGGCATGGCATCAATGATTGCAGGAATTATTTATTCTCCTGGTCTGGATCTTGGGCCAATGTTATGTGAAGGCCATGACTTTATAGAATCTTGAATATATTGAATTATCTCTCGGAAAAGAGAGATACATGTATATAATCTATTCATTAATTGTTCTGATGTGATTTAGTAATTTTTTTTCCCTGAAGGAGAGGGGGAGAAGAAAAAACATTCGGTAGTGCGCCTTTTGGTTGATTGGAAAGATTGCGTGTGCGTATGGAGTAAATGCTGTCATGAATGCGTGTGTGCAAAAGTGACAGTGTGACATGTAGTACTAACATTTGTAGTTTGGTGTAAGGTGTTTTATTGTATATGAGAAGGGTGAATGTAGTATGATTTTGTAAAGCGCTTAGAGAAATTCGTTTGATTAAGCGCTATATAAGAAACCATCATTATTATTATAAGAGGATAGCCATGAACAGGATTATTCAGAAAGGGAAAGAAACCTTCAGCCTCCAACCTCGACTGGCGCGCCCTCTCGTCATACCTTCAGGATAACCTCCGGTAATGTTACGTGTCCGTAGTGCTGCGTGAGTTATCACTACGTCCAATACCGTTACGGGTCAATAGTGTAATGTGTTGTTAACACTGCGTCCAATAGCGTTACGTGTCGATAGCGCTACGTGTTGTTATGACTATGTCCAGTAGCGTTACATGTGGAAAGCAATAATTTTATCAGTCTACCTCTCCGTTTTGGTAGTGTTACGTCCCAAAAGCGCCCCAACAGCGCGCATATCGATTGCAGTGCATATGGCCAACCTAACGGTCAATATCGCTACGTTCCCCAAACGATACGCCTCAGTACCGCTAAGTGTTGAAAGCACGTTTTCCCTTTTCTGCCACAAACTTTCGAACAAGTATCGCATGGTCGTCATTGTCACAGCTGTAGGTATTGACTCCCCATGCTCTTGATCCGTGTCCCTCCCAACACCCTCCCCCCACCCGCCCTTAATAGTTTTACCTGTTTGCAGTTCCCTTCTGCTCAATATTCCACATCCCGCGCGCCTGCATTCACACACACAACCCCAACACACACGTGCATACACGCAGATACCCACAAATTCACACTCACTCACGCACGCACCCTCCCACCCACTCTCTCTCTCTCTCTCTCTCTCTCTCTCTCTCTCTCTCTCTCTCTCTCTCTCTCTCTCTCTCTCTCTCTCTCTCTCAAGCAAATCAGGCTGTTCGTGGGTGAAAACAATTGCAGGCTAACAAATCTACCGTCATTATATAAACGACTTGGCAAAGATCTGCTAGAAAAAGGTTGGGGTGGTGGGGGGAGGAGAGAAAATGATAAAATACGATAGGAACTTAGATTATAAATACTAAACGTTTCACTAGCAGCATATGGGAACCACTGCAGTTCCTCTCAACGACAGATGTGTTCATATTACCTGCTCCTAGGTCTTACCAGACTCATCAGGGAGACACGGCTCATTGTGTCTGTGCTCCCTTGGCGACAAACAGAAACGCGCCACAGTCCATAATTCTGTGGTAATCTCGCCACCAAGGGTTCGAAAAAGAATGCAACAGCACCCCAAAGCAGCCAGTGAAGGTAGAAAAGTGAAACGAAAAGAAAGTGTGGAAAAGAAATTGTTGTTGAAGAACTATAATCATTATGTAAAACAGTATAATAGGAAGTTTTGTTAGACAAGAATCAAAAGAGTGTGCCTCGGGTTCTGTACTGGGCCAGTCCTTTTTGTGCTGTATGCTAGTCCTGTGTTGACGTCATCAGTGGTCACGCCATGTCGCATGAGAGCTTTGCTGACGATACTCAGCTTCATCAGTCGGGTCCCATTGCTGAAATTGACTCACTGATTTCTCGGCGTGGGGCTGCATTGCAGACCTGAAGGACTGGATGACAACCAACAAACTACAACTAAACGACGACAAGACGGAACTCATGTTCTTGATAAAACAGCCTAACCATCCTTCTCTGCCTTCATCTGTCACTATCAATGACTGTACTGTCTCTGTCTCCACCTCTGTCCGCAGTCTAGGGGTCATTCTTGACAACCCCTCTCCTTTGAGAAACAGGTTTCAAATATTGCAAGATTGCTTATTTAGAACTAAGAAGAATCAGCTCTGTACGTCACCTTCTCTCTACAGATGCTACAAAAACTCTCATTTTGTGCCTTTGTCTTATCTACAATAGATCACTGCAACTCACGTTTGGCCAGCCTTCCAAAATATCTGATAGAAAGATTAAGCGAATCCAAAATCATGCAGCCCGAGTCGTCTGTAGAGCAGGAAAATATGATCACATTTCGCCTCTACTTCACTCCCTTCACTGGCTATCTGTCTCAAACCGTATCTCGTACAAAATCGTAACTCTCACTTTCTCTGCTCTCTTTGAAAATGGACCTTCGTATCTCTCAGATTTCCTTAAAATCTACACCCCCTCTCGGCAACTACGCTCCTGTTCTGACGACCGCCTTCTACGAATGACTCGCTTCAGGACTACTACTGGTGAAAGATCTTTCTCTTTTCAAGCTCCAGCGATGTGGAACTGACTGCCAGACTCTCTCAGATATTCAGATTCTATCTCTTCTTTCAAGTCTAAACTTAAAACCCATCTATTTTCTCATAATTAGTCATTGCGCTGTGTGTGTGTGTGTGTGTGGGGGGGGGGGGGGGAGGGGGGGAGTACAACCTAAGTCATAGCCGTCTGGGCCTTTTCAAATGTAGTGTATGTGTATGTTTTCTATTATATGTATTTGTTGTATGATTGAACGTTACAGGATTTATTTTGTACTGATACTTGAAAAATAAGTGAAATGTCATATTTGTAGGATTAGATTTGTTAGTTACTGTAGTGCCCATGTGACGTAGCCTCACATCAAGGCATGTGACGCTCCATCACATGTAGTTTAGTGATATGAATCATTTCCCCATGTCACAACTAAAAAGGAAGAATATTTATGTGGCTTGACTAGTGTAGCGGGCGTCCCCAAATAATTGTGAGAATGACTCATTAAATAAACAACGGTGGTCATTGGGTGAAAGTGACCACTGAGAGATAGTTTAATAAGGGCTGGTAAGGTGCTGGTCATGTGTTTTGAACACTGAGTATGCACTCACTAGGAGGAGGGAGGAAAGAATCAGTTTTAGCCCAGCAGATGGCCTAGAGACTCGAACCTGTCAGGACGCTGGTCCTCACTGCTGACCAGTCATTACCAGGTGAGCCATAGATAGTTGGGGAAAGCTACAGGGGAAAACCTAAAGAAAAGAGAAAAAAATAATTCATGTTAATTGGGAAGCAGGTTACTTACACGAACCTTATTCGTGTTTCAGCCCTTCACCTTTTACCTTCACCCTTCACTCTTCACCCCGTGAGGTGGTTAAAGATGGCCATGGTGTGGGGAACACACCGGTAGTTCGGCCCCAGCAATAAGGACTCCAGGGAGAGGAGTCGGAACTCATATCTCCAGTGACGGGAGAATTCAAGGGGGCGATACGATGTCTGAGAGAGACAAGGAATCATGACAGTATGGAGCGAGTCTTATCTCTGGTGCAGGCATGGCATCAATGATTGCAGGAATTATTTATTCTCCTGGTCTGGATCTTGGGCCAATGTTATGTGAAGGCCATGACTTTATAGAATCTTGAATATATTGAATTATCTCTCGGAAAAGAGAGATACATGTATATAATCTATTCATTAATTGTTCTGATGTGATTTAGTAATTTTTTTTCCCTGAAGGAGAGGGGAGAAGAAAAAACATTCGGTAGTGCGCCTTTTGGTTGATTGGAAAGATTGCGTGTGCGTATGGAGTAAATGCTGTCATGAATGCGTGTGTGCAAAAGTGACAGTGTGACATGTAGTACTAACATTTGTAGTTTGGGTGTAAGGTGTTTTATTGTATATGAGAAGGGTGAATGTAGTATGATTTTGTAAAGCGCTTAGAGAAATTCGTTTGATTAAGCGCTATATAAGAAACCATATTATTATTATAAGAGGATAGCCATGAACAGGATTATTCAGAAAGGGAAAGAAACCTTCAGCCTCCAACCTCGACTGGCGCGCCTCTCGTCATACCTTCAGGATAACCTCCGTAATGTTATGTCCGTAGTGCTGCGTGAGTTATCACTACGTCCAATACCGTTACGGGTCAATAGTGTAATGTGTTGTTAACACTGCGTCCAATAGCGTTACGTGTCGATAGCGCTACGTGTTGTTATGACTATGTCCAGTAGCGTTACATGTGGAAAGCAATAATTTTATCAGTCTACCTCTCCGTTTTGGTAGTGTTACGTCCAAAAGCGCCCCAACAGCGCTGCATATCGATTGCAGTGCATATGGCCAACCTAACGGTCCATATCGCTACGTTCCCCAAACGATACGCCTCAGTACCGCTAAGTGTTGAAAGCACGTTTTCCCTTTCTGCCACAAACTTTCGAACAAGTATCGCATGGTCGTCATTGTCACAGCTGTAGGGTATTGACTCCCCATGCTCTTGATCCGTGTCCCTCCCAACACCCTCCCCCCACCCGCCCTTAATAGTTTTACCTGTTTGCAGTTCCCTTCTGCTCAATATTCCACATCCCGCGCGCCTGCATTCACACACACAACCCCAACACACACGTGCATACACGCAGATACCCACAAATTCACACTCACTCACGCACGCACCCTCCCACCCATCCTCTCTCTCTCTCTCTCTCTCTCTCTCTCTCTCTCTCTCTCTCTCTCTCTCTCTCTCTCTCTCTCTCCTCTCCTCTCCAAGCAAATCAGGCTGTTCGTGGGTGAAAACAATTGCAGGCTAACAAATCTACCGTCATTATATAAACGACTTGGCAAAGATCTGCTAGAAAAAGGTTGGGGGTGGTGGGGGGAGGAGAGAAAATGATAAAATACGATAGGAACTTAGATTATAAATACTAAACGTTTCACTAGCAGCATATGGGAACCACTGCAGTTCCTCTCAACGACAGATGTGTTCATATTACCTGCTCCTAGGTCTTACCAGACTCATCAGGGAGACACGGCTCATTGTGTCTGTGCTCCCTTGGCGACAAACAGAAACGCGCCACAGTCCATAATTCTGTGGTAATCTCGCCACCAAGGGTTCGAAAAAGAATGCAACAGCACCCAAAGCAGCCAGTGAAGGGTAGAAAAGTGAAACGAAAAGAAAGTGTGGAAAAGAAATTTGTTGTTGAAGAACTATAATCATTATGTAAAACAGTATAAAATGTAGGGAACAGTCTTTGAGCCTATGATTGAGGAGCCATTCAAGGGGAGATCAAAAGATATGGAACAGTCTGAGTGGTCAGCTCTGCTGTTCATTAACCCAAGCATTGTCAGCGGCTAAGAAGTGTGCAGAACAGCCTTTACTTGTATCTCCTAGGACATGCAGTCTCCTACTGATTGACCAAACAATATAATGCTGAACAATTTAGTAGTGGGGGAAAACACACCACACACACACACACACACACACACACACACACACACACACACACACACACACACACACCACACGCACACACACGCACACACACACACACACACACACACACACACACACACACACACACACAACCCCCCCCCCCCCCCACACACACACACACACACAACCCGACCCCCACCCCTACCCCCGCACACACACACACATGCATACACGCAAACATGCAGATACCCACAAACTCACACATCACACACTTGTACACACCTGACCTCTCTCTCTGTCTGTCTGTCTGTCTGTCTGTCTCTGTCTCTCTCTGTCTGTCTGTCTGTCTGTCTGTCTCTGTCTCTCTGTCTCTGTCTCTCTCTCTCTCTCTCTCTCTCTCTCTTATATATATATATATATATATATATATCCGACACACACACACACATACATACACATGCACAACACACATATACACATACGCAGACACACACACACACACACACACATACACGATCGCGCGCACGCACGCACACACGCACGCACGCACACACGCACACACACACACGCACACACAGACTCTCACGCATGCACACACGCACGTACGTTCACACTCACACACACACACACACACACACACACACACACACGGATTTCAAGATGGCGGAGATAGCTCAGCTGAAGTAATTTCGCCTGCTGAAGTTTCTACTGATCTGAGGCACTATGCCTATGCAGACAAGATCAACAAGTCTGGGTGATCGCCTAACGAGTGTTGTTACAAGAAAAAGAAGAGACGGCACCAAAAAAGGCGTGAACATTAAAAATGCAAGCAAGGATGTGCTGGGACCGTTGGAACGCCAGGACCAGGCCCAGAACTCCATGACAGAGGTACAATCTTCACCTCCAGATAAACTGAAGACAGAAACAAAAGAAATCAGCACCCAGACGGAGGTTAGTGAGTCTGTTTCGCCAATGATTCAGTCACTTTTTGAGCGTATTGAAAGTCTAGAGAAGACAGTAAAATTGCAAACCGAGGCGATTAAAAACTTAACACCGAGTCTTAAAGTCTTACAAGAAGAACCTACGAAGACTGAAACATGCCTCTCTGCTGAACTCCCTAGTTTCCATACGAAGCCGGGAAAAACTTTCGCGGATGCTGCAAGAACTGCTCCACTGACCCCTGCACCAAAAACATCGGGCAGAACAACGATCAAGCAGAAAGAAAACAAAAACAAAACGAAACAGAACAAAAGCAAACTGGAGAGATGAAAACTGACGTCAATGATAGTGAGTCCACGCGTGACGTCAAAGCAGAAAAGAATGTTCGAAAGCCCACAATAGGGAAAAGCTTCCACAAGTCATTCTTTTGGGGGATTCGGTATTCAGTGGTATCAAACAAAGAGACTGGGTTGGTCCTACGACTTGTACGTTCGGTCGGGTAAATGCCGCACCACTGAAGATATTCAGAAAACTCTTCAATTTACCACAGCCGTAATCGAAAAACAGGAGAGCAAGCCAGTAGATATAGACGCGGTTGTTGTTCATTGTGGAATAAATGACACCAGATCATCAGATCCCAAAACCACGTCTCAAAAGTTCACAAAAGTAATCAAGAACATCGCTGCTGACCATCCCAACTCAAAATTGTTAGTCAGCAAAATCATCCCCGTTCGTGACTCCCAACTTGATGCCAAAAGAGAACTTTTTAACGCATTTCTAAGTGAAGGGTTACAATCTATGCAGAACGTCTTTTCATCAACCACTCCAACTTCTCCACCCACGGCAAATTCATGAGGGATGACATCCACCCCAAACCCCGTGGTTCCAGCATCTTGGCGGGCAACGTGGGCCGACATCTGAGGGACATGTTCTGGGAGAGACTGCGAAGAACATCACGCCCTCCACCTCCCATGTACCACCAGCACTGGCATTCACCCCAACAGCCTAACCTCCGCAGATGCCCTCCTTGACCCACGATATGGAAGATCATGGAACATTATTCGAACTTCTTGAGCTTGAGGATTCCTCTAAAATCACATTTCCATAAGAAATGTTGTCTAGGCTTAGTACTTGTCTTAGCTTTGTATAAGCTTCAACAGTGCAATGAATGGCTATTGACTGTCTTTGTATTTTGTTTTTGAGACTTGTTGCCATCGCGAAATATTGTTATCATAATTTGTTGTTTAGTTGATTAACAACCAACCCCGCCACCTCCCACTCCCCCCCCCCCTCCCCCCTTTTTTCTATTTTTTTTATTTTTATTTTTCATTTAAGTGTATTTCTCCTTTTCTACCTTGTTTATTCATTTATTTTGGTTGTCTAAAATCACTAATGTGTATAGACATTAAATTGAAGAACACACACACACACACACACACACACACACACACCACACACACACACACACACACACACACACACTCACACCCCACACACACACACACACACACACACACACACACACACACACACACAAACTCGTCATATGCGAAGAGAGTACACACCATGTACAGCTGACCAACTCTTTAAGCGTTCAGTGAACCTGTCCGTGCCCCGGGGAAATCGGTCCACTAGTACCAGAGTGTTCAAAAAGAAAAGCACACACTTAAGTTAATTTGACACGCTGTTCTGAACTGATTTCATTGCTTCTTTTTAAATAAGCTTATCTTATGTGACCTCCACACGGTCTACTCCTTGTCGTGGTGTGGGAGCTTGTGTACCTCTATGACCCAGAGAGCTATGCCAGCGGGAGCTGTATGCTCCTGGTAGGGCCACCCAAGCTGGACAGGTCAATGGGTAGAGATCAGACTAATGTAGACCAACTCATCTGGAGGCTAAACGGGTTTGTGTAGGGCTAACACTCCGTCTTGGGCAGATGGGGCTCATTAGTCTGGGAAGACAGCCCGCCTAAGAGAAGGAAAACTCTGATCTCAAACCTCCGCTGCCTTGCGGCTATACCGCCTCTTAGGAAAGACTTCGGGAGTCAACCTGAGGAAAAATCCGGAGTCGGAGTCCCCAAGGCAGTCCGAGGCTGTATACAGCAAATTCTGGCAACTCCTGCGACGGCACTGGAACCATGTGTATCGGTATTTGCCTTTCAATGGACCATTCCAGCGACGTGGAGGGGGGGGGGGGGGGGGGGGGAGTCTGCTGCATGGGTAACAGCTTGCCCTCCATACTTACTTACCCAGGCTTTGCGCTCTGGAGAGGTCACTCCAGCTTCACTTTGCAGAGTCGACAAAACACGGGAAGTAGCAGTCTACCGGTTTATAAGTCTGCATACTCAATTGGCGTAGAGTCAGACGCCAGGGGTTGCTTCCGACGGTGGGAGAGGTCATCGGATCTCCCTGGGCAGCTACCGCTCGCCTTAAGCTGGGCAGCGCCCAGCCAGTAAGGTGCTGCCCCGCCATGGTCCGTTAGCCTCACTGGCTGTGTGGGGTTTAGGGTGAAAATCGACAAACGGATCGATAACTGTGCACCAGGCAACAGAAAAATGAAAACTACCACCCTGAAATTGTGTACGTGGAACGTAAGGACAATGACACCAGGCTTTTCTGACGACCTGCAGGAAGTAAACGATGTTCGCAAGACAGCCGTCATCGACAGAGAACTGAGCAGACTGCAGATGGACATTGTCGCCCTTCAAGAACCCAGGCTCCCAGAAACAGAATCTGTGAGGGAGAGAGACTTCACCCTGTTCTGGCAGGGCAAACCATCAGACGAGGTCAGAGAACACGGCGTGGGATTCGCAGTTAAAAACAGATTATTGGAGTCCATAACCCCATCAGCAGAAGGAACAGAACGAATCCTGTCTCTCCGACTCCAAACATCATCGGGACCAGTCAGTCTAATTAGTGCCTACGCACCAACTTTGGCATCCACAGCAGAAGCAAAAGACAAGTTTTATGACGACCTCAGTGCAGCCATACGGATAATTCCCGACAGAGAATTACTATTCATCGCAGGCGATTTCAACGCCAGAGTAGGTGTTGATCACAACTCCTGGCCCACCTGTATGGGTCAGTTCGGCACTGGGAAAATGAACGAGAATGGCCAGCGCCAGCTAGAGCTCTGCTGTCATCAGGGGTTGTGCGTCAGTAACTGGCATCAGCTCGATCTGATCCTCACCAGACGTGTCAACCTTTCCAGCATCAAGATCACTCGCAGCTACCAGAGCGCAGATTGTGATACTGACCACTCTTTGGTGTGCAGCAAAGTGAAGCTCCGTGTGAAGAGACTGCACAGTACGAGAAAGGAGGGCCGGCCTCGCATCGACACCAGCAAAACACGCGATCAAAGAAAAGTGGAGGAGTTCGCGCGCGTGTTGGAGGTTTCTCTCCCTGGCCCACCCATTGCAAATGCCCAAGACCGATGGGAACACTTCAGAGATGCTGTCTACAACGCCGCCATGTCCACCTTTGGCAAAAAGACCAGCAAGTCAGCTGACTGGTTCGAAGCCCATTTAGAAGAAATGACACCAGTCATCGAGGCCAAGAGAAACGCCCTGACAGCATACAAAACCAGTCCCAATGAGCAGAACCTCCAGGTTCTCCGTGCTGCTCGCAGCAAAGTCCAGCAGTGTGCCAGGCAATGCGCCAACGATTATTGGCTTCAGCTCTGCTCCCAGATTCAGATCGCAGCTGACACAGGCAACATTAAGGCGATGTATGACGGCATCAAGCAGGCATTGGGCCCGACGCAAAAGAAAACTGCCCCTTTGAAATCAGCTACAGGGGAGGTGATTCAGGACAGAGAACAAGAGATGGAGCGCTGGGTAGAACACTACACTGAGCTATATGCAAGAGAAAATGTAGTCACAGAAGATGCCCTGAATGCCATAGAGCGCCTACCAGAGCTGGAAGAGCTTGACAGAAAACCAACCACAAACGAACTCAATGAAGCCCTGGACTTACTTGCCTCAGGCAAGGCACCAGGGAAAGACGGTATTCCCGCCGAAGTACTGAAGTGTTGTAAAGAGACACTCATCACCGAGTTGCATGAAATCCTCTGCCTCTGTTGGAGTGAAGGCGAAGTACAGCAAGACATGAGGGATGCTAACGTCGTCACACCGTACAAAAACAAAGGTGACAGAAGCGATTGCAATAATTATCGCGGCATATCCCTCCTTAGCGGCAGTCTACAGACGGCAAGAGGACAGGAATCCAGTGGACTTTCACCAAGCAACTGGAAGACCTGGACTTCGCCGACGACATCAGCCTTCTGTCCCACAAACAGCAAGACGCACAAGAGAAGCTGTGCCGGGTAGCAGAAGAAGCAGGAAAGACAGGCTCCAAATCAACATAAAGAAAACAGAAGCCATGAGAGTCAACAACCAGCAACGAGACCCACTACGACTACAACAGGAAGACATCATTGAAGTTGACAAGTTTGTCTACCTCGGCAGTGTGGTCAGCAAAGATGGAGGTACAGATGAGGATATCAAGAGTCGCATGAATAAAGCCAGGCACACCTTTACTACGCTACGGCCTATCTGGAATTCCTCTGCCCTCTCACTCCATAACAAGATCAGAATCTTCAACTCAAATGTGAAACCTGTCCTTCTGTATGGTTCTGAAACGTGGCGAACAACAAAGACAAACACCCACAAACTCCAAACATTTATCAACAGATGTCTGCGAAACATTGTGAACATCAGATGGCCAGATGTTATTGCCAACGCAGAACTGTGGAACAAGACCCAGCAAGTTCCAATAGAAATATAAATCAGAAAACGGAAGTGGGGATGGATTGGCCACACCCTCAGAAAGTCTCCATCCAACATCACAAGACAAGCTTTTGAATGGAACCCTCAGGGCAAAAGAAGAGTGGGAAGACCAAGACAGACATGGCGAAGGAGTACTGACGCGGAAGTGAAGGCCGCCGGAATGACGTGGGCCAAGCTGAAGAAGATCTCCCAAAACGTGTCCGCTGGAAGAGTGTGGTTGCGGCCCTATGTTCCCCAGGGAATTCAGAGGACTAAGTCAAGTAAGTCAAGTCATCCCTCCTTAGTATCGTTGGGAAAGTCTTTGCACGAGTAGCACTGAAGAGGTTCCAAGCACTCGCAGAGCAAGTTTATCCTGAATCACAGTGCGGTTTCCGTGCCAACAGATCCACTATAGATATGATCTTCTCCCTTAAACAACTTCAGGAGAAATGTAGGGAGCAAAGGCAGCCACTCTTCATTGCCTTTATAGATCCCACAAAGGCTTTCGATCTGGTCAGCAGGATGGCCTCTTCAAGATCCTCCCCAAGATTGGATGTCCACCCAAACTCTCAGCATCAATCAGATCCTTCCACGAAGACATGAAAGGCACCGTCGTCTTTGACGGCTCAACATCAGCTGCCTTCAACATACGGATCGGAGTGAAACAGGGTTGCGTCCTGGCTCCCACCCTGTTTGGAATCTTCTTTGCTGTGATGCTGAAACACGCATTTGGTTCTGCAGCTGAAGGTATCTACCTCCGAACCAGGACAGACGGGAAGCTCTTCAACCTCTCCAGACTAAGAGCCAAGACTAAAGTCAGGCTGAGGTGCCTGCGTGACTTCCTCTTTGCAGACGACGCAGCAGTAACCGCCCACTCAGCCGAGGACCTACAGCAGCTCATGACTCGCTTCAGCGATGCCTGCCAAGACATCGGGCCTACCATTAGCTTGAAGAAAACACAGGTCATGGGGGCAGGATGTTGACTCTCCCCCAGTCATCAGCATCAACGACCATGAACTGGAAGTCGTCCGTGACTTTGTTTATCTAGGCTCAACTATCTCGGACACCCTCTCACTTGACACAGAGCTCAACAGGCGCATCGGCAAGGCAGCCACCACCATGACCAGACTGACAAAGAAAGCATGGAACAACAGCAAGCTGACCGAGCACACAAAGATCCAGATCTACAGAGCCTGCATTGTGAGCACCCTCCTGTATGGCAGCGAGTCTTGGACTTTGCGTGCCCGAAAAGAGCGAAAGCTCAATGCTTTTCATATGCGTAGCCTACGACGCATTCTGAACATCACCTGGCAGGACAAGGTCCCAAACAACACTGTCCTGGAAAGAGCCGGATGCACCAGCATGTACACGCTGCTGAAACAGAGACGTATGCGCTGGCTCGGCCATGTCGTGCGCATGGATGACGGACGGATCCCTAAAGACCTCCTCTATGGAGAACTTGTGCAGGGAAAACGTCCCACAGGCAGACAACAGCCGCGATTCAAAGACGTGTGGAGAGGGGACCTAAAGGCCTTGAACGTCGACCAGAACAACTGGGAAGCAACAGCCCTCGAACGGTCAGCTTGGAGACAGACTGTACAGAAAGGTCTCTCCAAGTTCGAAGAGACACTCGCTCGGCAGCACGGGGAAAAGAGAATGAGAAGAAAGGCTGCAGCCCAGGCAGACAAACCAGCGTCAGACTTCATTTGTGCCCTCTGCCACAGGGACTGTCATTCCCGCGTCGGACTGGCCAGCCACACCGTCGCTGTATCAGAGTAGACACCTAGAGCGCAACTCCATAGTCTTCCGAGACTGAAGGATGCTACATGATCTTATGTGATGTCATGTAATCGTGTCTTCAGTAGTAGCTTGCACGATGAAGTGAGGAACACGGCAAAGGAGAGAGAGAGAGAGAGAGAGAT
>CM031608.1:64414869-64427369 GCA_018398815.1 Conus ventricosus
ATATTATATATATATATATATATATATGTATATATATATATATATATATTATATATATATATTATATATGTTACGCTCGATGTGGATAATAGCCTAATGTGAACATAGGCATAAAATTGCCTATTGTGCATATTAGGTACAATGACTTGCATAATATAAAAATTGTCAACATTAGGCAAAAAGATGCCTAATGTTCACATTATGCAGTTAAATTTTTGCCCGATGTGAATACGACTGTCTAACACACATTGTGCAGCTCAATCTGCCTGATGAGAATAAGACTTAGATAGAGATAGAGATGCCACAGAACAAACATGTAGAGACAGGTTTAAGACATCTTAATGGAATTGCAATTTCATAGAAAAGAACACACATTGCAATCACAAAACGGACACGGGCATCAAAAAAAAAATCTCAAAACATGATGTGGCCAATTGCCGAAAATCAATGAAATCAATGAAAAACAATGAAAAATCAATAAAAGAGAAAAAAAAAGTCAAACAGATCTCGGGTCCAGTCGAGTTTAGTTAGAAATGTTTTCATGATCTGCCCGGGTGACAGCGCGAGTTGCATTTAAGTTTTTTTCTTAGGCAGCTGCATCGTCCTGATGTACATTGAGTTGTACATTGACACTTAGTATATCCTTGCCCGCCAGTGGCCCTTGCTGTTGCTGTTCTAATTGATAGGCAGACATCAGGAACATCGTCTGCTTTTATCAGGGGCTGATCGATTTGCACTTAGGTCAGCAGCTGTAAATTTTGGTCCTAGAATTCCCCCCCGGCAACCTACAGTGTATAGCCCATCTTGTTCCTTGAGGACGACCACTAACAGGTTTTTGGATCTGTTGGACCACGATCCACATCCGGGACCCTCAGCGTAGCACACTGGCCAATGGACAATGGCCTAAGCAGGTGTTTGCCGCGTCTTGTCATCCATGCTGCTGCCTTAGATTGTCCTCTATCAGCCAAAGCACGGATCTTTTTGGGAAAATTGGATCTACTGCTTCTGCCTGTGCCGTGCTTCTGTCTCTGTCACTGCATCTGTCTCTGCTTCTGCCTTGCCCTGCAACTGCATCTGCCTCAGTCACATTTGATGCATCAGTAGGAAGTTCAGTGTCAGAATTTTCAGCTTCCTTTGACTCCAGAAATGCCTCAGATCTTCCTCGGTAAATATCTCACGAAGAGCTGTACTTTGCAGGATAGATGGTGCTAATCCAGCCTGCGGATCTTGTCTTCAAAAGGAATCAAGCCTTCTGTTATTGTTTTTTTCTCTGAACGACAATGCGATGGTTTCCTCTGACACTAAATGCTCAAGTGGAAAGGTCCCGAATCACATGCTAAAAATAAAATCATGATCAGAACTCAATTCCTCTGTTATAAATGTGTAGGAAAAGTTGTGAGTTGTGATTATAACAAAGATGATAAAGTAACAGTCTGCCCTGTTACAACAAGCAATGCTCAATGTTCAGTAAGAGGTCAGCATAGTTGAGTGGTTAGTTCCCTTGCTTTCCACTCCAGCGACCGCAGTTCTTCATTCTATTCACATCAGGCAAAACGCCATTGCCTAATGTGAAAGTCTTCCTTAATGTGAACATTATGCAAGTAATTTACCCATTGTAAACATTGTGCAAATTGTTCACCTAATGTTCACATTAGGCAAACTACTTGCTTAATGTTCACATTAGGCGATTATCCACATCGAGCGTAATATATATATATATATATATATATATATATATATATATTATATATATAATATATATATATATATATATATATATATATATATATATATATATATATAGAGAGAGAGAGAGAGAGAGAGAGAGAGAGAGAGAGAGAGAGAGAGAGAGAGAGAGAGAGAGATTAAATGTAAATGGGAGCAAGCACAGACTAGGAAATACACTACTTTTAAGAGAGAGATAGAGAGAGAGAGACAGACAGACAGACAAACAGACAACGCATATTTTCACACGGACAGACAATGACGCTGACCGCGTTGTCATTGACGGACTCTGGGAGTACTATTAAGATGAAGTACTACTGACATGCAGCGCTATAGACCAACAGTTAGGGATACGGACATTTAGCATTTTTGACCCTGATGGTGTTTGCTCTTAGCGTTATTGAAATGTATCGCTAATGACCGTAGTGTTAACGCTTCGTAGCGCCGCTGCCATGTGCAGCTGTTGACACGTGGCGTCGATGACACACCTCTATCGTCATGGACACTCGGTGACAGGGGAGTGCTCGACAACATAAACAGGGGGAAATTCAGTGTACTCTAACCTATTCCAGGGTATCATGGCCAAACCAGTCCGGATGCCGTAGCACTCCCCAGGAACTAATTCCGTCCGGCAAATCTCTAGCACGTCACTTACCTTACGTTAGAGCAGCTCCTGCCTAGGTTGAAAAGAATTTGCTAAGCTCGATTCTGAATGAAGCCACAGAGAGAGAGAGAGAGAGAGAGAGAGAGAGAGAGAGAGAGAGAGAGAGAGAGAGAGAGAGAGAGAGAGAGAGAGAGAGAGAGAGGAGGGAGGGAGAGAGGAGGGAGGGAGAGAGAGAAAGAGAGAAAGAAAGTCAAATAGACTCAAAATATATTTTTATTCAGATACAGGCTTAAAGCCCCTCACTGAAGGGAAGTAAACTTACAGGAGAAAACAATCCACTAGCATATTCAAACCAGAGAATCAAAAACAACTTACATCCTTCATGCTACAGGCTAGAAGATAATATTCTACGAAGTCACAATTTGCAACCTGTTGGGCATGTGACAAATACGCATGACTAACTTTTTATTGTACCGTCATGCCTTGTTGACATGATCAAAGTTAAAGAATACTTGGTCCTTTGTGGTGCTTTGGCTGGATACATTTCACACTGAGACTGCCCAGAAGAGGGCTACAAAATATAAAAGTGTAGTTCACCTTTTTAAGCAATGTTGCGTTGGTGGCAGGTAAGCATATTGTCAATTTGACACTATATCTAAAGCAATGACAGGCAATGCCAGACACACGAAATCGAAACGTAGTCGGTTCACTTTCTAGATATGTCTTCAGTTTTAAGTAAATATACGGTTCTCTCAAGTGAGTTGTGTTAAAGTGTCTATATGGAGAATCTGTCGCTAGTATTATATGATCATGCAGTCCTATCATCTACAATTAATGATTCTTTCCTTGAAAACTGTTGGTAAGACCTGGTATTTTGAACATCCTCGGCATCCAAAACAAACGTTAAAACCATATAAATTCAAATATTCCTAATCCATGTTTTCCTACCAGTTGACTCCAAATTTAATAACATTTTATCTGCTTTAAAAAGGCAGTCTATCCTCATTCATTCTTGCCAGTGTCAGCCAATCCATAATGTTTCATGTACATTGGCCATCCGCTTAATTTGCCATAAACAACATCGTCTGGCGTTCGACTGTCGACATTACGAAAGCGTTTCCATGCAGACAAATGGTTGTGCTCTTTTTAACCTGTTTCTGTTTTTTTTTTTTTTTTCAAAAGCCCATATTTCTGCATCTTACTGTAGTATTGGTTAAATCTCAGAGTCAAAACAGTTTATTGAGGACACTAAAAGCAGCCTAATTCTTACAAGACATGAACTAAGAGAATGACTGTTTTTTTCCCATCAGTATCTATATTTTGATATGCAAAACTAAATCAAAGTGTCGTTGAAAAACAAATTCCAAGATACTTGTACGTATTTATACCTGAACTCTCTCATTTCGATATGTCTATTTCTCACTCGCTGACAAATACCCACTGATTCGAAAATCAATAATATTACTTTCCCCCTGTTTACTTTTAATCATAATCTACTTGCAGCATGACACATGTTATTCAACAGCCTTTGTAAACCAGGTATTTTTCTAGACAATTAAACAATGGCATCAGCGAAAACTTGAATAAATACTTCTCTCAGATCAAACCTAACTCTGTGAGGATCATTCTCAATTTTTTTAATCCAGTTCATTAATGAAAAGTGAAAACAAAATAGGACTACAAACATCCCATTGCTCAACCCCACGTGTATATTTCAATGCATCAGACAGTATTGCCCCAGACCTTAGTCATGCTTTTATTTCATTGAAGACACTTTTAACACAAAAATGCAGCTTCCCTTTGTTTTCCATTCTTGATCACGACTGATCACAGTAATTTTCTAGAAATACAATCAACGCCTTTTCAAAGTCCATAAAGCAGCATACACTGTTTTGCTGCAGACGAATTTTTTGGATAGCAGCAAACAAAGTGAAGATATGGGCGATTGTTGAATATCCCTTCTTAACTCCGGCATGATGCCCATCTGTAACATCAATTATGGCTAATCCATTCTTGTGATCTGGTATCCATTATTTAACATATAATTTCCTTCTAATGCCACATAAAAAAATACCCCTACAGTTGTTCACGTCATTAACATGACCTTTCTTAAGTAAAGACATAATTATGGATTCTGTCCTTTTTTGCAGTTTAACTTCATTTTTAAATAAATAGTAAAGCATGACCTTTCTTTAAGTAAAGACATAATTATGGATTCTGTCCAGTTTTTCAGTTTAACTTCATTTTCAAATAAAAGTTATGTAATGTCAACAGTAAATTAACAACTGACTCAACAAAATGTTTTGAAACACTCACTTATTAAAACCATCTGGACCAGCAGTCTTACAATTCCTTAGTCTTCTGATGGCAAGTGAAACTTCTTCGTTAGACATTGGCCTGCCCATCACGTTATCGTCATTATCTTTAACGAAGATGCTTTCAATTAATCTTTTCGTCTTTTTCTAAAAAATAGTTTTGAAATGACCGAACCATCTTTTAACAGATATGTCATTTGAAGGTTGGGCTTTTCTTTTCAAAATCTTGTGTCCTGGAGTCCGTTTGATTTTTTTTTTCACAAAGTTTGCCGAATCATTTGCTGACGAATCGTTACGTACTGTCTGTTTTCTCGCAATGCAGCGTAGTTTTTTTCTTCTAATCTTTTGATCTAATGTTGTTTTTTTCTAAACTTTCTCTACAGACCCCACGTCACGCCCGTCTACATTCATAATCGAACCACTTCTTCTCTTTGGCTTTTTTATTGTAAGTGTTCTTCTCTTCATATGATTAGCCCCGGCGGAGATTCGAACCCGCAACTCCAGAATCACCAAGATAATGAGTCAGGCACTCTACCAACTGAGCTATTCCGCCCCCTACCCCTCCTCCATCCTAGCTGCTCTCCGTTGGACGGCGTCGAGCTTGCTGATTTTTTCAACACTGATAACAAAAACAAAATCATTTTTCCCCATACGTTATACGAAATGGTTTTACTGATGGAAGCAGACAATTCAAGTGTGCAAACTGTTGCTAAATGTCGTGATCAAAAAGAGGGTATACAACTAATAAAAGGGAAGAGCAAAGAAATGTTGTATATCATTCATCATTTATCTTTGTAGCGAGTCGTGGTGCAGATGCTGTTTGGACAGACCATACACGTTCTTGATATCAACATAAACTTCGATACTATTGAAAAACAGCAAACAAATGGTGTTTTTCTTACCTGTATTATGATTTGTCAAGGGAGAACAGCATTACTTTACACAGGACTCGGCACGTAGACAGGAAACTAAGGTTTGTGTCGAGTGCCCGGTTATGCCCACGTGGCAGGCGAAGGGGGGATGGGGGCCTAAAGGGTGGGGAAGAGGGGCTGAGGGGGCGGGGATGAAGGTGTTTGTGTGTGTGGGGGGGGGGGGGGGGGGGGGGGGTTCTCCCAGTAAGCGACAGATGGTTACCAGCTGTTGGTTATTTTTGAAGACCCGTCGATACCAAATGTTTTACGCTGGACTGAAATAACATTCGTTGGCCGTCTGGAGACTGAAACGTAAGGACGAGTTGGGGGGGGGGGGGGGGGGGGGGGGGTACCGTTTGAAGACGTCTGATGTCCAACCTTGCAGGCAAAATTAGTTTGAAGTTTCTTGACCGTTTTGCCTCTCGTCTTTTAAATTAAAATAATTTACAACTTTTTTTTTCACATTCACAGAAAGTCGATTTATGTATTCTTGGTATTGTGACAATGCAGAAAGAAAGCTTTTTCTTCGTGATCTGGAGATGTTTCTGCCAGGTCAGGATCCAGTCGTCTTTTCTTAGGACAATTGTTCAAAAGCAAAAAAAAACATCTCATCTCAAGCGCGCTGAGATGATGATGATGATGACGGGCGACGACGACGACGACGACGACGACGACGAGACGACGATGATGATGATGATGATGATTGATGATGATGATGATGATGATGATGATGATGATGATGATGATGTTTAGCTCCAAGGGAAACATATAGCCAAATAAATGCTTTTTTCAATCGGCCCTTACCCTGGTAAGGGACTAATGGAGCATGACTAGCAACAAGAACTCTCTTTATTAATTCACAAGCATACGTCGTTTCAAAAGTATATTTACACAGTAGATAAATGGCTTCTCTCCACCAACCCTCCTTCCTTCAAAACAGTCCACTAATTTGCTCAAGTAACACACTTTAAGCTTCTTATACAATAAATGAATGCAACTCATATTTTGTCTTTCTGTAATAATAACTGTTTCTAAACAATGTACAACAATGTAAGAATGTAAACCATTATTGACAAGATTGATTATTAAGTAAGTGCAACTTTCATTAAAAACATCACTGACTGCTATCCATTTATTTAATGGTCTGTTTAGTGTACGGCTTCAGAGGTCACTAGATGTGTTCACCAAAATGTCCCTTGATAATCATCTGGTAGAGTTGCATCTTAATTTTTTTATGGGGAAAAAAAAACAGAATTTGATTTTAGCTTCCCAAAGATTAAATGCAATATGGACAGTATAAAATCATTGAATAACATACCTAACACTAAAACACTACAATTTCGAAAGGAGACTACAATGCCAACAGGACCAGGCACCTTGTGAGTGTTTCGACAAACGACTTGCAGCGGGGAACTTCACGTGAGACATAAGATGTTCCAGGGCATCTGGCTACGCTGTTGAATGACTTGTTCCTCTGTTTCAACGACGATATAATCTAAATTGACAACACTCTTATCAGAGGGAAATACTAATGTAGAATGCTGATATCTTTTCCCTTTTGATGGAATTATCACGAAATCTAAGACGTTCTCAATCATCTTTATGTTTTTTATTATAAACATTTTTTTAATTAGAAAGAAATGGATGTTTCTTTCTCTGTTGGCTACATTACCTCATCACGTTTTAGGTTCTTCTTCACTGCTAGTTTTTAGATGTGGAGGATACCTTCAGAGAAAGACGGATTTCCACATGGTCACTGACTATTTGGGTCCTTGAAAAATGAGTAGAATGGTCACTATTTTCCTTGACGACGCTGTCCAGTCGCCATTTGGGGGCATAAACATGAAGTATGCATTCTGTGTGTGTGTGTGTGTGTGTGTGTGTGGTGTGTGTGTGTGTGTGTGTGTGTGTGTGTGTGTGTGTGTGTGTGTGTGTGTGATTTCTTTTCTTTCCCCTTTTTTTACTTGGGGGGGGGGGGGGGGGGAGAGGCGCGTGCGCGTGCGCGAGTGTGTGTTGTTTCTTCAGTTTAACGTCCTTCCACTAAAAGTGATATCAGACGATGTGTTGAAGTATATGGAATGTGCGTATTAACTCTGTGGTTGTTTCTAGAAAATGTGTTGTATGAATAAACATTTCTTATGATATGAGTTGAGATTGGAGATGGCCAGATACATGGACAAAGTGTGGATGTGAGTGTGTGTGTGTGTGTGTGTGTGTGTGTGTGTGTTTTGTGTGTGTGTGTGTGTGTGTGGTGTGTGTGTGTGTGGTGTGTGTGTGTGTGTGTGTGTGTGTGTAAATGTGTCAATTTTTCCGGAATTAGGCAAGCACGCTTCAAACTGAGTGTAGCATAGCAGCAAGAGTACTGTAAGTAATGCTGAGTAATTAACAATCTAATATTAAAGGATAGAACATCAAAGGTAAATGCCCACTGGACTGAGCAACAAACATTTACAAACTGAAGAAAGAAAAGAGTAGTCATTCAAAATCTTGGGCACAGATGACGGACTTGATCCGAACAAACGCCCGACTTACGATATAATTCCCTTGCACTTGGACAATTGATCAATAGATGTCCTACTCCGAGTGTTTCTCCACACATGCATCTAATGTTTTTACAGAACTTTGTACGAAGGGAATTTAACCGCATTCTGTGCAGTAAACTTCTAATCTCTCTAGACAAAGAAGCAAGATGATTGTTTGACGAGGCTTTCGAGTTGATTTTGCCACCAAATTTAACACAACTCTGATAATACTGAGTATCTGAGTTCATTATCAAGTTTCTGAAGCTTTCATCCGATGTTTTGTTTAGAAGAATATTGCATTCTGTTAAATCCAAAGGAATATTAAGGGGAGTTGAACCCTCAACATTTCGAGCTGCCTTTTTTGCAGCCTGATCGACTCTCTCATTTGCTGAAATGCCACAATGAGAGGGCCCCAGCAAAAACTAACTGATGTGCCTTTATTGGATAAAAGATGTATAATATGATTTATTTCTGTTATTATCTCCAAACGGATTTTTGAATTTGAAGACCGGATTGCTTCAAAGCAGATCTAGAATCAGCACATACTAGTACGTGACTGACATTTAGATGGAAATAAAGAATATAATTTAAGGACATTAGGATGGCGGCTAACTCGGCACTGAAAATCGAAAAATTTCTGCCTAGTGGTACATTTTCTCCACGTTTAAGTCAGGTATTACAAACGCTGCTCCTGCCTACTGTCTTCTAGCACTGAGCCATCTGTGAAAATTTTTAAGTGGTTCTTGTACTGATTTTCCAGGTGTAAGTATACTGAAATTTTTAGTATGTTGGGTGAATCTTTTTTTGACAAATCTGAACGAGTCGTATCAAAGCAGGCCTTCGTTTGTTCCCATCTTGGTACTGGTGAAAAGGATGGTTTAACAGCGATTTCATTTCTATTTATGTTGGAATCTCTGATAAGGTGAGAAGTATACGTGTAGATTGATTTTGTAGATTGTATTCTTCTAGCTCGCTTTCCAAAATTTTTTCAGAATTTAAACAAACTTCTTTTGCACAGAAATTTTTCTGTGTAAAACTCTTCAGAACGAACTTTGACGCAGCTACTTTTCGAACCTCGCTGAGAGGTAGCACTCCAATCTCATTGTATGTTCCTAAATTGGATGTATGTATGGGAACACCAAGAGCGAGTTTGTAAGCCTTGCAATCAATGCTCTGCAATTTATTTAACAGATGTTGCGGTGCGCTGAAAAAATACTTCCTGAGCATAGGTTAACCTAGATCGCACAAGAGCGGTTGATAGAGATATTAAGTCGAAGCATCTTGGCCCATGGTTGTTTGTTTATAATCTTAAGAAAATTTAAACTTTTCCGTGCTTTATTTAATATGTGGTCAATGTGCTGGTTCCATGACAGTTTGGAAGTTAAGATTATACCTAGGAATTTGACAGATTTAACATATTTTATTTCAATGCCATCTAAAGTGAAAACTGGGGCTTTTCTGGGTCATACCCTGAATTGAAAAGCATTATATGTGTTTTTTCTAATGAAAGTGCAAGCCCGTTTTCTTGTAAAAATACATTTATTTTATTGAGTTCTCGCTGGTATAAAGCTTTTATGTAGTTCAGCGACCTCGAAGAGGTTATTCGTTTCATGGTTACTCTCATCCATAGGCATATATCATCGGCAAACTGAGCTAACTCTGTGCCTTTCGATAAGCCTTTTGGTAAATCTGCCATTAAAATATTGAACAAGATAGGAGATATTACTGAACCTTGTGGCAGTCCCATTTGCAATGTTCTCGGATTTGAATAAGTATGTTCTATTCTTGTTTGAATTGATCTATTTTTTAAGAATTCTGAACATAATTATACATGTTGCCGTTAATTCCAACATTTTTTTAATTTGTATAATAGTCTACTATGCCCTACTTGATCATAAGCTTTTTTGACATCAAAAATGCAGCTAGTATGTTCTTTCGTCTTGCAAATTGTTGTTTCACTTGAGTTGTTAGTTTGACTAGGTGTTCTATTGTGGATCTGCCAGTTTGAAATCCAGCTTGGTTAATCGGTATGACATCATGCTTATTACAGTAATAAGATAATCTATTTAGTACGATTCGTTCCATTAATTTACAGGTATGGGATGTTAGGGCAATTGGACGGTAACTGTTTATATCAGTGCGAGGTTTTCCATGTTTATAAATAGGAACGATAATAGAATGTTTCCATAAACTGAGGTATTTTACCATCATTCCAACATTTTTGAAAAAATAGATGGAGAAACTGCACAGCGTTTGCTGGTAGGTGGCGTAGCATTTCATTCGAAATACCATCTAGGCCGACTGAAGTTTTCTTGCTGCCTAATTTACTAAGACATTCTTGAACTTTTTGTAGTGTTATAGGAGCGTTTAGGTAGTGGTTAATCTCAGGGTCTTTACTATACTTATATAACGCTTACCCTCTTGTTCCGATATGATCTATTTTTTGCTGACAAACTATTCATGCTGCTGTTTTTGACAAACATGTCAACAAAAGCTTCAGCTTTATCCGAATTTGAAGGGAAGTTAGACTTACCAAGTTTGATAGAGTATTGTGGAAGTTTAATTCCATTTTTCATTGTTTTTAATTTTTTCCACACTTTTTGCATGTCTTTGAAATTAGATACCTCATTTTTGCAAAAAGATGACCAGTATTGTCGCTTTGCCTGTGCTATGATTCTATTCAATTTATTTTTTGCTTTTTTTTTCTCAAGAAGATTTTCAGCGCACTTATTTCGTTTGTAAGCTTTTAACTTTAACTTTTTCTCCTTTTTTGCCTCCTCACAAGCCTCATTCCACCAGACATTGCCCAAATGCTTTTTAGAAACCACAGATTTTATCCTTGGAATTGATTGATTTGCGGCAGACAGCAAAGCGTTTTGAAAGAGATAATAAGCTTGTCAACATCTTGAGTGGTAACGTCATCACAGTTTATTTGAAACGTTCTTAATAATTCTGAAAACGTATTCAGTTGGCGAGCTTATAGTTAAATTTTGGAACTATTTCTCGAGTCTGATCAGTTGGTTCAGATCTTGCGCTTTCAAATTGATTATTATAGGTATATGATCGCTGTTCAATGTGTCATCAAGGGTATTCCAATCACATATAGTTGCTAGATCTGGAGAGACTAACGTTAGATCTATAGCGCTTGGTTTGTGTTTAGGATTGTCGGGGATGCGCGTTATTCTGCCGTCATTCAACAGATAAAGAGATGAGTCACCGTGTGTGTGTGTGTGTGTGTGTGTGTGTGTGTGTGTGTGTGTGTGTGTGTGTGTGTGTGTGTGTGTTGTGTGTTGTGTGTGTGTGTGTTGTGTGTGTGTGTGTGGTGTGTGATTTTACGCGTGTGTGTGTGTGTGTGTGTGTGTGTGTGTGTGTGTGTGTGTGTGTGTGTGTGTGTGTGTGTGTGTGTGTGATTTTACGTTGTGTGTGTGTGTGTGTGTGTGTGTGTGTGTGTGTGTGTGTGTGTGTGTGTGTGTGTGTGTGTGTGAGTGTGGTGCGCTGCTCATGCGACTTCACATTGACTCTGCCTACCTAGGGAGTGTCGGTGCCGGGGCTGCGGCTGGACGAGCCATGATATGAAGCGGACGGGGGATAAGGGGGTAGGGGGAAGGGAGGGGGGGAGGATGAGAAACGTGGGGGCATGCCACAGAAGATAGGAAGAATGGCACAGAAGATAGGAAGAGTGGCACAGAAGATAGGAAGAGTGGCACGAAGATGGGAAGAATGGCACAGAAGATAGGAAGAGTGGCACAGAAGATAGGAAGAGTGGCACAGAAGATGCGAAGAGTGGCACAGAAGTTGCGAAGAGTGGCAAGGATGGAAAGAGTGGCAAAGAAGATGGGAAGAGTGGCACAGAAGATGCGAAGAGTGGTACAGAAGATGCGAAGAGTGGCACAGAGGATGGGAAGAGTGGCACAGAAGACGGAGAGTGGTACAGAAGATGGGAAGAGTGGCACAGAAGATGGGAAGCCTTGCACAGGAAGAGTGGCACTGAAGATGGGAAGAAGACACAGATGACGGGAATAGTGATATAGAAGATAGAAAGAGTGGCATCAAAGATGGGAAGAGCGGCACAGAAAATGGAAAGAGCGGCGCAGAAGATGTGAAGAGTGGCACAGAAGATGGGAGAGTGGCAGAGAAGCTAGGAAGAGTGGCACAGTAGATGGGAAGATTGGCACAGTAGATGGGACGAGTGGCACAGAAGATGGGAAGAGTGGCACATGAAGAGTGGCACAGAAGATGGAAAAGTGGCACAGGAGATGGGAAGAGTGGCACAAAAGAGGGGAAAAATGCACAAAGAGAAAAGGGGCCGGGAAGTGGAAAGGTTACAGAAAGGTAGGGCACCGGGAAACTGACCCAAAGAGGGAAGAGTGCCAGAAGGGGAAGAGGGGCACAGAAGATAGGAAGAGTCACGTGAGGGGGAAGG
>CM031608.1:64432369-64439869 GCA_018398815.1 Conus ventricosus
TGCAATGTTTGCACAAACTGTAATCAATTATTAATAAAAACTTCTGTGGGTTTAGGGCAATAACTTACAGGGGAGTTTTTAAAATGGGTTTTTAAAAAAATCGTTCCCCCAAAAACCATATTTCACATTTTTATTCATTCAAAAACAATTTTTTCGAAACCCGGGGTTGTGTTTTCCATGATTTTGGGGGGGGATAATCAATAAAATATTTTGGTATTTAAAAAAAGCCGTGGCGAAGTGGAACGGCCCATCCCCCTGGAGGTCGTGGGGGAACCCCCCGAAGTCATGTGGGGGTTTTTCTGCCCCCGACCGGCTCCTACCCAAATTTAGTTGTTGCGGGCTCATTGGGAAGACTGGGCCACACGTCGATTCATCCACTTAAAGGATGCGTTTCGAGAGTGTTGTTTAAATTTCAGACCAACACGCGTCCTTACCTCGGCCTGGTTTACGCCGGGGTATATTATAAAAAGCGTAAGTACGCCCTGTCAGGTAGTCTGACCGAAAAGGAAACCGAGCTCACTTAATCATCCTCATTCTCACGATCAGCATAAAAAAAAAAGTCCAATTCTGTGGGCCCCTTTATGCCCTCTCCAGTGACCTCAAATTTTGTGTCCTCTCCACTCTGTGACCTGTTTTGGTTCCGCGAGGGCACCGGGGGGATCCATGGGGGTGGGCGTTGGGCGCGTGTGGCCCCCCGGGGGGAGACTCACTCACCCGGGTCCCCGACTAAGCAATTTTGTCGCAGTGGGGGGGTTATAGGGGGGTCCTGCGTAGTTAAACAGAACAGGGGCCACGAACACCACCGAAGTGACTCGGGGCAGTGCGTGTCTCCTCCGTGGGTTCCTCTTGACGACTTGACTTGACTGCTTTTCCCGTGGGTTTTCCGGTGCCGGGGGGCGGCGGGGCCGACCGGGGCTGTGGCTGTGGACGGGTTCGGAATGAGCGGCGTGGGTCACGCCTCGAGGGGGCGCAGAAGTGGACAGCAAAAAAAAAAAAAAAAAAAAAAAACTTGTTAAAAAACGGTATTTTGTGGGAAAATGCATAAATGCATTATAGATTAGATTATTAAAGGAAAAAGGACGATGTGGTGCTGCTTTAAAAGATTATATCAAATTTCACATCAGGTGTTAAACGGGGATGTTTGCTGCCCAGTTTTTGTTTTCTTTTTTCATTAATGAGCTGGGTTTGGGGGGATAAACCTGGAAGATATGGTGCCCATTTTGTAAATGAGCTGGAAAATTTTTCTACTCTTTTCCCACAGTGGCATAAGTCGAGACAGTAATAGGGCCCCAAAATCAACAAACTTTGCAAAGGGGAGCTTTTCACTCCAGCTGAAAGAAATTTTTAGTAAAATAATATCGTTTTTTGAAAAGGGGGGTTTCCTTCCTCTCGGGAAAAATGGGCATAGAGGACAAAAAAGCCTGTTGTAAAGATATAAATATTTAGATGTATATTTTCCTACCGATTAAGTTTCCTTTCGCATGTAAAGATATTGCTTGCAGAGCCAAAAATGCATTGCTATTTTTATGAAGAAGTTGTCGAAGCTGAATAATGAATCTCTTGCCTTGTTTTTGAAATTGTTTGATGCTCAAATCCTGCCTATGCTACAATATGGGGCTGAACTGTGGGTCTTGATGCTGCCGCTGCACAATGCGAAAAGGTTCATTTATTTGCTTTAAAAAATTTCTTGGGTGTATCATCACAAACCCCAAATGATCTTGTGTATGGAGAGACTAACAGATATCCCATATCTTTGCATTTTACTGTTAAATGTATCAAGTACTGGCTCAAATTAACTCAGATGGCTGAACATAGATTACCCTATAAAGCTTATAAAATGCTAGTAGAACTAGATAATAGAGGCAAGATGAACTGGGTGTCACGTGTTAAGGCGAAATTATATGAACATGGTTTCGGTACGTATGGCTTAACCAAGGTGTCGGATATATGAAGTTTTCTCGTACCTTTAAAGAAAGACTAATTGACTGTAGGTGGCAAGACTGGAATTTTCATATTCAGAATAGTGACAGGTTTAGTTTCTATAGAACATTTATTGATGTGCATTCTCTGCCAACGTATATGTCAATGACCATGGACAGGCACTTGAAGTTTGTGATGACAAAATTTAGAGTTGGTATTTCTGATATTCTTGTTCATCACTGCCGTTATAGACAAGTAAATGCCTCTGGTCTGCTGTGTCCATTATGTCGACAGTCACGAGAAGATCAAGTACATTTCGCATTAACTTGTCCAGAGTTACAAGATATCAGAGAAAAGTTTATTTCCACAAAATTTTATACAAGACCTTGCTTATTCAAGCTTATTTTATTTATGTCATCTGCAAATGAAAACACTGTAAAGCAGATCGCAGTATTTTTATTCAAAGCTTTCAAACGGCGAAGCATTTGTGGATTGTAATCATTATTATTAGTTTCGTAAAGCGACTTTGTTATGTTTCATGTATATCCCCCTTCTGAGGGACCAAGGCCTGTAAGAATAAAACATCTGAATCAGAATCTCACACACACACACACACACACACACACACACACACACACACACACACACACACACACACACACACACACACACACACACACACACACACACACACACACACACACACACGCACGCACGCACGCACGCACGCACGCACACACACACACACACACACACACACACACACACACACACACCACGTTGCAAGTGAGGATGTGTTCACTTTGCTTCCAGAAGCAGTGTTGTCATATTAGGAAGCAATACATTATTTTCACGGACTTTGAAAAAGCGCTTGACTTCAGAAATAGATAGACAGGGAGAGAGAGAGAGAGAGAGAGAGAGAGAGAGAGAGAGAGAGAGAGAGAGAGAGAGAGAGAGAGAGAGAGAGAGAGAGACAGACAGACATACAGACAGACAGAGCCGTACATACATACATACATACATACATACATACATACATACATACATACATACATACATACATACATACATACATACATACATACATACATCATCTTAGGCCAATTTTACTATTAAACAAGATGCAAAGCATATAAACGTACTCCCAGTTTATCCTGAATACGCGTGAGATATTCCATAAAGAGGAAAAGCCGTCTTGGGCTGGTGTAACCGTTAGTAATGGCTATTCTGGTAAACATCGGCTATCGTCTGTGACCTAAAATGAACATACTTACAAATGTTCTGAAAGATCGGCCATGAACTTTCTGAGATTTTCCATGAAGAAGAAAACCAATATGGGCCGTTAGTAACGGCTGTAACGGTAAACTAAAACATTGGGCATCATCCGTGACCCATAGTGAACATACCTACACATTTTCAGAAAGGTCGGCCAAGTACTTTTTCAGATATTCTATAAAGAAGAAAAATCGTTACAGGCCGTTACAGCCATTAGTAAAGGCTATAATGGGGTAAATTAAAACAGCGGGCATCATCCGTGACCCATAATGAACATACCTGCTAATTTTCACAAAGATCGGCCAAGTACTTTCTGAGATGTTCCATGGAGAAGAAAAGGCGTTACATGCCGTAACAGCCGTTAGGAACGGCTGTAACGGTAAACTAAAACATCGGATATCATCCGTGACCCATAATGAAAATACCTACAAATTTTCAGAAAGATCGGCCACGTGCTTTCTGAGATATTCTATAAAGAAGAAAAGCGTTACAGGCCGTTACACCCGTTACTAAGGTCTATAACGGTAAACTAAAACACCAGGCATTATTCGTGACGCGTAATGAACATACCTACAAATGTTCGGAAAGATCGGCCAAGTACTTTTTGAGATATTCTATAAAGAAGAAAAATCGTTACAGGCCGTTACAGCTGTTAATAACGGCTGTAACGGTAAACTAAAACATTGGGCATCATCCGTGACCCATAGTGAACATACCTACAAATTGTCAGAAAGATCCGCCAAGTACTTTTTTGGATGTTCTATAAAGATGAAAAACTGTTACAGGCTGTTACAGCCGTTAGTAACGGATATAATGGGGTAAACTAAAACATCGGACATCATCCGTGACCCATAGTGAACATGCCTGCTAATTTTCACAAAGATCGGCCAAGTACTTTCTGAGATATTCCATAAAGAAGAAAAGGCGTTACAGTCCGTTACAGCCGTTAGTAACGGCTGTAACGGTAAACTAAAACATCGGGCATCACCCGTGACCCATCATGAACATACCTACAAATTTTCAGAAAGATCGGCCATGTACTTTTTGTGATATTCTAAAAAGAAGAAAAACCGTTACAGGCTGTTACAGCCGTTAGTGACGGCTGTAACGCCTTTTATTCTTTATAGAATATCTCAGAAAGTACTTGTCCGATCTTTGTGAAAATTAGCAGGTATGTTCATTATTGGTCTTGGATAATGCCCAATGTTTTAGTTGACCTAGTTATAGCCGTTACTAACGGCTGTAACGGCCTGTAACGGTTTTTCTTCTTTATGGAATATCTCAGAAAGCACTTGGAAGATTTTTGAAAATTTGTAGGTATGTTCATTATGGGTCCAAAAATGCCCGATGATTTAGTTACTATATATACCGTTACTAACCGCTGTAACGGCCTGCAACGCTTTTGTTCTTCATGAATATCTCAGAAAGAAACTTGCCGATATTTGTGAAAATTAGCATGTATGTTCATTATGGGTCACAGGATGATGCCCGACATTTTAGTTACCGTTATACCGTTACTAACGGCTGTAACGGCCTGTAACGTTTTTCTTCTTTATAGATATCTCAGAAACGTACTTGGCCGATCTTTGTGAAAATTAGCATGTATGTTCATTATGGGTTACGGATGATGCCCGATGTTTAAGTGTACCGTTATAGCCAATACTAACGGCCCATAGTGGTTTTTTTATGGAAAATCTTAGAAAATTCTTGTCCGATCTTTCTGAAAATTTGTAAGTATGTTCATTATAGGTTACAGACGATGGCCGATGTTTACCAGAATAGCCATTACTAACGGTTACACCAGTCCAAGACGGTTTTTCCTCTTTATGGAATATCTCACGCGTATTCAGGATAAACTGGGAGTACGTTTACATGCTCTGCATCTTGTTTTCTTTACTTTATCAATGAGCTAATTCTTTGAAAACTAGTCACGGTGGACAGGGTGCTTGTTGTCGCTTAATATTAATTTTGTTGTTGCTTAATGCTTTGTTGTCGCTTAATACTTTCAAATCATTTATTCTTTGTTACACGGTGATGTTATTTTGATAGCAGAATTTGTTGAACAACGAAATAGTCAACACTGTGACAATGATCACTTCAGCTGAAAATTAGTATGCAAACACTAACACCATAGCCTCTTGTAAAGATGGATATTTAGGCAAGACATTTGATTCTATTCGGATGCTAATTCATATACATATTTAATCATATTAACTATTCTCTACACGCTTAAAACTTGTTGGTGCTTAAGAAGACAATTTTTTTCAAAGGTAAACTAAAGTATTTCGCTTTAGAACATGGATAGTTACCTCTTCTTAATCATTTTTCATTTGAGAAATGCATAAAACAGGTGTTCAGATTCAGTCAATGGTACCTTGCGAGCACTTAAAAAAAATTGTGTCTATTTTGAATCCGTGCATGATTTCTCTCTGATGGATTTTTTTAAGTGTCGGAAAGGGAACGATCATGTTCACGGTGAAAAATTCTCGTTTTCCAAAAGTCCAAGATCACGGTGAAAAAAACTTCGTTTCCCAAAGGCCGAAAAATTGATGAAAACTCGATTGTTGCATAATTTTACTGAATGTTTACAGATATACATATATATGGAAAAAATTTTAAAATTTCGTGAAACGTACTGTAGGTTGTACAATTTGGGATAAAAAAAGCAAAGTTTGGGGTAAAAAAAAAAGCCCTTGTTTTTTTTTGATTCCCAATTTTGGCTTTTTTGGTTTAAACCAAGAGCGGGGGTTGTCATGAGTTTTGAGTCTTTTCGCTTACGCAAGCGAAACAGATTGCAAAAAACACCGGGCACCGGGGCCCAAAGCGGTTTGTGACACTGTTTCTCGTCAGGAACGTGGGTTGAACCCCTCAGAGCTCTGTGTTGGTGGGGTGTGTGTGTGTGTGTGTGTGTCTGTGGTGTGTTGTGTGTGTGCGGCGTCGTGCGTGCGGCGTGCTGCGTGCGTGCGGGCGTCGTGCGTGCCTCCTGCCTGCCGCCGCCGCCTGCATGCGCGATGCGCGTGTTTTGTGGTTGTGCGTCGTGCGTGCTGCGTGCGTGCGTGCGTCGTGTGTGTTGTGTGTGTGTGTTGTGTGTGTGTGTGTGTGTGGTGGTGTGTGTGTGTGGGGTGTGTGTTTTGTGGGGGTGTGTGTGTGGCGTTTTTGTTGCGGGTCCTAAAAAAGGAAAATTTGCAGGTAAAGGAAAGATTGAGACCACACGTCTACTTTCACCACCTGACTGATGCTTTTGAGAGAGTTGCTAAAGCTTTTGACTAACATGCTTGACTGTACCGGGGGCCCGGGTTGACCCCGGGGCTATGAATAAAGAAATCGAAGGCGGCGCCCTGTGGCGTTTTAGACCAAAATGGAATCTGAAGTATCACCTATCTCATCATCAGGGTTCAAAATGTCCCAATCTTTTGGGGCCCTTCATGCCGTCCCGGTAATCTCACTTCGATTTCCGTTTTCACGCCCCTTGCTCTTTGACTTATTTTGGGGGCCGTGTCGTCCATGGTCTTTGATTTTCATGTCTGGGTCCCCCGTGTCGCCTGTCCTTGATTTCATGTCGGTCACCGTGTCGTTCATGTGCAAGTTTGACTTCTTTTCAAGGTCACCGTGTCGCCCATGGCCGTTGATTCTGTCTAGGTCAGCAGTCATTGCTCGTTAAATTCAGTGTAATCCCATGTCTCCATGTGCTCGTTTGATTTCTTCTAGGTCCCCCGGTCGTCCATGTGCTCTTTTTACTTCATGTCTGGGTCCCCTGTCGCCCAGTTTTGGGTTGATTTTATGTCTAGCTAACCTGGTCGTTCATGTGCTCGTTGACTTCATGTCTAGATCACCAGTGTCATCCATGTCCTCATTGACTTCATGTCCAGATCACCGGTGTCATCCATGTGCTCGTTGACTTCATGTGTAGGTCACCAGTGTCATTCATGTGCTCGTTGACTTCATGTCTAGATCACCGGTGTCGTCCATGTGCTCGTTGACTTCATGTCTAGGTCACCAGTGTCGTCCATGTGCTCGTTGACTTCATGTCTAGGTCACCGGTGTCATTCACGTGCTCGTTGACTTCATGTCTAGGTCACCAGTGTCATCAATGTGCTCGTTGACTTCATATCTAGATCACCGGTGTCGTCCATGTGCTCACTGACTTCATATCTAGATCACCGGTGTCGTCCATGTGCTCGTTGACTTCATCTCTAGGTCACCAGTCATGTGCTCGTTGACTTCATGTCAAGGTCACCAGTCATGTGCTCGTTGACTTCATCTCTAGGTCACCAGTCATGTGCTCGTTGACTTCATGTCTAGATC
>CM031608.1:64447369-64452369 GCA_018398815.1 Conus ventricosus
ATCCTAGTTTCAAAATAGAAAAGCTCTCTTTTATCTTGGTAGACAGTTATCGATATTTAGTGCCGAATTAATTGCTATACTTAAGTCGTTAGATTTCATCCTAAATTTTCCAATAAATAATTCCCAAATTATGATAGGTGTTGATTCGAAAGCAGCAATCCACTCGATTAAGTCTGCATGTCCTTCAGTTCGTCTTGATATGGTATTAGAAATTCATCATCTCATTCATCTTTTATCCTTGAAAGGCATTACTGTTACTTTTTGTTGGATCCCCTCTCATTGTGGTATTGTACCCAACGAGCGCGTAGATCAACTAGCAAGAAAAGCAGCTCAAAATGTTAATTACGCAATACCACTTAACATTCCTTTAGATTTGAAAGAATGTTTTTCAATTATAAATTCAACGTCAAGAGAAAAAGGTAAAACATTACTGATGAACTCAGACGTCCAATATTATCACAACTGTGTAAAGTTTAGTGATGGGTACAAGGGGAAAACGTACAAACAAGTCTCTTTCTCGTCTAGGGAGATTGAAAGCTTAATCCATAGATTTCGTTTGAACGCATTGAAAACAAAATATTGTCAAACGTTAAATGTATGTGTGGGGAAACCTTAAGTATCAGTCATTTACTAATTCAATGCCCAAGAGCAAGAGAACTCTTTACAAATTCGGGTATTGATGGTTACACTGATGGATCGACTTCCTTGCCTTTACCAAGTATTTTAAACAGTTCGTATGTTCTTGAGTCAATTTGCAAATGTTTGTTAAGTAGTTCAATTGGCCTTTATCTTTAGATCTTGTCTCTACTCAGTTACATAATTTTGTTTTGATCAAATGGAAGAGGGATTGAGGGGAGGGGTGGGGAGGGGGGGGGGGGAGGATGTGATATTCTAGCATTAACATATTAATACACTCAATCACTTACATACTTCATTCACCCACACATAAAACTGTCTGAATCACTGTAGTGGAAGGACATTAAACCGACGACAACACACACACACACACACACACACACACACACACACACACACACACACACACACACACTCACACACACAGATGGACAGAGAGAGAGAGAGAGAGAGAGAGAGAGAGAGAGAGAGAGAGAAGAGAGAGAGAGAGAGAGAGAGAGAGGAAAGAGAAAGGGGGAGATTGAGAGAGAGAGAGACAGAGGGAGAGATAATTATTTAGATCAATGTACAGATCGGTAGAGACATAAATAGACAGATAGACAGACATACAAATGGATAGATAGACAGACAGATAGATAGATGGATAGCCAGGCTGATAGATATATAGATAAGATAGACAGACAGACAGACAGACAGATAGATAGACAGATAGATAGATAGATAGATAGATAGATAGATAGATAGATAGATAGATAGATAGATAGATAGATAGATAGATAGATAGATAGATAGATAGATAGACAGATAGATAGAGAGAGAGAGGTAGATTGATAGATAGACAGACAGACAGACAGACAGACAGATAGACAGATTGATATATATAGATAAACAGATGGGCGTAAACTACAACTAATATTCCCCTCAGCGTTTCCAGTCCTGAAGATCCTGAAAACTCTGCCCAGTGGCATTCTCCAAAGCTCCCTGGAGCTCATCGATGGCCGCGTTGAGAACCTGGATCTGCTCCTGAGTGAACACGGCCACCTCTTTCTGCCAATCATGCCCAGCTCTGCGTATATCGCCCTCGCGATAACGTACAGCGCAGTCCACCATGTGAGTGATGGAGGAGATGTTGAGGAAGCGGAAGACTTCGTGGAGCTCGTGCCCCAGGTTGTTCATCATGCGGCTGTACACCAACACGTGGAGCCGGGAGGAAGGCTTGCAGTCCTCCAGCCAGAGACGGTACACGCTGGACCAGCCGCGCATCCTTTGGGAGACAAAGCTTGGCCACCCTGATAACAGAGATAATGACAGAAACGGACGTCAGTAGCACAAACTGGCATGACAGATTCTTCTTCTTCTTCTTCTTCATCTTCTCTCTCTCTCTCTAACTTTTTCCTCCCACACGACATTCTAAACCCGCTTCTCTGTCCCTTTGTCGGTCTGTCTCTGTCTCTTTCCATATTTCTAACTTTTTCCTCCCACACGACATTCCAAGCTGGCTGTTCTGTCTCTCTATCTTTCTCTGTATCTCTGTCTCTGTTTCTGCCTCTCTCTCTCTCTCTCTCTCTCTCTCTCTCTCTCTTCTCTCTCTCTCTCTCTCTCTCTCTCTCTCTCTCTCTCTCTCTCTCTCTCTCCCCCCCCCCCCCCCCTCTCTCAGCAACACTTATTTCTTTTGCATCACAGAAATTTCCATTGTAGCATATCAGCCAATTTCTCTTCGGTAATTAGTCAGCCAAAATTCATCTGCAAATGTAACCCTCTGACACGATTCTGCCAAACGCCCGCATTCAGATGTGTACAGAGTAAACAGAAATGGTGAAAGCTCTGCACCTTGGGGTGCACCATTACATATGAGGAGAAAAGAAAAGAAAAAAAAAGTATTTGGATTATGATACAGGTTGTTTTTCTTTTTAATATTCTAGACCAGAACCCATAAAATGGTAGGATAAGCAATTCCCAGTTGCATCGGTTTCTTTGTTGAAAGATGAGGCTGGATACAACTGAAAGCTTTGTAACAAGTCAAAGAAAAAGAAGGGAACGCAGGTACTAGGTTGGCATAGATATTCATAAACCTTATTCAAGACAAAAAAAATATGAGGCATCCTCTATACTTCTGTTTCTACTGCTTATTCTTGAAAAAGGAACGACAAACTCATTCACGTGGACTAGCGCCACTGTCTCAAAGACTTTCATCACTGCAGACGTCAACACCACAAGATGAAGGTGATTTATGCGTGTTACAGTTCCCTCAGGTACAGGTATAATGCAGCAGGTTTTCTTGAAGGAGGCTATTTCGTACTGCCAAAGGGATTTCTCAAAACATGGTAATGTGTGGTAAATGTGAAATGCACAGCAATTCAATACGTTTCTTTGAATCTGATCAGGGCAAGCGCTTTGTTTAGTTATACTCATTTTATTTGTTAAAAAAAACTGCTTTCTCTTCACCTGATCGTAAAAACACTTTGTTCCCCCTCCCCTCCCTCCCCTGCCCACGTACCCACTCATCAACGTTATCTTTTCCCACGCCACTTTGAGACCACTGTCAACCTATTACTTTTCTGTTTTGCGCTTGAATATGTTTTTCTTTCTCCTTGTAAATCTCTGTTTTTCCATCTTTGAGATTTCTTTCATTCCTCCTTCACCCTGCTGTGAAAAGCTCTTCTTTGGCATTCAGTGAGCCTGTGACCTGTTCGGAGAAAAAAAAAGACTTGTCGATTGTAAAAATGTTTAACGTTCTTATTTGACATGACATTATCTTTACAAAATGTTAGATATTTGGGAACAGTATTTGCTGATTCACACACATTCTCAGAACCTTCAAGAACGTCCCTGTCCATGCACTCGAATGACACTTAACACGTCATTGCAGTCTGCTGGCCGGTGACACACTGTTACTTTCACAGGCAGCTGACGTTTAACCAGTGCTCGGTAACATGGTAACCAGATGAGCAAGGCTGGGGTCAGAACGTCCCAGAGATAGCACCTGCCAAGAGGAATAAGCATCTTGTCCATTAGAAAATAGACCAGGTCCATTGTCTTTGCGCAACGAGCTGGACCAGTGACGTGCTGGTAAAAATTCGCAAATGTACTTTTAAAAGAGCTATGGTAAAAAAAAAATCTCCGGACAAGCGCTTAGGAGAGTCAGACGTCTCTGCATCAGGATCGTGTGCGTGACTGGTGATTTTTTTTTTTTTCAGCATCAGTTACCGGATCAATGGAGCACCTAAGGAGGTGACCTTTTTTCTTCTTTTTCTTCCCTAAGGCCGAAATCCACCATTTCTTGGTGATTCACACTGTCCTCTTCATCTGCAAAAAAAAAAAAAAAAAAAAAAAAGCGGGAAAAAAAAAACAAATTCCGCTACTACCTTTTCTTTTCTTTTTTTTTTCTTCAACCAGTTTCATACACGCCATGCATTGTCTGTATGTTCTCTTACAAATGGACATATTCTGGCTGACTTTAGTGTTTGGGCGTTTGTCTGGGTTTGTTCAGGTTCTAATGCGTGGTGTACTGGCACTCTCACTCTGATAATGCGCTGCTTATACAAAGAAAACAACATAAATGACACCAAAGACTTAATTATTTTTTCTTTCAGTCTATCCCAAAAAGAGAGAGAGAATACGAATACGAATACGAAAAAGAGAGAGAGAGAGAGAGAGGAGAGAGAGAGAGAGAGAGAGAGAGAGATGAGGAGAGAGAGAGAGGAGAGAGAGAGAGAGAGAGAACTCAGATGGTTTACTTCATATTAAGGCCATTGCCCCTTATGAAGGGGGTATGGAGAAAGTAACAACAATGTATGAATATTACATAACACATCAAAGACTGGATGTGGAGAGAGAGAGAGAGAGAGAGAGAGAGAGAGAGAGAGAGAGAGAGAGAGAGACGCTTGACGCTTTGACGCTTTGATGTTAAATAACTAAGTCTATAGTCATTGGATGGTCCGAATGTTGTAGGCCAAGTGTGCGTGCGTTTGAGAGGGTTGGTGGGCGTGGGGAAGGGGGAGGGCGGGTGGGAGGGGGAGGGGGGCGTGCGGAGATGGAGAGGGGGGGGGGGGGTGAGGGAGCGGCGCGAGGAGTGAGAGAACAGTTATATTATGAAGGGGGGGAGGGATGGGCAAGGGGGGGGGGGGTGGACAAGCTAGGAGAGCGGTGTTTGTGCGACGTATGCGTGTGAGTGAGCGATTGCTCTTTTTGGTTCTCTTGTATGCGTGGAGTGTTGTCAGTTAGGACTGAGGGGAGGGTAAGAGGGTGAGGTCAAATGAAGGAGATTGGTGGGTCAGGATAGGAAAAGGCAAGTGTGGAGGGGTAGGGTGGGGGGGGGGGGGGGGGGGGGCGCGAGGAGGGGGACGGGGTGGGGGTGGAGGGTG
>CM031608.1:64457369-64482369 GCA_018398815.1 Conus ventricosus
ACTTAACATTGGTTCTGACTCCTTTTCCCCACTAGTCCTTCGAATGAGACTACAAACCGAGGTGCCATGTGTGAAAGCACGCATTACATTTTACACACAAGTAAAATCCAATTCAACTTCGGAAGAGAAGGCCAGTTTGGCCGTTGGTATGGGTAACACGTTACACATAGCATGCACCCTGTGTGAGAAACTGAAAGAATGAAGAAAGTAAGGAAACTGAATGAACGATATTGACTGGATGACACGGGAAACGACTGAATGAAGCGCCGGTAGGCAGCTCTGTAGTCGGTAAGAGAATGTAAATATGCGGGTTCAAGCTCACCTATCTTATCTTGCACAAAAACCCCTCTTTTCACATCCAAGTCACGTCCATCTCATGCCACTTTTGGCCAAAATTAACACCTGTTTTCCAAAAAAATTAACATGCCAAAACCTCCAAAAATGGTGGGCTTACGTGCAAGATAAGATAGGGTGATCGTGAACAAAGATATTTACATTCTCCCCAGGGACATAAAAATTAAGGGTTTAGCAAAAATAAATACTATTTTTTCTGTTAACTGACTGTGTTTGGCGGGACAACTTGCAGCTCTTCGCGAACAAACGATCTTTTAGGGGCAGGCTTTTTAGAAGAGAGAGTTTCTCTTAAATAATATACGGGAGGGTCTGTTTTCATAATTCGTTCAACTTCATACACATCTACGCTCCATATAGGATCTGTGGCTCTAATTCTAACATCGCCCTCTGCCTCTCCAGGAGCATACAAGTATCTTCCTTTTAGTCCAAACGGCAAGAGTTTTTGAGTCCCATGCACATCTTCAGTAATGCTAATTTTTTTTTATTTGATTGCGTTTACTGGTTTCAACCCTGTTGCTTTAAATTCTTCATTGTTCATGGCACGTAAGACTGCTGGCAATCTCCTAACCCATTCTGTGTTACGCGTTCTGTCCATAATTTCTCTGTGATATTGATAGGTAAACAGGCGTTCAGCTAGATTCTTATTAAAGTTTTCTACTACGGCTTGTGATCGATGGTTGCCTGGGATCCCTCTCTTAACTGTAACATGATGTTTTAAAAACAGCTGGTTTACAGAACCTTTAAACTCTTTTCCATCATCAACCTGGATCATCCTAGGATACTTTAATGGGCCTCGCATGTATATTTGTTGTAAAGCCACAGCCACAGCAGTTGAGCTTTTATCTGTTAAAGGTTCAGCGTCTTTGTATCTTGAAGCCATGCCAACAACTGTCAGAGCATACTTAAACTTTTTTCTTCTAATTTTATCATGTGGAAGATACAACAAGTCCATCTGGTGGGTGTCATTTGGAACTGAGTTAACAAATTTAGGCCTTATTATTCTTTTGGAGGCAGGCAAATATATTTGCCAAATTGCTTGTTTTGAAAGCCAGTCTTTCGCATCTGATTCAGGCACTCTAGCAGCTTTACTCAGTTTTTCAATAGCAGTCTTTCCTTTCCAATAACCTTTAGGAGAATAATATATTTTGTACTTCGTATTGTCCATAAGAAGGACTGTATTTTAATTGTATTTTTAATTGTTTTTTAGATTGAATGTGCAAGAATATAGATTGCTCCCATAGCACCCACAATAAAACCAATTTCTGCCATTTTCTGTTCTTCTGATGGTTCATAAAAGTCAGACAGTTCTGGCGGTGGCGATGTTAGAAACTTCTTTCTTGTCACTAAGTAATACTCATTCATTGCCTCATCAACGTCTGTAAATGTGTGCTCTGCATGACCCTGTTCCCTTAACTTTTTATTAATAAAGTCTAAGTGAGCAATTCGCCTTTTCTCATAAGCGTCTCTTGCCTTAGCTAAATCTTCTATTGCCTTGTTATGACGTTCTCTTTCTTCATCAGACCGCAATTTACTAAACATATAATTGCTTCCAGAGAAGGCTAAAGCATTAACAATAGCTCCTCCTACCATCATAACTACTCCCCCCATCTTTTTATAAATCAATATTTTCTTATGAATTAATCTTTCTATGAACTAATATTTTCTGGGATAATCCCCTGTGTAACAAGAAGTCTTTTGAGGCAATCCCTGCAGTAATTACAACTATAACCTTAACAACATCCTCAATGTCTAACCTTCCTAGATCCGCCGGTTTCATTTTAAACATGTTTGTTGCTAGCACGCTATAGCCTATACTAAGGCTGCTAATTACAGCAGAGTGGTAAATCGTATTGATAATCTTTTTTTCACTCATCTTTTTATTAACTAAAAAAAATAATTAAAATAATCATAATACGAAAGGGTGTCTATGTGCTTTTTAATCAGATAATCTTTTGTTGTTAAAGCTAAAAATAAAGTTGCAACTAGTTTTGGCGAATCTTCTATCTTTCCCATGTTGGGCGGTTTTATCCCTAACAAACATTTTGCAAGGGTTGAATAAACTATAACACCAACGATAGGCGCTGCATAATTAACCAACTTTAAACTCATGGTTTTAAAAGTATTATATTATTTTTTTATTGTTTTTAAAAATGGATTGTGACGAACTATTAAAGTGTGAGGAGCAAGCAGACTACTCTGTAGGCTACTCAGCAGACCACTGCCATAAAGAAAGATTATACTCTCTGGCTGCGTGTGTAAAAACTAAACAGTATTTAGGTGTTGAACTAAGTATTGAACAGATCCAACAACTGTCTACTTCAGACGTTGAGAAGTACTACGCTAGGTACGATGCGCAGCTAGGGTCAAAAATGGTTAGATCGGTGGGCCAGACAATGATTAGTCTATATGCTAAGTTAGTAAGTAAGATGGCGCCGGTTGATTCAGAAGAAGATTTAAAATATGACTTATCACAAGATCCGGTTTTAAACAAGTCCCTAGAAACTATTGCATGTGACATGTATTACAGATTTGGGACGATGTTATGCCCATTCATCATGGGATTAATTACTTTTAATCATATTAATTTTGATCATATTAAATTTAATCGCAATAAAAAAAAAATTGAGCGATCAGGAGAAGAAGACGCCGCAGGACAGTCCACAGGACCCTCCGCAGGAGCAGAATGTACCACAAGTGAATGTACCACAAGTGAGTAATGTTACTAAGGCTAAAAGTCCTGGACGTGTTGAGGCTGGGCGTAAACTAGCTGAATGGAACAGACTGAGAAAAGCAAACCAATCAGCAAAACAAAAATTGTTAGATAATAATACAACATCGCCGCCAACAACAACACAATTAACAACAACACAATCACAATCAAACAATAAGATGTATCGTTATGTAATGGATGCTGCTGGTGTTGTTGTCGGGTTTTTAGCATACAAATACTTAACACCATACCTAACAACAAAGCCACAAGACCCCACAGTAAAAGAAGAGGAACTGCCTTCTGCAAAAAAAGTGCAACCTCCTGTTGTAGACCCATTTTCTATGGAATAGTTTTTAAGAACTAGATAAAGTACAAGTTAAGAATGTGACATTCATTCATAAGCTCGGATCATTTTTCATTAAGAAAATGACGTAATCGATACATGACGTCTATTCGCTCTGCACTTGTTTAATATTTCTATGTCCAAACGACAAAACTAATTGTTAGTTTTTGCTTTACGGCAGTACGTTTATAATTTCAAGCGTCGTGCGGACTTGTATTTGTATTAATAATAAAATAATTTACAATCGTAGGGTATGGAAAACCATCGTACTGACCAATCGCGATTGTCCAAGTGTCAGTGGTTTCTCCGTCCGCGCATGTGCAGTGAGTATTAACCGTTGCATCTACCATCTTGGACAGCCCGGACGTCGTGGAATTGGCTCCGTAGAAAAGGTCTAATTATTCGAGAGCAAGAAACCTTTTGAAGATATCAGTCTAGGCCGGACTGAAGGGGCACTACAGGGCATAGGACGACACCCACAACTTTTTTCGGGGAGAGTCTGAACGAGTCATCGTTCCGTGGGCGAGTCCGTAACTGTAGCCAAGAAGACTGTGTGAGGTAAATAGACCAAAATCCTTTTCCGTGTAGCGCAACAAAATTTATTTCAACATAATCGTATTAAGGCACATTTACCGATTCAATAATATTTTGTGCGCGCGATCATTTAAGATGCTCTGAATTAAAATATTTCAGGTTTACCAGTCAACACGTATGATCGATCGTAGAGCTGTCATTTTCATCTGTTTTGCTCTCATCATGTCGTGTTGCCATGTTATGTAAATTCTATTTCAGCTCACCGTTGTATGCAAAACCCTATCTAGAAGATGTGATATTTGTGTGAATGCAGATTTATTATTTAAAGAGTCGTAAACGAGTTCGAGTTACGAACGAAGCATTTTTCTCGGATCTAAGTGATCTGTAGTAGAAAGAAACTCGTGGAGAGCGTGGCAGCAGAGAGTCCTCAGAAGAGAAGCCCCCTTCAAGCAAGTGTTTCGGCCCTTATCTCCTGACACTCTAGGGGGGTTGGGCCACACCCGGTTCATGACTCCGGATGTCCCTCTGCTGCCCCCTTTTTTTCCCCATCTTGGGACGAGCCATGGCTGGGATTCGAACCCATGACCCTCTGGACATGCTCATTTTCTACTTAATGACTCGCGCTTTAACCACTGAGCCACAGGGACACCTGATATTTGTAGGGAAATTAAGCCTTATGAAGTTCACTTTTGTTCCTCCTTGACCAGATCCAGCTTGAACACCTCTCTGCCGCTTCTGCCATTGCTTTCAGGGCTCTGGTTTTTTCCTTCCCTGCAACTGAGAGCTGTTTCATGAGGCTGTATGCAGACGTTCCTACAAATCCCCTAGCTCCAATTTCTGCAGTGAGGACTTTGACCTGATAGCCTTCTTCCTCAGGCTGTTTGCCAGATCAGCATACTTTTCAGTCTTGTAGATTTGAGCTGCCTCCATTCTGTTCTCATATGGCACCGTGAGCTCGATCATGATCAGCTGCTTGGTTGACTTAGAGTGGACTACTATGTCTGGTCTCATGCCACTCTTGCTGATGATCTCTGGGTGACTCTTCCATTCTGGGAGGTCTGCAGTGCACTCCCAGTCATCTGCCCCATCCAGCAGACTCTGCTTGCATGTTTCGAGTGGCACTGTTGTTCTTGGCCATGATTTGCTGCCTCCTGCCGTGAAGAATGTTGCGGGTGCTTTTGGAGTCCTGATTCTCCCTTTTGTGGTGTTGGTACTAGCCCAGACTACTTGTACAATTTCTTTCAGCACTTGGTTGTGCCTCCATGTGTACCTTCCTTGAGCCAGGGCTACTTTACATGAGCTTAGAACATGCTCCACTGTTTGTTTTTCATGGCAGAGGGGGCATGCAGGATCGTCTGTTTTCCCCCACTTCACCAGGTTTGCATTTGAGGGCAGAAGGTCATATGCAGATCTGAGAATGAAGCTGATCCTGAGAAGGGCCATATGCCAAATGTCATTCCAAGTTAGACTTCTTTGGAGTGCATTCTCCCACGTTGTCCATTGCCCTTGCTGGCTCTGCTGGACTGCTTTTTGGAGTCTTTTTTGGTCTTCTTCTTTCTCATCTCCTGAATCAGCATGTCTCTTTTGGCTTTTCCTTTGGCCTTTGACCACCATTCAGTTTTGGTCACCCCCAGTCCTTGTCTGTTGGTCTGTGTGTGTCCTGTTATTTCTCTGATCTTGAGACTTTCTTTTGCAGAATCCATCGCCTCTTGAACTTTCCATTTTCTGCCTGTCTTCAGCTGGGGCTTGATTGCTTCTACCACCTTGTCTCCCCAGTCCTCCAGCATGCTTTGAAGTCTGATCTTCCCTGCTTTGTATTCCTCCAGGATGGATTTCAGTGGTAGTTTGAGCTTTGCTTGGCGACAGTACAGCGCGATGTCAGTCAGACAGGGTGGGACACCAAGCCATTTCCTTGTGAACTTGTTGATTTTGGCTTCCATTGCCCCCACTGTGCTGGTGCAGATGTCGTATATCATCAGAGGCCATAGGAGCTTTGGTATCAGCATGAACTGCAGACACCAGACCTTGTATTTGCCAGGGAGCCCACACTGGTCAATGGTCTCCAAGCCTTCTTCCGCCATCTGCTTGGTTTCTTTTGCTCTTTGTGTGTCTTTCAGCGTATCATCATACCATCTTCCAAGGCTCTTGACTGGTTCTTCTGTGACTGTTGGAATGGCCTGGTTGGCAACACTGAAGACCACAGATTTGGCCACTTTTCCTTCCTCAGTGAGAGACTCCGTGATTTCTTTGGCTTGAACTTCATTCTGGATGAGGCAACTATGTCGTCCAGCCTCTCCAGCACATGACGTGTCTCGTCTTCTCTGGATGAAATCACTGTAGTGTCATCCATGAAGGCCTTGAGAGGAGGCATCTTGTATCCATCGCCAAGGTCTGTTTGTCTCGCGTTGTTTGTTGCTGCTTTCAAGATGAGTTCCATTGCCAGCACGAACAGTATCGGGGAAATTGCACAGCCCATTGCAATGCCCACTTCCAAGTTGATCCAATCAGTTGTGTACTCCTTGGTAGAGAACCGCATTGAGAAGCCATTGAAATACTTCTTGAGCATGTCGCGGATGTTCTTTGGCACATGGTACATCTCAAGAGCCAACTGTATCATCTCATGGGGCACAGATCCATATGCGTTTGCCAGATCAAGCCACACTACGTCCAGGTCTCTCTTTCTGTTTTTGCTTTTTGGGATTGCGTCCCAGATCATTGTGGCGTGTTCTACACAGCCAGCCACGCCTGGGATGCCACCTTTCTGGACTGACACATCCAAGTACTTGTTTTCCATCAGGTACTTGGTCAGCCTTGCTGCCATGACAGAGAAGAAGATTTTCCCTTCGACGTTCAGTAGTGATATTGGCCTGAACTGGCTGATGTCACTTGAGTTTTGCTCTTTGGGGATGTACACACCATCTGCCGTCATCCACTGGTCGCTGATCTTCTGGTTTCTCCAAGCCGATCGCAGCAGCCTGTGGAGCCACTCCAGCACCTTGGGACATTTCTTGTAAAGCTGGTAAGGTATTCCGTTTGGCCCTGGTGATGATTTGGCTCTGGCTTTGTCGACCACCTTCTTGATTTCCGCCAACGTTGGAGGCTTGCCATTGAACTGTTCCTCAGGGTTGGTTGACCACACCAGACCTTGAATGTGGAGTGGTGCTTTGCTCTGTGAGTCAGAGTATGTTTTCCTCAGATACTGCTCAAGAACTCCTTTGTCCACACTTTGGGTCCCAGATTTTGGCTGCTCAAACAGTGTTCTGGCAAACTGGAAGGGGTCTCTGAAGAAGCGTTCTTGTGTCTTCGTCTTTTTGCTCTTCCTCTTCCTCGCAGATTCCGCTTTGCTGAGGGCGCTGTGTTTTTCTTTCAGGTCTTCCCACAGTTTTTCCAAGCCTTGTTTTTCAGCTGGCAGTGCGGTCTTCATTTGCTTCTTGAGGTTGTTCTTTGGACTCTGATCTTGTCCATCTTTTCTTGGCGTCTGGATTTCTTTGGAGGTGTTTTCTCTTTGGGTAGTTTTACTCCATAGGCGTCTCTACATGTGGCATACACAATGTCCCATATGTGGCTAGTTTGTGTTCCAGGGTGCTTTTCCCTATCAGTGCATCGAGTCTTTGGACGATTTTTGCATCCAGTTTCTCCCAATCTTCAGTTTCGTTTGCTCGTGGCAGGTTGAGTTTCAGGTGCCTGGCATCGAGGGCCTGTGCAAATTCCCCATCCGAACCAACAGCGTGTATAATATGAAGATTGACGCCATTTGATTCAATCTGTTCAAGGATTAAATATAATTGTAATTCATCAAGCATTAAGCCTTGGCGAATAACTCAGTCAAGGCAGAGTGGAATAGTCGTATACATTTTTCCTTCTCTGTTAACGAGTTTTATCGTGAAGCAATTTTTTGAAGGAAATCAATTGTAAATGATAGAACAAGCTAGTGCAATTGTAAAGTGTGTTTAGAGCGTGTAATGGGTGGAATAGTGATGTGCCACTGAAGTGCAAGATCTAAGACATTTGTTATCTTGCAGGTCCTGTATTCCTGAACTTTTGTATTCCTGTTCCTGTTTCTACTACCACTCCTGCTACTCTTTTTCATCCCTCTTCGGCACACATCTTTATCCCGCTACATCCTTCGCCGAGAGGAACGTGCTGGTGTGTCAACCTTGCCGGGATCTGGAAGAAAGTTGTGAACGTCAGCGGAACTCCGGAACACTACACGATTCCGTGAAGCTGAGTGGCAATTACATAAACACATCCCTCCACATCAAAGCACGCCATAACACACTCAGACATTTTTTCTTGTATATTTTTTTCGTGTATATGACTATATTCTGTGCGTATTCTCCGGAAGATATTTTTGTAGCACGAGCGGACAGTTGATATTTGTGCTACTGCAAGAAGTGAAGAGGAGAAGGACAGAGACTTTGTTGTTATTAGTATATGTGTTGATTAATTTCTTTTGTATGTGATTCATTTCATAGGGAACAAACGGACATCAACATTCAAAGCAACCATACGACATATTCACTGCAGATCATCATCATCTTTATTCATACTTAATTAAATTCAGTTGTTGTATCAAAGATCAAACCTCTTGTTTCCATCTGTAGAAAGAAAGTGAAGGGTGTGGACGAAAGCTTGACTTTCCTACTACGGTCTATCGTTCTTGCCTGAGCATTCAACCATCATTCATGAATGGGGTCTTATTAAAAACGTCACATATTATTTGGGGCTCGTCCCGGGGATCTTTCGATCTGAAAGTACCTGGAGGTTCAGTGACGCAGGCAAGAATTGTAGACCGCAACCTTCACCTTTTTTCTAGTGGAAGGTTTGGGCGGTGCGCTCTGTGATCTATTATATGTGTTGACCATCTAAACATATAATTAGAAAAATTTAAATTTCACATTTTGTTCATAAATCATTTGTATCTATTTCGTTAGTCGCGACGCTATTTGTTCATTATTTCCCTAATTTTAGAAAAGGCCTCAACACAGTGCAGAGAAAGTAACGACCTTGGCCAATTCACGTCATATTACCACGACATGTTTTAACTTCTTATTAGATCTATTTCATTAGATCTGTTGTGAAGAAGAAGAGTTTATTCAAGTTGCCAGGTTAGTGCAATCTTGACGTACTGCATTGGAGTTGTGCAGTGGTGTTGTATTTGTGTCGGATTCGGACACGACGATTAGAGTAAAGTATTGATACTCTATAGCGGCATTTCAACGTAAGCTATTAACGTGGGTGCGAGGTGGCACCACGGCTATATTGCGGGCGCCGTATTGTTTTCGTGAATCGTACGTACGATATTGGAGATATATTTTTTCAGCACGTCCGTTCGTCAGTTAGTACGTTCGTTCGGTAGCTGTGTGTACAAACCGTGGTTTGGTTTGTGACGTGTTTTGAATACACGTGCTTGGGGTTTCGAGTGTCGTCATCCCCATTTTTTTCACTACACGGGGTTGTGTAGTGTGTTTCCCAGTCGTGGTGGGAAGTTGTTTCTTAACACTCTGTGTTTTGAAACGTGTGTCAATATCATTGGCACTAACGCGTGACGGTATTCGGTTTCCGCGTTATTTGTATTGTTAAAATTTGTTAAGACAACAGGACTTGCAGTGGTAGGCGACATGCCGACAAGAAAGTCCCGACGTCAGGCATCTGCCACTGACGAAAGTCAGTCTCAACAAATTCAAACTAGTGCGCAATTCCAACAATGGAAAGCCGAGCACTAGAGCTAGGCCTGAAAGGAACGGAACTCGCTCTTTATATCAAGGAAAAGGAAGAACGAGAGGAACGTGAAAAGGAAAGAGATCGAGAAGAAAGAAAGGAGCGCGAGGAAAGAGATCGAGAAGAAAGAGAGGCCGAGAGACAATTACAGCTAGAGTTAGCTAGAGTTAAAGCAGGAAGCAGTGGTGATGCTCAACCAAGTGCTAGCACCCAATCCATTCTTCAGACTGTAGTGTCGGCTAAGGTCAAGTTACCTTACTTAGAAGACAAGGACGACCTTGAGTCATATTTGACTCAATTTAAAAAAGGTACATCATCAACGGATGGAACGAGGAGGAATGGGGTGCCAGGTTAGCTCCATTACTCAAGGTAGAGCAAGGGAAGCGTATGTGAAACTACCCGCGGCAGAGTCAGCGGACTATAAACTCATCAAACAGGCACTTTTGCATAAGTATCAACTGAGTGCTGGTCATTACAGACAGAAATTTCGTACAGCACGCAAAGAGAGCACTGACACGTCATTGTCACTATGGGATCGTTTGTCTATGTGGCTAGAGAGGTGGTTGAATCTGTCCAACAGGACAGAAAAAGATTTAAAAGAAATGATAATCCTAGAGAAATTTCTGGAAGCATTGCCTTTTGATCAGGCGAGATTTGTCAGGGAGAGAGATCCACAGACTGGAAAGGAAGCTGTTGCAGCAGCAGATCTATTCGAACAGACGAGACTTGTGGAGAGGAGTTACCGTGATAGCAAACCTGATCATCGTAGGTATGGTCATGGGAATGATAACAGAGGTCCACACAAGGAAGCTCGGAAGGAGGATAAGCCAAGGGATCTGTACCTGAAAAGGGGAGGCAACGACAGGAGAAATTATCGCTTCCAGATAAAGTGTTACCGATGTGGAGGACCACATCACCAGAGGATTGCACACAAAAGAGAAATGACACAGCGATGTGCACTGCGACAGGGGCTGCACAATGTCAACTAAAGGATGATCAACAGTTGTGTGATAATTGTAAGGGGATCGAATTCAATCCTTATTGCACGGTAGAAGTCGAAGGTGAAACGGTGGATGCTGTGAGAGATACAGGCTCTACCATGACGATCGTGAGGAAGGACTTAGTTCCAGAGCATTGTTATACAGGTCAGAAAAAAGAGATATCACTGGCATCGTCATCAGTCAAACAAAATCTCCCTGTGGCGAATGTACACATGGAGACTCCCTACTTCTCAGACAAAACTGAAGTACTCGTTATGGAAAAACCCGTTTGCCCAGTATTGATTGGAAATACGCGCAAGCAAGAAAGAGGAGGGATTATTAATGTACCTGTCTATCCCATCCAAGCGGCAGCAGTCACCGGTAAACAAATGAAACCGCTCAAGATTAAAGAAGCGACATGCAGCATTGTATCTCCTGCAGCGTTGAAAGAAGAACAGACAAAAGACCCATCACTCAAGAAGTTGATTGAGTTGGCCGTAAACCAGACAACGCACGTACCAGCAAAACAGGTGTTGAAACATCATTTATGATCAAGAAGGAATACTGTATAGGAAGGTGCGTACACCAACGACGCAACATACCCAAGTTGTGGTACCCAGGAAACTCAGATCTAATGTACTACAAGTAGCTCATGACATACCTATGTCTGGACACCTCGGTGTGAGACGTACGAAAGAGCGTCTGCTAGGCCTACATGATTTCTTTTGGCCAGGAGTGGAAGGTGACGTCAAAAGATATGTGCGTCATGCGATACGTGTCAGAGATGTATCGGCAGAAATAGTATTAGGAAAGCACCAATTCAGAGGATGCCACTGATTGAGATACCCTTCCATCGTGTTGCAGTGGACATCATTGGACCCATCAACCCCATGTCATCATCAGGGAAGAGATACATTCTCACCGTCATCGATTATGCTACGCGTTACGCAGAAGCAACAGCACTCCGTAACATCAACACAGAAGCAGTGGCTGAAGCTTTGTGGGAAATCGGGACGCGAGTGGGAATACCAACACAAATTCTCACGGACAGAGGTAGTCAATTTCTTTCTGGGACAATGCAAGAGGTCAACAGACTCTTGAACATTAAAGGTATCACCACAACGCCATAACCACGCTCAGACCAACGGACTAGTGGAAAGATTCAATGGCACGTTGAAGGTCATATTGAAGAAACTTTGCTTGGATCAACCCAAAGAATGGGACAGATTTCTTCCTGCAGTATTGTTCGCTACAGGAAGCACCACAAGAATCACTCAAGTTCTCACCATTTGAACTACTCTATGGGAGACATGTGCGTGGACCAATGCAGGTCTTAAAACAAATATGGACAGACGAGGAGCTAGAGACAGACGTCAGAACAACAGCGGAATATGTCATTGATCTGAAGGAGAGGATCGAAGAAACATGCAAGATAGCTCGTGACAATCTAGACAAGGCTGCCGGACGACAAGCCAAGCACTACAACAGGAAGACGAAGATGAGACATCTCATTCCTGGAAACAAAGTATTAGTGCTACTTCCACAGAAACATAACAAGCTCCAGTTAACGTGGAAAGGACCGTACAACCATTTCCAGAAGAGTCAATCCAGTCGATTACAAGATTGAGATCAACGGCAAGGAGAAGACATATCACATCAATCTCCTCAAAGAATACTTCGAAAGAGAAGGATCGAAACAACAGGAGTACGTCGCAGTTGTTATGAAGGAGGAGGATCATGAAGAGTATTTGACTGATCATATACCACTCATACCTTTGAAGAGAACCGAGGACTCCAGCAATGTTGTATATGGACCACAGCTATCCAAGGAACAAAAGACAGAGCTGGAAAACATTGTTCGTCGTCATGACAAAATCATCACCGATTTGCCAGGTGAAACCAATCTGGTCACCTGTGAATTGAGACTGGCATCACAACAACCAGTGAAAGTACATCAGTACCCGGTGCCACACTCTCAGATAGAAACGGTTGAAAAAGAGGTTGATCAAATGCTAGCCATGGGAGTGATAGAACCACCATATCACCATACAATGCGCCCATTGTGTTAGTCAAGAAGAAAGACTCAACAGTCAGGTTCTGTGTCGACTACAGGAGACTGAATCTCATGACAGAATTCGATGCAGAGCCACTACCAGACATCGAAACTATCTTGCAAAGATCGGAAAAGCGAAATACTTTTCCAAAATTGATCTGTCAAAGGGATTTTGGCAGATTCAAATGAACGAAAAGACAAGCCAAAGACAGCTTTCAGTACCCCCAAGGGACAGTATCAGTGGAGACGTATGCCCTTTGGCATGAGAAACGCAAGTGCCGTGTTCACAAGGATGATGAGGAAATTATTGAGTGACATAAAATCAAAAAATGTCCACAACTTTATTGATGATATTTTAATCGCTTCTGAGACATGGGAGGAACATGTTAAGGCAATCAATGCCGTACTCAAGAGACTACATGAGCTGTATACAGCTGTCGAAGAGTAAAGCACTCTGGAATCCTGCAAATGTATATATATTGAGAAATGCAGAAGAGTTGTGCATAATTTGATTGTTGATCCTGCATCGGTGTTATTTATGAGGTTTGACAGCATATTACTGTATTCGACTTATTAATGGACTGTCACTTTTCTTAGTGTTTTGCTTAAATAGGATTTTTCGCTAAGAAGGGGGTATTTGTGACATTCATTCATAAGCTCGGATCATTTTTCATTAAGAAAATGACGTAATCGATACATGACGTCTATTCGCTCTGCACTTGTTTAATATTTCTATGTCCAAACGACAAAACTAATTGTTAGTTTTTGCTTTACGGCAATACGTTTATAATTTCAAGCGTCGTGCGGACTTGTATTTGTATTAAGAATAAAATAATTTACAATCGTAGGGTATGGAAAACCATCGTACTGACCAATCGCGATTGTCCAAGTGTCAGTGGTTTCTCCGTCCGCGCATGTGCAGTGAGTATTAACCGTTGCATCTACCATCTTGGACAGCCCGGACGTCGTGGAATTGGCTCCGTAGAAAAGGTCTAATTATTCGAGAGCAAGAAACCTTTTGAAGATATCAGTCTAGGCCGGACTGAAAGGGCACTACAGGGCATAGGACGACACCCACAACTTTTTTCGGGGAGAGTCTGAACGAGTCTCATCGTTCCGTGGGCGAGTCCGTAACTGTAGCCAAGAAGACTGTGTTGAGGTAAATAGACCAAAATCCTTTTCCGTGTAGCGCAACAAAATTTATTTCAACATAATCGTATTAAGGCACATTTACCGATTCAATAATATTTTGTGCGCGCGATCATTTAAGATGCTCTGAATTAAAATATTTCAGGTTTACCAGTCAACACGTATGATCGATCGTAGAGCTGTCATTTTCATCTGTTTGCTCTCATCATGTCGTGTTGCCATGTACTAATCCATATTATGTAAATTCTATTTCAGCTCACCGTTGTATGCAACCATATCTAGAAGATGTGATATTTGTGTGAATGCAGATTTATTATTTAAAGAGTCGTAAACGAGTTCGAGTTACGAACGAAGCATTTTTCTCGGATCTAAGTGATCTGTATAATATGAAGATTGACGCCATTTGATTCAATCTGTTCAAGGATTAAATATAATTGTAATTCATCAAGCATTAAGCCTTTGCGAATAACTCAGTCAAGGCAGAGTGGAATATTCGTATACATTTTTCCTTCTCTGTTAACGAGTTTTATCGTGAAGCAATTTTTGAAGGAAATCAATTGTAAATGATAGAACAAGCTAGTGCAATTGTAAAGTGTGTTTAGAGCGTGTAATGGGTGGAATAGTGATGTGCCACTGAAGTGCAAGATCTAAGACATTTGTTATCTTGCAGGTCCTGTATTCCTGAACTTTTGTATTCCTGTTCCTGTTTCTACTACCACTCCTGCTACTCTTTTTCATCCCTCTTCGGCACACATCTTTATCCCGCTACATCCTTCGCCGAGAGGAACGTGCTGGTGTGTCAACCTTGCCGGGATCTGAAGAAAGTTGTGAACGTCAGCGGAACTCCGGAACGCTACACGATTCCGTGAAGCTGAGTGGCAATTACATAAACACATCCCTCCACATCAAAGCACGCCATAACACACTCAGACATTTTTTCTTGTATATTTTTTTCGTGTATATGACTATATTCTGTGCGTATTCTCAGGAAGATATTTTTGTAGCACGAGCGGACAGTTGATATTTGTGCTACTGCAAGAAGTGAAGAGGAGAAGGACAGAGACTTTGTTGTTATTAGTATATGTGTTGATTAATTTCTTTTGTATGTGATTCATTTCATAGGAACAAACGGACATCAACATTCAAAGCAACCATACGACATATTCACTGCAGATCATCATCATCTTTATTCATACTTAATTAAATTCAGTTGTTGTATCAAAGATCAAACCTCTTGTTTCCATCTGTAGAAAGAAAGTGAAGGGTGTGGACGAAAGCTTGACATTCCTACTACGGTCTATCGTTCTTGCCTGAGCATTCAACCATCATTCATGAATGGGGTCTTATTAAAAACGTCACAAAGAACTAAATAAGTACAAGTTAAGTTAGTTATCGAAAGTACTTTTTTAAATTAAGTGCAAGTAAATTACAAGTTAAGTACAAAAAAATTATAAGTTGTATAAAGTACCAGTTAGGTTCTTGTTATGTTCTTAAGTAAGTACGTGTTAGGTTCTTAAGTTAAGTACAAGCCAAGTTAGCCAAGTTAATCTTTTAAAGTTCTCCAATGCCCTACAGCATATGAAAACTCAGGACTGACGTAAATTCTCTTGTTATTGTTAGAGACTAGTGATTTCTTGTTAACAGCAGTTGTGCTTACTTGATGAAGAGTAGAGCGCAGATTAACATTTGTGTGATAAAATACTTTGTTTTCAAAGAGAGCTTGCTTGTAGTTATCGTGAGTTATATTTTTTTGACAACTTCTTTACTTATGCCCTTAGCCTTCTTCATTACAGAAGTCTGGCTGGCAACGCTATACATCTTTGACCGCAAACCAACATATTCTTTAATAACTGCCCCATTAAGTTCATCCTTCATCTTCCAATCACTTTCTTGTTTACAGTTGAATGTAAAGGACTGTCTTTAGGATAGTCACATGTGTCGTACCACCCATCAGTTCCTTTAGCCACTTCTGTTTCTAAGTCTTTGTAAAAGTCTTCTGTGGGGACGTCTAGAATAAAAGAGTCAGTGTCTGTGTAAAGAACTCTTGCTTCTGGGTACAGTGGTTTAAAGTAGTCGTACAGAAATTCTAACATCAATAACTTTGACAACTCTAATACGGTAAAGCCAATAAACACCGGCTTGTCCAGCTTAACATCCTTTTTCTTCATCATAATGTCAACCAAGCTGTCGTTAAATCTTCTAAAGTCTTGATAGTTGGTTTAGAGCAAACTTAATTGCTTGGTTTTCTTTTGTAACTAATTTCACATCTTTGCGATTGTGTACGTTTCTCCATAGTTTTGCCAAAACAGATGTTGTTCATCAGTTTAAAGAAGTCTTTTTCTAAAGCGTCAGTGGCTTGGGGTTCTAAGATCAGTATTCTTCTTTATGTATGGCCTCATAAAGGGCTCTTGATCACAGATAATTAGTCTATGAACAGCTGTCAGCTTTAATCCGTGTCTTAAGTAAAACTGTAACAGTCTGTAATGGCACACATATTTATTTTGTGCCTAAGATTGGGAACAAGTTTAGGCGGTTCGATGGACTCATCTTTAATCTTTCTGCGGCTAGGGGTAATCGTTGTGGAGATCGTGTAATTCTTTAGGATATTCTAAGTCTACTTCCAAGATTAGTCCTGCTGGGTTATCAGGCGTAAGCTGTGACAACATGCCTAACACAGTATTGACATCATGAGGCCCTTTTATCATTTTAAAAATTTCTCAGTGGAGCGGTTGAATCATTGCCCATCCATACAGATTGTTGGCGTCTAAGTACATTAGATAGTTGGATGGTTTAGTAGGGGCATAATCATCTAAATATTTGTTGTTGGCTTTGCAGTAAGGATGTGAGGCCGTGCTAATGCCTCCCCTCAGCCCGTCTTCAATCATCTGAGTGTGGGTAGATCAAATATTAAGTCAGTCTGGATGTTTGTAGACTTTAAGAAAGCGTCCCAAGAAAGACCTGGGCAGAGATGTAATGTGATGAGTCTAACAGTAATGTTTCATGCATGTAGATCTGTAATTCTGAAAGACGTCTGCCAATAAACACACGTCAGCCAATAAATATTGATCATGATAATCACCCATTGTTTGGCAGTGTAATTCTGTCCAGGCTTTCTGTGCGTATTCATAGTCAGAGTCAGTTATGTCTTTGCCTCTAAGACTAGAAAAGAAAGCGCCTTTAGGAGGAAGTGAGTCTTCATCAAACCTATCCCACGAGTTCATGTATTCATATGGATAGACGCCTTTACGCACTAAAGATGGATCAAAATATTGTTTAGTTATTGGAAAGTCTTGTAGAGATCCCGCTAATTTATCTAAACTAGCCATCAGATGTTGGGCTGAGTCATAAAAAGATAAACAATCAAGAGTAAAAGTCATGTACATTTTCGGAAGATTGTGCAATGCAGGTAACCCTCTTATATTCAGAAGTCACTGCTTGCATGATGAAATGAGAATCGTAGCCTCGTAAGTTATGAAAGAAGATGGGTAATTTCCATTTTGGGGGTCAACCTTAAGTTGAAGATTACAATTGTTGTGTGCGGCCCTCTGAACTTTCCAGTAATGTGATCGTGGTCTCTTACAGCGCCGCCTAATAATTCTTTATTACACATCCAACAGTGTGTAGAAGAGTCATAACGTCTTGGTCTTCAGGAGTCATAACAATGTCTGAAAGATTTAGTTGGTTGGATAACTGATCATGAAGTTGTTTCATCTGCTCTAAAAATCTGCTGGCTGCATTGGGCCTCTGTAAATCTCGGGTGTCGTGTGTTGACCGTCTGACCTGACAACAATAAACGCATAAGAACAGATCTGATGGTGGGTTAATAAGATTGTTTTTTGTTCTTGCTGTTGCGGGCCATAGTACTGCGGTAAGAGCGATTCAAAGTCAGCATAAACCACGTATGGATCATCTGCATTTTGTGGATATTCTTAAAACTAACTTTAGACCCTGGTTTTTGTGTGAGGAGTTTGGTTTCACAGTCTACAAAACTTTTACAATGAGTTCTATGACTGGCAGCTGCTTCTATAGTTGGGATTCTGACCAGACACCTTCTACAAAGCTCCTGTCTAGATTTATGTTTTGATGTATATTCTAACAGTCTGCTTATTGTTCTGATTAATACATAATGACTCTTTGTACTATCTTCAAACAGGATCAAGTCTACATGTTTGTTAAGCGGTTCGCTTAAAGTGGGAGCGTTGGGAAATCCTTTGAGGTACTAATCGCCTTCTACAGACCATGTGTATACATTACAGTGATTGGTTTGTTTTGCTCTTCAAACTGAGATATACTTTCTATACTTACTGGAAAGGTTATGTTATCAAAGTTCAGCTCTTGCTTATATTGTTCATAATTGGAAACTCTTTCTGCGTTCTTTTAACGGGATATAAATGTGCTAAAACACACCACATAAAACACATGTTGTCAATTTTTTATGTTTAAGACCGCTCGTTTTAAAACTAACTCTTTTGGGAGAGGAAGGTAAGAATTGCCAACTATAGGATAGAACTTTGTTTGTCTCAATTGATTTCAAGGACCGTTCCTTCAGACCATCCAGAACCCCTTAACTTTGCTTCTTCACTTGCATGGTTAAATTGTGTAAGCATGTAATCAGCCCAGTCAGAGTTAAAGTCGTGGTAACTAATTACTTCTTTTTTGTTTAGATGAAACCCAGACTTCCATGTTACTATCATCAGGGGTTATATAATCAATCAGAACGACCAACAACACTTTTACTGGCGCTCCATCTGAAGAGACTCTGGATTTTAGAGATAGCATGTGCTACGCTTTCATGAACATTTGTGGGGTTAATGATGCTCATGTCTACTTCGCTAAACATATTGATTAATTGTTTGTCACTACCTTTCACCAGTGCGCTGGCTGGCAGTTTTTAAACTCAGACGCGTTTGTGAGCTCATTTTTAACTCAAATATTTACGTAAATTTAAAAAATAAATGTATATAAAAGTAAGTAAAGCGGGCTTTTATTCTTCACCCAAGCGTTGCAACACTTCAAGACACGTTAACCTTACAATAACGCCTGCTAATATTTTAGCTTTTCTGAATCACTACAGTCAATGTTCATCACTTTGATTGCTTCGTTAAATAGTTCACTATGATCTTTTATTATATTGTTTACATCATTCTCAAACCCAAATTCACTAAAATCAATGTTTAAACACTTTCATTGTTTCGTCAAATAGTTCATTACAATTCTTTAATCAGATTCACTAAGTTCGCAGCTATTTTTTAATATAAAATAAATAAAAAATAATTGTAATTGTAAATTCAACTGTTATTTATAGTCTTTTCTAATCGTAAAACCTAATCTTCATTCAAGCGAATAGCTACTCCTTCAGGGCCGGTAGAAACATCAGATCAACATCCATAATCAGAAGCCATAAAATCAATTAAATGGCAAACAACTTTATAGCCGGTTGGGGCCAAGAATCTGGTATTTCACTGATGGCCTTCTTCACGCTTGTTTGTATATTTATGCGATTAAAAAGATCAGTAATTGATTTTTCAACCTGCTCCTTAACTCTTTTCTATCGGCCTTCCAATTCAACTTGTAAAATCTATTAGTAAGCTTTTTAACTTCTTCGGGCTTCATTTTTAAACCAGAATAAAATTATAAATTAAAAAAAAAAAAGTAATCCGCAAATCTCTCTGTCTCCCCCTCATCTCTGTCTCTCTGTCTGTCTCCACCTCTCCCCTCCCCGCCCTCTCTCCTCTTTCTCATTCACACACGCGCACTGCAACGCAGCACATGCTTAGCTGTGGAGAGAGAAAATCAATAACTACCTGCTGGCTTCTACGTAACGCTGATGCTATGCCCTTCACTCGGACTGTGATTGAATCGGAGCCCATTGTTAATTTTTTTAACCATAGATATTTCTCGAGTAACTTGGTCTATCTACACCTCTGTTGCTCTTACTTCTTTTGTAAGATTCTGTAGTCCATTCGTGTCTAGAATTCTAGCAAACTCGATTTTATTATCCTAATTTATATTTGCACATGAGCACTCACAAATGTTGTTTCGATTTCATCATGTTATTGTATTCACTAAGGTTAGCACATGCGTACTCACAAATGCTGTTTCGATTTCATCATGTTAATGAGGTTAGCACATGCGCAGTAAGAAAAGTTGTCACGCTTTTTCCGGTTAACAAAATTTTCAGAAACAGAATTAGGTCAACTCACTTGCGAAAAATGTTTTCACAGGAAGTAGCGTGACAGAATTCTCCACTGCGCATGTCCATCTGAAGCAGACGCCAAACTCTGGACTGGCTGAAGCAGACGACAACTCTGGGCCTGCGATCAATATCAGCGGGTTTCATAGTCTGTTTTAGGCCGGCGACAAGTAAACTCGTGGCGGTGTGGGTTGTAATCAATATCAGACGACCCGCTGATTCTCGTCGGTCAGCCATTCAGTCCGGGGCGGTTAAGTCTGTAAAACCATTTTTTTACCCTATTTTGGTTTTAACTGATCGTGTGTTTGTTTTTCAATGTTCTGTTTAATTGCATCAGTGTCTACCTGTCGTGAAGTAAAAGTCTTTCTCCACTCCTTTTGAAGTTCAATTTTTTGCCGTCTGTAATCCTCACCGTCGGCCATAAGCTTCTGAAATTCTTCGTCCATAATGTTTTCATCCTGTAGTGATTTGCTTATTCTTAATCTTAATGAGCAAAGTTTTGCTGATGCTAGGGCTACAATGGCAGTGTGCTTTTGTAATTTAGGAGTTATTTTTTTAAAACAGCACTTACAACCATAGACATGGCGCCTTAAACCTAACCCGAGACCTGCTAATGCTAAAGAGGCTGGCGCCCCAGCCCCAGTAGCTAAAAGAGCAACACTAGACCCAGCACTTACGCTAGCTACAGCTGATGAGCCAGTAAGTACATAAGAAAGAGTATTTAAAGCTTTAGCATATTTCTTTCTAGTAACTCTATACTTATCCAAGTCACTTTCTATTTCCTTTTGAAGTTCAGTTATTTGCTTTAACCTAAACTGTTGAACCTCCATTTTTAAATAAGATTTTTTTTTTTTAATTAATCTTGTACATATCTTCTTATTAATCCTTCTGGCAGCACTTCATTAACAGAGTAAAACGCAATAAAATCAACATACTTAATGAAAATAAAGTCGAGTACTGTTAGTTTGTCTTTGTCAACCATCACAGTACCTTGTCAGATGATACATGGGGGTTTATTTTGTCTCCGTTTTAGTAATTGCAATACTGAGCTTAAGAGGGGCATCCAAGTTTTCAGCCTTTATTTGTATACCTCTGATTAACGTATGTTCTGGCAAACTAGTATCGCCCTCCCTCGGAGTAATAAATAAGCGAAAAATCATCGTCATTTGCCTAGGTAGTGGCGATAGCGTTGGGGTAAATTCTAAGCCGATGGTGTCATCCCCCACTTCAGCTAAGGATCTTTTTCTCTGTAGCATATATTCAGAACCCTGCCTAGTTATTTCAATCTGTTTTTTTCTGTTGTGTTCCTGGAACTAGGCTACCAAGAATGGGTCCTTCATTTAAGGCTTTTCTAAAATTGTTTTTCTTATTTTTTCTTATTAGGGCTTCGTAGTTCAAACTTTAAATTCCAAGAAATTTCGGGAAGCAACGCCCAAGCATTCTCTCTTTATGAAGTTTGTGTTCATGTTTGCCAAAATCGTTTGCCCTTAAATTTCTTACCTCTTCTAGGGTAGGATATTGCTGTCGTTTTTTGTCTTCAATTTCGGTTCGTTTGTAACCCCATCATCTGTGATTTCAAATCCATAAACATTTCCTGGCACTCCTATCAGATCAAACTCAGTTGTGTCTGCTGGGTTCTTTTAACTCTACTGCAACGCATTTAGGAGCTAGCTGCACTTTGATTCTGCTGGCCCTCGAGACATTCTTTTTTATAATAAATAAATTGTTATAAGCAATCAATAATAAACAATCTACAATAAACAAACGTATTGAACTGGGGGTCAGTCCGTAAGCATAGCTTAGCGTGCTTAGATGTTTCTAACTGCTCTTTTATTTTTTTTAACTCATCTTTGTCCCTTATTATATAATTTTCACTTAAACATTCTTCAAAACTATCTTTGTCCTTAGTGTAAAAATAATACAACCGATTTTAACTGCGATCTAAAGTCTTTTAAGACAGCATTGTATTTTTGGGTTAAGAGCCACACAGAAACTAAGGCGTGGCGCCCACTAAAGGCTAGCTTTGACAGAGCTTTTCTTTTTTTAACAATGTCTCGTTTGGCTGAACAGTCATCAATAATAAACATTTTTTCAGTTCCCTCAAATAGTCTATAGTAATGTTCTAAACAGTCGCTCAGTTTGTCGCTAGGATCAACTAAAAATATATTATCGTCTGTCCAAATAAACTTCCTTTCTTTGTAAGACTTGTTGTGCTTAATGGTTTTGCAGAATATAACAATGTGCTCGTAATGAAACCTGTATATTGTTTGTAACAAATCAAGTATGAAGACAGTTTTCCCACACCCAGTAATCCCGCAGATAAGAGAACAGTGCGGATCTTTTGGCAGAAAAATTCAAACTATCCATCTGTTTTTATTAGAATTTTCTTCTGCATTTTAATAAGCCACATCTTTTAGCCTGTTTTCTTCAATGTTTAACTGAGCATCACAAACCATAAAAATGTGCATTTTTATTGGGGGGTTTCCGTCGCTTTTCTTGTGAATATTTATTTTTATACCATCCTGCCCTATACTTTCTCCACTTCCAAACAATCTGTTGTCAAATGTGGATCTAAAATCCAGCCACAGCCCATATTTGGTTATTAAGTAGTCTTCGAGTCTTACATCATAAAGGCGAAGTTTTTTACATATGCGATCAACTGCAGGATCCCTTTGCCTACCTCCAGCGAACAACTTTCTTATTTCATCGAAGTGTGGTGAGGTAAAAGTCCGCGCCCTGAATACAACTGATCAGACTTGCCATTTATTGCACAGTCAACCTTCTCAATTTTTGGATTATAAAACGCTTCTGATTTCTCTATGAAAAGGCGTTGTTTTCTTCAGTAAACAAGAACAAAATTCCTTTTAAAGACTTCAGAGACTGATTTAGATGTATGTTCCAGAGAGTGTCTCACTTGTTTCTATTTTTGTAATGGCGTGTATAACGTTTTCATAATAAATAACCGTTTTTTCTTTTATACTGGGTTAAGATTGTTCTGGCCAGTCCAGGGTTAGTAACAACATCAAACTCAAGAGAGATGTCACTAACTGTGTATTTAGCTTCAGGATCTTCAGACAGAACAACAGAACCGCTAGACTTAAATGTTAGATGATAAGTAAGTTTTTCTTTTAGTGCGCCTTGGTAATATGGTATATGCGTCTTTAACAGCTCAAAATCTAGAGGGATGCAGAATCTGTTGCCAAATGCTTCTGCTACTGCCTTTATCTTTAACATCGTTCTTTGCATCCTCCGCTTTAAGCCTGTGCTTGAGACCGTTTGGGCTTTGTATTCCCTGATAAACTTTCTCTTTTCTTTCTTTTTTAGGTAGCCATAGATCAGAATAGAGGTCAAAAATGTCTGCCTTGCCTGGTACAAGACTTCTCTACCCTCCAGTCTAATTTCTATACGATTAACGATTGCTCTGCCTAAATTAGCAACAACAGTAGCATTAGGATCTGCGATGTAATATCTATTTTGAATGATAGTTTAGCAGTGCCCAGCATTATAACATCGTCAGTGCCAAGATCAGGGAACTTAACTATTAAAGTTTGTTCGGGCTGAACTGTTGATGGAGTATTTAACCTAGTAACGGTCTGCCTTATACCTTTTACGCCATGGGGTTCCTTCTCTTTTCTGTATGGATCGAGGTCACAACCGTATGAGTTCATTTTTTACAAAACAAAAAAAGAATATAAATAAAAAATATGGCTGAAGTTTTGACGCAATTGATCCTATTGAAGAAGAAGAAGATGAAACAGAACTGGGCCCTTCATTGCAAGAAGAGCTTGAAGGAGCAGCAGCGGGCCGGGGAGTAGGATTAAGTCAAATACAATTGCTAGATAGAATTGAATCATTATATAGCCATATGGGGCGAGAGCAGCCAGAAGCACTTAGGGTTTCTAATTTTTCAACAGATGGAAAATAATCATTTTGTATGTAAGAACCATTAAAGGAAAGAGTGTACGGCTTACTGCAAACCAAACCCGGCCCAGTTTTTAAGCAGGGCCACAATTCTTAGAGATCTCCCTGTTGTTGACCAAAGGCAATTAAACTTTATTGACGATTTAAGGCTTGAGGATTTTGGTCTTTTAAATAAATTTGGGCAAGAGTTGCCAACACAATCTGAAATACAAAACATACTCTTCAAGAATTAAATCGAACAGCGATGAGCTAATAGCAGAAATTGAAACGAGTTTTAATGAAAATACACAGTTAAATTCCCCATTGCCTATGCGTGAAATCCTGGGGCGTAATGAGGCTTTACGAACAATAAGGGGTGAACTAACAAACAATTTAGCAAAACTTGGTGAGCTAGATAGAGAGATAGAAGAAGAAAAAAATAAGTTGGCTGATGCAGACGATAACAATTTAGGGCAAGAAGAAAAGGCTAGAATACAGCAGAAAATACAAGATTTAAGGCTACAAAGGGCGGCCAGATTAGAAGTGCTGTCTACTAACAGGGCGCAGCTAGCATCACAAACAAGCAGAATAAGAGAAACTATAAACAGAATACTTTATGAAAACACTACGCTAGCTGAAAGAATAAAGAACTCTGTTCAGGGAACAGGGGATTACAAAAGTTAGTATATTAACAGCTGTAGGGTTTGCTATCTCTACACTCGTTTATGCTTTAACAGGTAGTGCACCAACAAGGCCAGTAGCTCCTCCAACGCCTCAGCATAGTAAAAGTTGGATTAGAAAACAATTACATCATCTAGCAAACTTATTAAAGAAGTTAGCTGCCAAAGCGCTTGATGCTCTGCCTGGCATAATAGGTAGTGTTGTTAGTTGGGTTTTGTCTACTATAGGCAAAGTTGCTGGTTATATGGCTGACCATCTGTGGACATTAGGAGTGCTAGCTGCTGGATTAATTTTTAGTGAAATAAAGTATGGCCAATCCAGTAAAAGTTAAAAAACACAACGAGGGCTGTCTTTTCGCTAGTGTGACTGTCAGTGTGAGGCA
>CM031608.1:64487369-64522369 GCA_018398815.1 Conus ventricosus
TACAACAGTTAAAAACAAATACTAATTTGTTTAATGGCTACCCGTCGACTGTTCTACGGGCACTGCCACCAACTAGGGCAGGGTTTTGCGATTATCAGTTATACAGGTTTGGCGGAGACAGTGAATTTAAAGAATTAATTGAGGGTTCTTTAAATGCATTGGACGTAAAAATAACTAATCAAGACGGAAAGCCAGTTGTTTGTTCTAATTTATTAATGGTGCTGGAAGTAGAAGAGCAATATTAGAAAAGTAGTAAGGACTCAGTGCCGCGGACGTTAATAGTGAAGAATTTAAAGCAACAGGGTTGAAACGGGTGTATCCGCTTTGCGGCACTAAACCAAACAATAGAAAACAAGCATTCCATTTGCGGCACTGATTTTAAACAATACGAAAAGTAGTCCATTTTTGCGGCACTAATCGTCAGGGTTCCCATCGTCAGTACATCACCGCTTGAGGCCCACTGAACAAGAGAGAGCGTCATTGAGTGAGATTCGCTCATTCAGTGTGGCATTTGTAGACACTGAACAAGTTTCAACAAACGCCCAACAAACGTTAATTTTCCCTCGCTTGTCATTGAGATGCACTCAATAAGAGTTCACTGAACATGTGCATGTCACTGAGTGACATATAACCAGTTGAAACCAGTAAACGCAATCAAATTTAAAAAAAAAAATTAGCATTACTGAAGATGTGCATGGGACTCAAAACTCTTGCCGTTTGGACTAAAAGGAGATACTTGTATGCTCCTGGAGAGGCAGAGGGCGATGTTAGAATTAGAGCCACAGATCCTATATGGAGCGTAGATGTGTATGAAGTTGAACGAATTATGAAAACAGACCCTCCCGTATATTATTTAAGAGAAACTCTCTCTTCTAAAAAGCCTGCCCCTAAAAGATCGTTTGTTCGCGAAGAGCTGCAAGTTGTCCCGCCAAACACAGTGAGTTAACAGAAAAAATAGTATTTATTTTTGCTAAACCCTTAATTTTTATGTCCCTGGAGAGAATGTAAATATCTTTGTTCACGATCACCCTATCTTATCTTGCATGTAAGCCCCCCATTTTTGGAGGTTTTGGCATGTTGATTTTTTTGGAAAACAGGTGTTAATTTTGGCCAAAAGTGGCATGAGATGGACGTGACTTGGATGTGAAAAGCGGGGTTTTTGTGCAAGATAAGATAGGTGAGCTTGAACCCACATATTTACATTCTCTCAGTACTACCCAGGTAGGCAGCCCGTTCCGCAAACGAGCGTGTGAATTGTCAGCATCTAAAACCTTTTGCAAGGTGCTTTATAAATGATCTGTTATTATTATAATTATTGTAATTATTATTATGATTATTGTTATTATGTTTGTTACGATTATTGTTATGATTATCGTTATTTCTTGGTTATTATTACTATCATTATTATTATTATTATTATTATTATTATTATTATTATTATTATTATTATTATTATTATTATTATTATCATTATTTTTTATTGAACAATTTTTCGTTTTTTACAAGACACATACAAAGCACAAATATGCACGTATCAATAGAAAGGAATAATAATGAAAGTAAAGGTGATTGTTGAGTAAAGGTACCAATTCCAGAAACAGCATTGGACACAGCACTTTGATAATCAAGCATGGATTCGGCAATACTGGTAATTAGAGTATTTAGCAACTAGTAGCGGATGAATCAGTAAATGCTATCATCATTCCTATGAGCAAGGTTGATTTATAACACTATTTACATAGGCATTATATTGATACAAAGAGCTTTGTAAAATAATTCAATGTTATAACTTCAAAAAGAAATAAAGACATTAAAATATGAGCCCATTCGCCTTGTCATTCTTTCTAATAATGACACCAAATGACCTCTATGATGATACACACACACACACACACAACACACACACACACACACACACACACACACACACACACACACACACACACACACACACACACACGCACACACACCCCACAAATACAGACACACACACACACCACACACACACACACACACACACATACAAAACACACAACACGTGCGGGGCGCACGCATGCCGCAGAACAGCCAGACACACACACATACACACACATGTGTATAAGCACTGCAATAAACACTGGCAAGTGATGTAAGGAAATCAGTGCGAATCTAATGTGGCATGGGTCATTGGGACAGGAGAGGGATATCATTACATTGTAAAGCACTCAAATTTCCCTTTTTCCAAAGTATATAAAACAGTCCAGTCTCAAAATTTGGGTAAAAAACTGAAAAAGGTAAGTTATACACTTCCATACATGTAGGTGCTCACACATCACAAAGGAAGCTAGGGTACAATAGGGTAAAAGGGCAACCAATTTTCCTCAAATGTCCTATACTATGTTTTAAAAAAAGCCAAATATTTTTCATGTTTTAATCTGTCCTAATACTTGAAAAAGGGACATGTAGGTCAGGAGGGAATTTTGTAATTTGCGTTTGTAAATGTAAAACTTGGTTTTGGCAAATAGCAGAACAAAATAAATAGCTTTTCCGTTTTCACATGCTTTTTTGGTACCAAATAAAACCCACCTCTTTGTCAATAATGAAGTTGTCACAGTGCTGACAATTATTTTTTCAATAGACTTTGCAGATTTCTCCAGAACCTTTTGTACAATAATGCAGTCAAAAAGCATATGATAATGGTCTGCTCATCATCTTCACAGAAGTTACAGATAGGATTCAAAATTTTTTACACAGAAATAAATACCTCTGTGTTGGGAGCAATCTGTACAAAAGTCTGCATTGAAACCATCTAAGCTGCACATCTGTAGAAGCCTTATAGCAAGAGAGAAGATGGTTTTCCAATTTAAAGGGTTTTTCCCAAAAATTTTAAATTCCATTTAGGGATAGCTGTTGGGGTGGGGGGTGGTGGGGGGGGGGGCATTATTTCCATTTAGAATGTTTTTGAACAAAATTGTTACCTCTTTTTAATATAAAACGGGCTTTTGGGTCTTGGGGCTTGTATCTGGAATTTTAAAGATATCTGTAGTTTTTTGAAAATGGGTTTACGAATTCCCCATCTACAATGCCTTCATATAAGAGAAAATTGGTATTAATACCTTTAATATTTTTGCAAAAATTCTTGGTGTGTCATCCAATTGCCATTTTCATTCATATTGTTTCACAATAAAAACCATGATCACTCTATTCTTGTAAAAAAGTCACTTTCGTCCCTCAAAATATTGATATTGTAATGAATACTTCAACCTTTAAAATTCATGCACAGAGATGGAACAGCAATCTGGAACTAAATTCTTATAGTTTTTCATAACCACTTTCCAGAAGGGTTTATTAAGACATTTCATAACAAACATTTGAAATTCTGCCCCCATATTACCTATAATGCCCAGGTTATGGGCCTTTTAAATAGTAAACTCCCCCATCAGACTCACCCATTAATCTCCTCAACCAACTTTTTCCATAGCAGAGACAGAATTTCTAACATTCAACTTTCCCTATCCCCCCCCCCCCCCCCCCCCCCCCTTTGCAGTACTGTTTTGAACAACAGATTTTTTAAAAATTTTTACTTTTCTTACCAATTCCATAAAATGTGTACAATTCCTTTCGAATCCCATAAATGAATCCTCTGGAGAGTCTGGTAAATTAATTAATAGATGGACTTTTTTACTAAACGCCAAATTTTTAAAATTACTATAATTTTTACCAAAAGGGGGCGATATTTCTTTTTTTTCCAAAGAGTGAGAACCCTTCTTATCTCAAAATGTTTTTCTTCAAAATTTGGGATTCGTACGATGGTATCAATGTTAGGGAAAAATTTTTAATCCCAAAGAATTTTGAAATTTCCCAGGATCCCAGACAAAATTTTTACCCCTCGTATCTAATAGGAGAGGGGTTTTTTCTACTCCCCAACCACACAACTTGGGATTTGCCAAAATTGATTTTCAAAAACCAGAAATTTCGTGCAAATTTAATGAGGATAGATACTGCCTCGTGAAATGATCTTTCTGAACCGTCCAAAACACAAGCTAGTGTCGTCGGCAATTGCAATAAGAGAATATTTTTGTTATTAATTCTAATTCCTTTAATAAGTTCATTGGAGGGGAAATCATCAGTGACAAGATCTCTGCACAAATTAGATATAAAAAAGGGGAGAGAGGGATCTCCTTGTCTGACCCCTCTCTCCATTGAGAACCATGAGGAGTACTGACCATTTACAGAAATACAAGTAGAAGTTTGGGTGTAGAATGTTTTAATCCATTTAATGATGTCTGGTCCAAACTTAAAGAATTTCAAACATTTATGTAGGAATGACCAAGAGACACTGTCAAACGCCTTCTCAAAGTCGATTAAAAGGAACATTCCGGGAATATTTTCTTTTCGGTATACAAAACACATCATATATCAATTTAATATTCTCCCCTATATATCTTCCCTTTGGAATCCTTTCTGACTTTCGTGTATGATGTATGGAAGTATACTCTTAAGGCGATTAGCTATGCAGGCAGATGCAACTTTGTAATGTGTTCAATAAGGAGATGGGTGGCCAGTTTTTAATGAATCTTTTTGGTTTAGCATTTTTGGAAAACATTTTATTATTCCTTGTCGCTCACAAGATAAACACCAATATCAATGAAGAAAAGTTTAAGGAAAATTCTACTGTAAACCCATCGGGCCCCGGGGCTTTTATAATTTTTCATGGTTTTTAAAGCAATGGAGCCTCTTCAAGTGAATCGAACCCCATTGATTCACTTCTTGTATCCGACAACACTGGTTCACCCGGAAATTCATCCGAATGTTAATATCTGCCGCATCTCTAAAGCTAAATAGATTTTCGTAAAAATTTTTTAGTTTCAGAAAGAATCTATTTTGGTCTAAAAAATGATTTACCCATCTTCCCTCTCTAAGAAAGGGATTGATTTATCAAGAAAATTTCGTTTTTCAAGGTCACAGAAATACTTGTTAATCTTTTCGTCTTGGTTCAACCAGGGGACCCTTGAACGCATTGCCACCCCTTTGGGAAATTCTATGAGCCCGGGATTTCTTGTAGTTCCGTTTTTAAATTCTCTAGTTTGGGAACGTCTTGTTCGTGTAGTTTTTTTGTTCAATATATTTAATGTTTGCTTCAAGCTTTTTCCTTCTTTAATTCCATCTTTTTATGTAAAACTGTATGAATTGGTTTTAAAAACCCCTATTCAAGCAATAGGGTTTCATAAAAAAAAGTTGATCATCAATTTGGAATGACAATTTCTCATTCTTTATATTGTTCAATATTATCCAAATTGTAAAGGGGAAATTTGCATATTTTTTTTTGCCTCGCTTATTACTTTTTAATTTCTAAAATGTATTGTTTGTCTTTTTGTAAATTGTTATTAAATTTCCAGAAACGACGGTCCTCGTTGAACTGCTCTTTTTTTTTAAAATTTAAATTTGTAACAAAGAGAAATGACAGACCTATAACCAGATCTATCGAACAACATTAACTTCTGACAATAATTCCTCGGCGATCATGAAATGCTGAGTCTTGCTTGTTTAAAAGAGTTAATTTTCGCTATGTATATTCCCCTTTTGTCTGGATACATATCTCTATAAACATCAAATAGTTTGTATTTTGTCATTATATCCTAAAATTTTTCTCGAGTTCTCGGACGATTCCTGACACTGGTAATTTCGGGGCATTACACCCCTGTTCAATGCAAAAGTCCAGTCCCTTTAAATTTATAACGTGTTGGTTGCCAAGCTTTCAATGTGTTCGCACCCCTCCTATCAAAAGAAAATCAGGGTATACACCACCAACGGGGCCCCATAGAGGTTCACTAGAGTAAATATGTTTTCAAAAACTCAATATTAAATATAATGTAACATCCATTCTTATCTCTAATACCATCAAGCAACTTGTACTCAAAATTGCAATAAAGAGCACACTACTCCATTTTTGTTTGTTTTCTGTGCCACACAACCATACTTATAACCCCAGCTGGCTCCTATAAAGCTCTCAGAATCTTCTTTTAGATGAGTCTCCTGAAAGACAATATATGTGAGACTCTTTTTCTAAAAAACATCAAAAACATCTCTTCGTTTTTTAGAGTTATTGAGCCCATTAACAGTTTAATTGAGCAAATTTTAAACGAATGACTCTGACCCCACATGTTTTACAAGACAACAAAAAAAACTAGTTAACAGGATAAACAGACCCAACTATCTTCCGAAAACTTGGGAGAGAAAGTGTTTAAAAAACAATCAAAATCAAAGTATACACTGCAAAAAAAGTACATTTTTCCATTTGGCTTATATATGAGCTAACACTGCAACAATTGTCCGCAATAACAAGCATCCCAGACCTGTCCCAGTTATCTTCTTTTTTTTTTTGTTGCAGATGCACTATAAAAACAAATTTGACCCAGTTTTTAGTCTCAATCACAAGCACACCACATAACACATACACGGCAGACATGAATGACAAATTAAAAAACATTAACTTGAAAACAACAATATAAACACTAACCTGTTATATAAAGGCCCACCGCCATTACTCCAACACAATAAGTACAAGTGGGTATAATTAGAAGAACAGAAAACGTAAGTTTCTTCTCCAAAGCTAAAAGTAAAACATGGGAATTGTCCACGCTACCCCTGTGACTATTTTTGGTACACAAGTCACGTGATCAAAACCCAAATTGACTTGTTTTATCATGAACCACAAAGAGAAATAATGGGAAGACAACCTAGCAGAAAAGGTCACAGGACGACGTCTACCTGACGTCCATTGTAGTTAATTTATTCGCTTAGGAAAATGTTTATAAACATGAGGTAATAAAAAGAATTTACACAAAAATACAAACCACAGGATTACTCCCTTTACCCAATCTGTCAAGTCTGACCTTGACCCCTACTCTACACAATGTCGACCATAGACTTTGCCACAGAACAACACAAGATATTTTTTGAACGGGCAAAAGACTCTACAAACTTAAAGCAACAATATGAAACCAGTTCGAGTGTACTCAAATCAGTCAGTGAAATGTACTACAGAGGTCCCTCCATAATCACACTGATCTACTGCAATAACGGACGACATTGACATATGCGTATCACTGAAAGCAGACGCACATGAAAGCAGACGACATCCTGTGCAAATCGGAAACAGTCTTGGCCTTGGCCCCAACGTAACTGTGTAACATCGAAAAGGTTTTAACATTAATAATCCTACCGTTTAACCGACTTCATTATCACCTTTCCGTTTTTTTGTCCACGCCCGCTGACAAACTGACGTCTCATTTTTGACTGCACACAGTAGCTGGTAAGCTCGGGAGTCGGATCCTCCACTATAGTCATCTTTGTGCCTTTATTACTATCGTTATTATTGTTTTTATTGTTATTGTTATTATTATTATTATTATATTATTATTATTATTATTATTATTATTATATCATCATCATCATTGCTATTATTATTGTAATTTTGATATTATTCATATTATTAATTTTATTAATATCACATTTTTTATCATTATCATGACTATTGCTATTATCATCATTATTATTTTATCATCCCCAAACATTTTTAATTATTATTTATTATAATTATTATTATATTATTATTAATTATTAAAATTATTATTATTATTATTATCATGTATTATTATTGTAATTCTGATTTTTGTTCATATTATTAATGTTATTATTATATCATTATTTTTATTATTATCATGACTTTTATTATCATCATTATTATTAAATTTTCATCACATCATTATTAATACTGTCATCATTAAATTTTTATTATTATTAATTTTTATTATTATTAATATTATATTATTATTTAAATATTATTATATTATTTTTATTATTATTTTTATATTATTATTATTATATTATTATTACTAAATTACTATTATTAAATTTTCATCAAATTTTCATTTTCACCATCATATCACTATTATTTTCATCATTATTTTATTATCATCATTATTATTATTATCATCATTAAAAATCATTATTAAGACACAAAAACAACCGTGAAGACCACACACGACACTGACACAAGAAGTTGCTAGGGCCAGTGACACACTCACCCTTTAAAAGCTTCTACAGAGAGGACATGTTGGTGTGTACGGGGCCAGGGTTCGTGAATTCTTCTCCGGTGTATTCCGCCAGTAATGCCTCGTATGGATGGGGAATGATAGAATGCAACGGTCATACTGAAAGATCCTGAAGTAGTCTGCCATGTACACCACGAGCAAGAGACTCAGTGATCCCACTCCTCTCTCTCTCTCCTCCTCTCAAACTCTCTCTCTCTCTCTCTCTCTCTCTCTCCTCTCTCTCTCTCTCTCCTTCTCTCCTCTCCCCTTTTCTCTCTCTCTCCCCCTCTCTCTCTCTCTCTGTGATGTGTGTGTGCGTCTACGCATGTGTGTGTGGTGTGTGTGGTGTGTGTGTGTGTGGTGTTGTGTGTGTGTGTGTGTGTGGGGTGTGTGTGTGTGGGGTGGGTGTGTGTGTGTCCGCGCACGTGTGTGTGTGTGTGTGTGTGTGTGTGTGTGTGTGTGTGTGGTGTGTGTGTGTGTTGTGTGGGGTGTGTGTGTGTGTGTGTGTGTGTGCAGGAGCGGGGGAAAGGGGGGGGGAGGGGGCAGGCGATTTGGGAGACCGACACCTGTCCTTTGATGAAATGCTAATGAACCACATAAATACATTCTCTCTTTCTCTCTCTCTCTCTCTCTCTCTCTCTCTCTCTCCTCTCTCTCCCCCGAAAGAAAAATGAAGACATCTTTATCAGACTCATGCAGGCCATAAAACAACAACTTCAACAACAAACGTCACTCATAAGAAATGATCTTGGAGAAATTAAAGAGGAACTAGGCCATGCAAAAGTACAATGTGAAGAGACAAACAAAAGATGTGACAAACTGGAAAAATGAACACAGGCAATTAAAAGAGACGGTGACTGACGTAAAAACTGACATACAACAAACCTGTTTTGCCGCGACACATAACGGAAAGGAAGACGGACATAATTAATGAAATGAAAAAGGAGGTGAAAGAAAGGTTGAGAAACTAAAAACAGACACCGACAGATTAGAGTCTTTTTCTCGACGAGATAAATCTGCGCTTTTTCGGGATTTTCCCCCAAAGCAGCCCAGTGAAAACGTTTGACACATGTTTCCAAGCAGTAGTCGAAAGTTCTAAACAATCAGATGATCAATAGGCCCCTGACATTTGATGACATTGAACGAGCACACCGGACAGGCTACGCACGTGAAGGTCAAACTAGAAACCCAAAAATTGGGCAAATTTAGAAGATGGAAAGTAAAATGTCCCTTAACTGCGAACAGAGATACTCGGCAGCAACTTCTAGACAAAGGAGTTCGAGTGGCAAAAGACCTTACTAGAGCACAGGCCCAGATCGTTGCAAAAGCTAGGGGGGAAGGGAAGAGAGTTTTCTTCAGAAAAGGTCGGTTGGTTATTAGCCCCCAACTCCATAACCCCGGCAATGCTCAGGTGGGGGGAAGAGAGATCATGCATTGCTCTCACAACTCCAACGAGTAGTCATGGATGGTACGTGTGAAAAGTTCCACAAAGTGAATAAGCAGGGTGTGGGGTGTTTCAAACAAGCAGCAGATCGAGTCCCGTCTAAACAAGACCTCGATGCAGAAAGAGCAAGGCGGTGGGAGCGGGTGTTCATCCCCCTCTTCACGTCACAGCACCCGCCCCCTCCAGGATCAACGACAGCGTGACGGTGGTACCAGCGGTGATCACGACCCTCGCAATGGAACAGGGGGAGAGCGACACGAGTCAGCAAAGGCCAACCGGATTCTCCAGGTCCTGTCAGTGGTGAACATCGGGATGGCGACGCACGTACACCACGGGGGCGCAACCTGCCAGCAGACAGGCCAGGGATACACACGCCTGTCCCGGAAACAAGTCAAGCAGGTTCACAGGTTTCGAGTCGATTGCAAAGGGACATGTGGTGGTTGAACGACAGGAACCTGCGTTCAAGCGCCTGAAAAAATGAAAAGGACAGGACCGACCATCCAACTCAGTGGAAGTTTTCTTTAAAAAAAATGACGAGAACTTATATACTAAGATACAGGATGGTTTTTTTATGAATTATATAAATACATTTGATTTTGTTACTCTCACTGAAACGTTTCTCGACTTGTCGTTTGACTATAGCAATATATTCACTTATTATATGAAGTTTCCTGTACCGCCAAAAAACTATCAGCTCATGGAAGGAAGTCAGGAGGTGTGTTGCTGTTAATAAAGGAAGAGTTTACATAAACAAGGTTAAAGAAACAAGCTCAGTTGTGACAATGCCATTGCAGTAAAAATAGATAAAAGATATTAACACTGATAAAGATGTAGTCTTGGTTGCTTGCTAAGTGGTCCAGAAGGAGGCCCCGGGATAACAAGATAAATTGATCAAAGATGGTGTCCTAATAATGGAGAAGCCTTACTTCAAGAGTTTAAAAAGAAAGGATACACTTAAAATTTATGATTGTGGGAGATTTGAATGCCAGAACAGATGACAAACAAGCTGAAAATGAAATTATGACAAACAATGTGAGCTGTATGGAGAATTTTAGGTGTGGATGACGACAACTGCACACGTTGCTCAAAAGATTCAGTTATTAATATTTTGGTAAATCTTGTTGGATTTCTGTATCATGTTTTAACTTGAGCATTTTAAATGGTTTTTTTTGATGGTGAAAAGTTGAAGGTGAATATACTTTGTGTCTCCAAACGGATGTAGTGTGATCGATTTCGTACCTGGTTTACAACGGCTTTGTCAAACTTTGATTTACACATTGGTGATTGCATTTAAATTTGTGGCATTTACCAGTTGAAGGAATTTGAGAAAATAATTGTTGTAAACTAGAGAAGAGGTATTTACCGAACAATGTGAAGAAAAAATTGTCTGGGCGATGAAAAATGCTGATATATTCAAAAATTAACTTAATGAGGAATTTCTGACTGCATTGCAGAAAGCGCGTCAGTTATTACAAATTAACGTGAATAGAGTCCTAGATAAATTTGTCAGTGCCTTGTGCGGAGCCGCAGCTTGTATGGTTCGAGTTATTTGTAGAGGCAGCAGAACATACAATGACTGGTTTGATAATGAGTGCGAACGAAAGAAACAGGAAGTTAAAAGGTTATTAAAAAGATTTCAAAGATGAAAAACAGCCAAGGATAAAAGTAAGAAAAGAGAAGAATACGCTGTATCACGTAAAGAGTATGTTACGCTAAGGAAAACAAAGGAACTGGTGTTTAAAGAAAGTATGTTAAAGAAACTAAAAATTCAGTCAATGATTCTAAAATGTTCTGGTCAGTGATAAAATCTATAAATAAAAAGAGTTTTGTGTATAACAAAATCTCAGTTCAACAGTGGCATTACCATTTTTGGAGCATTTTTCATAGTTTGAATAATAAAAGTAAGGAATAAGAGACTGGTATGGTAGAAGACAATGAAATTGCGGCCATTATTTAATCACTATTTCCATGAAGAGTCCGTTGTTGGTATTAAACATTTAAAATAGAAAGAATGCAGAACCAGAAGAATCATAGCAGAAATGTTGAAGATTGCAAACATAAACTGTAATCCATTTTCTTGTTCATTTATTCCACGACCTAACTTTATGATAATGTATCCTCCATCAGAATGGGCTAAATCTATACTTGTACGCAATTTACAAAAAAAAGGAACCGTGAACAATCCTGTACAACCTAACGTTGGAGTATCACTTACCAAGCATTTTAAGTAAAATCTACACTTCCTAAAATGCAAGAATTACAGAATGGCAGAAACTGAAGAAAAAATAGTTTGAAGAACAAGCTATGTTTTAGACCAGTTAACAGCGCCATAGACCAAGATATTTACGCTAGTAATCTTTGAATTCAGAAACATCTACCTCTGCAAATCGAAGCTCTACATTGCATTTGGTAGATACACAGAAGGCCTTTTACTCGTAAATCGGAATGCTCTGTGGAATGTACTCCGCAAAAGTGGTGTTAATAGTAAATTGTACAGGCTATTAGAGGGTATACAACTCATGCTTGCATGTGTGTGTGTGAAAAGTGAGTATTCAGGTTTATTTTTGATTGTCCAATGGAGTAAAACAGATGCTTGTGTGAGTCCACAGTTGTTTTATTTTTTCATAAACGAACTGGCGGTGCCAAATTGTCCCTTCAAGGAAGACAGGGTATGCCCAGATTATACGTGAGCAGTTGAATAGATTACTGACTGTTTGCTGATGAGTTTGTTCTTCTGTCCCCCGGACCAGGGCTTGCCTCCAATTCCAGTAGTGGGGCGACCATCCCCCCAACCCGGCTGTCCCCAGGTAGGGCGGGATAGCGGCACGGCCTCAGATAAAGGGGGTTAGCTGCGAATAAGCAACATTTCCCGGGCCCAACTGGCGATGTTTCCTACCAGGACGGTGTGGGTCAACAGGTGCACTGCGTTTTGTCCTCACTGAAATACCCACATGCCGTCCTATAAACGGGCTCAACATGCGGTCAAAGGCGCGTAAAAACCTCTAGCCCGGGGAGGGATCCCCGGAAAAACAATCCCCCCTTGCTCATAGGTAGGACGTACGGTCCATGAGCTAAGGGTGAGGCACTCCAAAAAGTGAAAACTCAGCTGAAGACGGGAGTATCGGCACTGCGCAACTAAAACCACGATACCACGCATCTACCGCTTTCATGATGATGCAGTCCACAGAAATTCGATTGGCCTCGACCTCGGAGACCCGCCGGGGAGGTCGGAGCCGGGCCAATGCTCAAAGGGGCCCATCCCAAGCAGGTCGCTGGTCGGACAAGGAGCGCATGCCTATGCGAGGAAGAGGAGACCTCATCCTCCTGCTGGTGTCCTAAGCAGCAACCAATATCAAATCACCCAGAACGCTCAACATTCTCCGTGGAATGCAGAAGGGGGGCATAAGAAGAATCTTGGCACTGGTAGAAAGGATGCCAACAAGAAAATATTGATCTCGCATGTGTCCAGAGACACATTTGACCGTAAACAATCGCTTTCAGGTGAAAGTTACGAGACATCAGGTTGGACCGGGAGGAAAGAATCAAGGAGGGGTGCTGTCTTGGTGCGAAACTCCATCGCCGCACAAGAACTCAAGATCAACACCAATCAACAGGCAAGATCAAGGGGTTGATATAGTCTTCAAAGAACTCAACATCAGGATCTACAATGTCTATGCCCTCAAGATCGTGATCTTTCCCTCACATATACATGAACATCGCAGACAACAACTGTGGTGGTGGTGGGTGGAGATTAACTGCCACTCAGAGAGATGGGGCTATGACTAGAGCGGGACAAGGAAGGTCGAAGAATTGAGGATTGGGAGATTGACACCATCTTCATCTCAGCAACCCAAGAAGATGATGAACCCATCACCTTCTACTGTAGACGCTGGAATGACCACATCGACACCAGATCTAGCGTTCGCGCACCAATGACTTGTTCGTCAGAACCAAAAATCAGTCCTCAACCAGCTTGGAGGAAGTGACCACAAGCCCGTAAAACTCTCTATCAACCTCAACTTGCAGGCTCCTCAAGCAAAGTGTTTTCCCCGCTGAATTATAAAAAGGCGGATCGACACTCCTCGAGACCTCACAGATACATTACATGAACCAATTCACATCAGGCAGAAGGACTCAAACAAATGGTTCGAGACTTCAACAAAGTCCCCCGCCATTGAAATCTGCTACAGAAATCCCTCCCAAGAGGACAAGACGCAAAAACTACAAGCCCTACTGTACATAGGAACATCAGATCTGGAAGATGCTGTTACGGAGAGCCAGGGACCGAGCAGAAAAAGCAGCGTGGGCCATCACTGAAGAAGCAACATAGCGCTGAAGGAATTAACTGCCAGAAACAAGCTGTCCTGTGCACAAGCTGCAAGTGAAAAACTGCAAGAGAAAAGAGAAAGGCCTGAATCTCGCGACAAGGAGGCAGCCAAGCTGTGGAAACTGGCTAGAACCCTCAGTAACGAAACAACAAATCAGTCCAACGATAACAATACAAGAAAATGGAAAAAATCTCTCTGGAAAGAAGCACAGACCCCTTCGATAGACGTCTGTTGAAAACATCAGCAATCTGAAGTCCCTCCTGAACAAGAAGCTGCAGGCACATGGGCCAAAGGTGAACTCATGGAGAAGAGCCCCAAGAGGAAGTCATACCACAGCTTTCACGAGAAAGAGCTGGAGAAGCGTTGCAGAGCTCAACCTGAAGAAGTCCACCTGGAGCCAGATGGAATCACTACTTGAAATGATTTCAGCCTCTTGGGAAGAAGAGCAAGGCAGTCCTTCTAACAAATTTTCACTCCAACTGGGAAGACATGGATCCACGTACTCAGTGTTGGAGGAAGCAGACATGATCCCCATTCACAAAAGGAAAGGACAAGTCGAGAGGCTTGACAGCTACAGACCCATCAGCCTTACAAGCTTGCTAGGAAAAGCTGATGGAGAGACTTTGTCAACACAAGCTTGTCTGGCACCGTTGAAGAGCATCAGCTGCAGAGCCCTGACAGGGGCGGGCTTCCGCCAACACATATCAACAGCAGACCAGAAACATATTCATTAATGCAAAGCATTGAGACGCTTCCAAGAAATGAAAGAACACGCTTGCTGTCTGAGTGACATGGAGAAGGCTTTCGACAAGTCCTGGAATGGACTGCCTAAGGCGCTAAACGTACGGCGATGTGTGGTCCTGGGAGGAATGTACACTGGAACAGCCAGTACTACACCAACCGCCAAGCCCGAGATAAAGATTCAGGGCCAAAAGAGCAAGAAGAAGGTGCTGTGACAGGGAGTACACAAGGAGAGTCCTTTCGTCCAACCTGTACTCATCTTTAAAGGATGACAACGTCAGAGATCTGCCAATAGGGACACCTGAAGCGATCTATGCAATCCCTGGTGGCTATGGACTCTGAAGAGATACACCACTACAGCACAGGTACGCCTCCAAACTGCGCTCAAAAGAGATCAGCGCCTGGACCAAGAATGGCTTGTCCTCTGTCAAACTGCAGAGCAAAACAACCTACACAGACTTCAGCACTATCCAGCAAGAAGCAAGAGGCAAGCTGACTCTGAACAACCAAAGACTTGCAGAGGAACCCACAGCTACCTACACTGGGAGTGGTACCTTTGACCGTCAGCTCACTTGGAAACAGCAGATCACCCAGATGCTGTAGCAGGGCCAAGCTGAACTGGCGATCATGAGGAAACTTGCAGAACGGACTGGGGCTGACGGAACGTATCCTGAAGAGACTCTACAACAGGGAAGTCCGTCGTTCCTGTATTTGAGTCCTGGACGATCAGCATGGGCTCTGCATGCAAAGTCAAACCTTGACCATCTCAACAACATACAGAACCAACTCAGCGTGGTCATAACAGCGCTAAGAGATCCACCCCCAATTCTGAAGAATGGAGGAGACCACTGGGCTGCAGTCACTGAGGACAGAAGGGACCCAAAGATCCTCATCCTGGCAGCAAAATTCAAACTCCTTGAAAACCATCCAATGAACGACAGAATGAGCAGACTCCACCAAACCGCCGGTTCCGGCTGAAAGAGCAGCTTCATCCTCCAGTCCAAGAACCCTTGAAAGACAATCCCAGTCTTGATGGAATACGAAGCAAAGCCTATCGCGAGCAAATGTCACCCTACTCTTCTTGAAGAGGCAGGTAGTTCCAACAGTCGTCACCGAGCAATCCGGAGTGAGAAGAGAGATCACAGTCATACACCCAACGGAAAGCCCGGGCCATGGAGTACATCTGCAACCATACCCCCAGGAAAGACAGGACCATGTTCCTTCACAAGATGGCTCGCCACAGAAGCAACGAGGGATGTGGACTGGAAACTTCCTCCCGATACAAAGACGGAGGATGAAGAAAGTGCAATCCTCACACAGAAAATACTCCACCAACTTCCCGGAGCTGCGAGAAGCTCTCTGTGAGCAGCCATACCAGTCTCGCAGAACTCAATAAGACAACAGGGCAGGTGGGAGTTTCTCCGACGCTCTACTCCGTGCTCCAAGCCCTCAAGAACTCCCGCTGCAAAGACAGAACCATCTACTTTCAGCCCTTGTTGCCCTGAGTGACCCACAGTGGAAGAAAGGTGGTGCTACAATGGGTACCAGCACACTGTGGTATCATAGGCAACGAAAAAGCGATATTCTGGCAAAAGAGGTGCACAGAAGGAGCAGGCCAACAACCTGGTGTCATTATAATGAATCAAGACAATCGGGTGGGGGGGGGGGGGGGGGGATCCAAGGCACAGCGTAGGAATAAAATGGCGGCCTCCAGCACACCCAAACACAACCAGAAGACAAAGGAGCCATTTTGCTGGACGACGGGACAGGTCAAGATCTCCGCCTGAGGACTGACACAATCGTCTGCACCACCACATTCACACAAACTTAGCATGGACAGAGTGGAGAGTGCCCTTGTAGGTGAGGGTCCAATGACAACAGACCACATCCTCAATCTGTACACTTAATGCACATCCAGAAGGAATAACTGGCCAACACCGACAGCAGTGGAAGCCAAGTAGTACGGCACCCTGGAGGACCAGCGGTGGACGGCAGCCTTCAAATCGAGGACACGCGGAGCTAGCTCATCAAATGGGATAGCGAACGAGGAGAAGAAGAAGTTCTTCTGTCTCGGTACAGTTTAGGTTTGCAAAACCAACTAAATGTATTGAAAGAAGCAGCAGACCGCTTAGGTTTTATCAGTTAACTTGGATAAGACGAATATAGTGGTCCTTTAGATGGTGGCCACATAACAAAGGGGGGGGGGGGGGGGGGGGGGGGGGGGTGGGGGGGGGGGGGGGGGGTGAGTGACGAAAATTGTCTTATGGATATGCAGATGTTCAGTAGTTAATTCATATCCATATCTTGGAATGATATTTTCAACAAAATGGACTTTCCGTTACGCATGGAAGATCTCTAAGAAAAGGGAAAAAAAGGAACTCTGAAATTCTTAATCCCTGAGAAAACTGAATTTTACCAGACTGGTAAATTTGGAAAAGGTTTGAATACACACATAAAACCTCTTCTTACTTATGCAGCTGAAAAATTTGGGCCTTACATGAAAATCGCAGATTCGACCAAAGTACATACTATGCTATGAAGCGTTTCCTTCAAGTACCTATTCATGTCATCCAACACCGTCTATACGGAGAAATGGCAGATACCCTTTGTATATAAGTACAGTTTGTAAATGTATTAAGTACTGTTAGATCTTGAAGCTACGCCAGTCCCGTTTGAGGCAGCACGCCTATGAATATGATGCTCTAGAAATTGAAAAGGTAAAGAAAACGGCTTATAAAAGTAAAGAAAGTCCTTTCAGAACTGGGTTTTGAATAGAGTGATGACGCCAGAAGTAGGAAATGAGCAACAGTTTCATTACGGAATTTTAAAGACAGGCTTTTTGTTCTTTGGTGGCACCCCACACAGAGAGAGAGAGAGAGGGGAAGAGGAGAGAGAGAAGAGAGAAAAGGGGAGAGAGAGAGAGAGAGCGAGAGAAGGGGAAAAGGAGAGAGAAAAAGAGAGAGAGAGAGAAAAGGGGAGAGATTAATTCCCGTTTCAATTTTTAAAATTACTTTTGGGCCCTTTGGGCCCTTTAAATCAAGGGGGGGAAATTTGAACATCATTTAAAACAAACTTTTTCTATAACATTATAAAGTCAGAACAATTTTTTTACGAAACGGCAATCTCACGCAATTTTAAAAGCTTTGTAAAGTAAATTGGGGAAATTAACTGTTCTTTCACTTTTTGAAATCCCAAAAGTAAACTTAGTAAAAAAACGGGTTTTGGGAAAATTTTCTAAAAAATTTTTGGGCCGGAAATGCATTTTTATTTTTTTAAGTTATTTAAGGGGTGGAAAATAAGACAAAATAAAAAACCCCTATCCCCCTTAACCGTTTTTAAAATTTGGGGCCTACAAATCATTCTCATTAAGGGTGGGGTTTATTGGTAGTAAGCTGACAATTTTGGGGTTACCCCAAGCTAAAACTTAGCCCTCAAAAACTTTAGTGTCAATCAAAATTTAGCAAAATTAATTTTCCCCTCAGGTACTTTTAAAAAATTTTCTGTAAAACACTAAAAAATTTTCCCCCCCCTTCTTTTCAAAATTTTATCACCCTTTTTTCTGCCATCTACATGAAATTAATCTACCCTTTTAAAATAAAAAAAAGAAAAAAAAAAATTTTATTTTTCTACCCTTTTGATTTGCCCAAAACAAAACCATACCCAAAACGTAAACATTTTTTCCAGGGGATTTTTAAAAAGGGCCCAGTTTTTTTTTGCACGTAAATTTAAAATCAAACAGCTTTTTTATAGGCTTTGCGTGGTGGGCCTTGACTAAATCCATTCGAGTAAGTTTTAGCCAAAATCGAAAAAATTTAATCTGATTTAAATAATATATATATTTTGGATATGAGGGGTTTTTCCCCAAAATATTGATTTTTTGGTGTTCTTATTTAAACCCCCTTAAAAAATTTTTAAAGGGAAAATAAATGTTTTTTTACAATGGGACAGCATTATTTTAGACCCCATAATAAGCCCCGAAAAAACCTTTGGGTTTTAAATTTTGTGTTTGAAAAATTTCAAAAATAAACTAAGAGAATTGCTTTTGGGGGGGGGTCTAACATTTTTTTAAATACACACCCTTTGCATTTTTCCCTCTGCTCCCCCAAATTTTCCGGGCAGCAATTAAAAAAATCATTTCTTGTGGGAAAAAATTTCCCAAGATACTTAAATATTAAAAAATGATAGGCGGTGCCTTTTAAAGTCCATTTTTCTTTGCGGGCCAAGAAACCCGTTTTTTCAAAATACAACTCCATTATTTTTATTCATTTTCCCCATTAAAAAATTTTATTTTGAGGCGCCTTGAAAAAACAAAAACTAGTTGTGCTGTAACCAATGCAGTTTTGCTATTAACGTTATCTTTTCCTATTTTCATCTGCAAAATAAAGAATAAAAAAATTCAAAATAAGGGGGGGTTAAAAGTCCCACATGTCCCCCCTTTTCTGATCCTTCTAAGCCTAATATTTATGAATATTGAAAACAAGCAGGGCTAGCCCACATCCCTTGTTTCACCCCCCCGAGTCCCAGTTGATATAGCCCAAAATTTTTGTTTCCCACCCCGAATCTACCCTTTTACATTGTGTACATACTTTGAAGACATCAAATTTATTTCCCTTTTTGGGCCCCCTTTTTACAAGAATGGGACCATAATATATTTCTTTTAGGGAAATAAAAGGGTTTTTTTTCCAAAGTCAACAAAGCAAAACATAAAAATTTACGATTAAAGGAGAAAAGTTTCTGTACTATAGCAAATAATGTAAAATTTTATGTTTCATTTGGGGGAATTTTCCTTTTTAAACCCTGCTTGGTTTTCCCCTGTAAGTTATGTTTTTAAAATATACTCTTGGATTTAAACTATTAATAACTGGCTGAAATTTTTTAAATACTTTGCACTTTTTGGAGATCCCTCTTAGTTACCGGGTCATTTATATCATCTTTTTGAAAAGAGGGATTACAATCCCCCAAACCCCCCATCTCGGGAAATTTTTCTTTTTCCCAAATAGTGTATTAAAAAATTTTCCCACAAGAAATTAAATGACCCCGTTTCCCCCCAGCCCCTTCAGCTTTCCCCCAAATATACAATCGGGCCTAGGGGCCCTTATTATTTTTTTAATCTAGTAATGCTAAAAAACCTTTTCCCTTTTGATATAGGTCGATTATTTACTTAAGTTCTTCACCCTTTTTCATTTTCATCATCAAACATCTTTTCATAAATTTGTGCTAAACAATTTTTCCCCTTTTCGAGCAAATTTTGGAAGTGTTTAACCAGTCACTAATTGTTTTTACGTTTTTGGTTTCCCTTTTAAAGGGAAATTTTTTTTTAACATTGCCCCAGAACCCTTTTTGATTGTGCCAGGGGCCCAACTATTTTTTCAGTTAATGACTCATTATGTTTTTTTTCCCTTTCTTTTTAATGGTTTTTGGGAATTCTCGTCTTGCTCAAAAAATGGGTCATATCTTCTCGTATTTTAAAAATTTCAAAATTTTTTTCAGTAATGTTCCTTGAAACGGTTTTTACTTCTTTACATTCCTTACTTTCCCATTTTGCGGGTTTTTGTCAGTTGATTTAAGTTATTTTTTTTTTTATACAGCCTCCAGATTTTTTAAATTTTTTTATTCTTTAAACACATTTAAGGCATCAGTCCCGTTATGATGTTAGATCATTTAGCATGATCAACAATGCTAACCCCTTGCGGAATAAATTGGTTTAATTTTTGGACTGTTCCAGTTCACATTTCCCAAAATATTTTTCAGTTAACTTTCTTTTAAATCAGTTTTTTAAAGAATAGTTTTTTTCCTCAGCAAAGTTAAAGTGATTTTTCAACCGGTAAATGATCAGATTCTAATCTTTCTGAAAAATCATTTGCAAGAAGAGCAACGAAGTGAAAAAAAAATCCTTAGATAGTAAAAAATAATCGGTTTACACTATTTCCCCCCAAACAGATATATGGTATAACCCCCCATCAAAAAAATTTCATGATAAACCATTAAGAATGTTTAAAATAAGTGCAGTAACCCTATGTAACCCCCCACCACGGGAAAAAATTTTTAACTCGCCCCCCCCCGGCCCACTTTAGGCCCACAGCTGAAAATACTGGTGAGGGGCCCACCGGGGCATTTTTTGGGTTTTTTGGGAAAAATTGTTCCTTACACCCCCAAAAATTTTTGTGGCACTAACCATTTGTCCAAAAAAAACCAATTCCCTTAGTTAAAATTGAGATGTAAAAACCTAACTGAATCAAAAGAACTTTTTTTAAAAAGCCAAAAAGACCCTTTTTTTCTCCCCCAAAACTTAAGCAACCCCTTTAAAAAACCCCCCCCCTTCGAAAGCGTGTGTGAAAGCAACCCGGTTTCCCTGTGTGTCATCTAAAAAAAAAGGTTTTGGTAAAAAGTTAAAATGCCGTTGCTTAAGGAAAAAATGCGGAGATGAAAGCCAAAAAAAATTTTGAAGCCCTTTTCAAAAGGCCCTTTGGACCCGTAACCCACTTCAAATAACCCATAACCCTTTTTTATTTTTTGCCCTATAAACGTTCATTTTTATATTTAAAATTTTTTCAGAAAAATCTGTAGATTTTAAATATATTAAATATCAGAAATTTCAAAAATCAAAATTAAAACGGGTTTTTTTGGTGGAAAGGGCAGTAAATTTTAAAAAATATTTTCCATAACCTTTTTAAGCACAAAGGGCAGCTGATCTTCTGGGAGAAGATCGAATGACTACCAACATTGAACCATAATCATCACTGTCCCTTTATGGGCTGGCCCCCAAAGCTTTTGTTCCTTTCAAAAACACCAGAAATCATTAAAATAAGCATCGATATATTTTAAGCAAGCCAAAACAAAAAAACATTCTTTCCGTTGGGGTAATCCCCTTGGGCAAAGTCAAATTTTACAAAGTAAGGGAAACCTTCTGGTGGCCCCCTAGGAAAACATACAAAAACCCCTCTTCTGTAAAAACCAAAAAAAAAATTTGCGTTAGAAATACAAATTTATTGGAATTTGTTCACTTTGATTAACGGATAAAAGGGCAAAAATTTTAAAATTTTTTTAAAACAAATTTCCAATGAAAAGCCCACCCGGTTAGTAAATTTAATAGCTGTTTGCTGAATACTGTTTCCAGTAAAAAAAACACAAAATGCACCCCCCCCCCTGTTCCCCAATGTTAAACCCAAGGGATACAAAAGTCAAAAATTTAAAAAAAAAAGAAAGGAAATTTGGGCAAGTAAATTTGGGGGTTTTCTGAACTATGGGTTTAGAAACGGGCAGCTGCTCTGTTTTTTTCTCCTTAAAATTTAAATTTGTCCCTTATACCCTATTAAGACGTTGTTTTTCATGAGAAATTTTCCCCGAGCTGTTTTGAAGAATCAAAGCCTTTTTTCAAAGTAGGGTTTTCGTTTCCCCGGGTGTGGTGTTTTCACCCCGTTTTTAAAAACTTTTAATTTTTAAGAGAGCCAGCAAACGAAGGGCCCCCATTCGGTTTTGAAAATCAAAAAACCCTTTGGGGGGCGGAGTTTACCGTAGGTTTTCCCGGTATTTGTTTTGGGGGAGTTTTTCTGTGCGGTGTGGGATGAGCAAAACCCAGGGGCCACCCAAAAAAAACCTCACGAGGAAAAGAGAGAGAGGAGAGAAGGGAAAAAGAGAGAGAAGAGAGGGGAGAGGGGAGAAAGAGAGAAAAGAGAGAGAGAGAAGGGGGAGGAGGGGGAGAAGGGGGGGGAGAAACGTATAAATGCCATCCCGACTCACTTTTGCCCTTCCCAAACCCTTTTTGGGGGAAAGTGCCCCGGATTTGGGATTTATGTTCTTGACAATTTAAAACTTCAATAAAAAAAAAATAACCCATTTTCTACAAACAAACAAACTGGGGTTTGGGGTTTTCCGTTTTCAATATAATTTACAAAAATTTTTTAATTTCGTTTTTTTTAATCCTGTGTTTTACCCCGGTCCTTTTTTAATAAATCATTTTCACGCCCAAAAAAATTATCAAAAAGAGTCCTTTCTTTCAAGTGAAAAGAACTACCCGTCTTTAACTGTTTCAAAAATCTTTTAAAAATAGTTATATTTTTTTACATAAAAACCCCCCACATTATTCCGATGTTTCCATGAAACCAGTTTTGACAAAAATAAATTTTTTTTTTAAAATAAGTCAGCCATTTGGGGGTAAGAAAAAAAGAGGGGGGGGGGCAATTTTTCAAAAAAACTTTAAGGAATTACGGGGCCCCCCCCAAACAAAAAATTTTTTTTTTTAATGTGGGTTTTCTCGAAAGGGGGGGGGGCGCATCAGTTCTAAAAACGCAGGAAGTTTCTAACTACCCCCGTACTCAATATTTTAAACTTAGTGGGGTGCCCTTTTTCCTTTTAGTGTAGAAAAAATTTGAACAGTTTGAAGAGCAAAAAAACCCAATAAGCAATTCTACACAGGGGATGAGGAAACAAATCTACCCCGTTTTAAAAGTGTCCAAGAACATCCAACAAAGGGCGAACCAGACAAAAACATGTTGACTTATCTGATGCTTTCGCCAGGGGGGCCCCGCTTTACAAAATTGATTCGAACAATGAAAACAATGCAGAGTTTCAAAAAAGGGATAAACAAGAATTCTGCAAAAATTTTTTAAAAGTTCCATCTGTAAACCCGCGATGAACATATAAAAACATTGTAAAAGTTTTTAGACTGTAATACAGAACTTTTACGCCCCCACCTGATTAAAGTTAGTTTTAAGAACTGGAAAATGAAACATTTCCATAGTAGATTTCGAGTCGCTATTGTTCTTATAAAGGGCCAGCGCCACAAAAATTTCAAAAAAACAGTCTTAATGAGAAATCACAGATTTGTTCATTTCCTCTCATTGTTAGGCGGATGGCGCTCTTTCAACGCCAAATTATAAGGGGGCCCAATGCTGAGAATACTCTTAAAACGAAAGCAGCAAGGCTAAGATTGTTCTAATAATCTGAATTATCTGAAATCAAAAGGGCCCCTGAAGACCAAGAACAGTATGATCACCACTCACTGTTGGTTTTGTGGTTTAGAACTCAGGGGGGAAGCCAATCAAAAGTAAGGGGCCTGATCACATTAGGGGAAAGTTCAGGGGAGCAGCACTTTAAAATGCAACTTCAACAAAATTTTGGGACCCCTAAGACATGGAAGGCCCATCTTCTTTCATAACTTGCGGGGTTACGACCCCCCACCTTTTATAATGAAAGCGTGACGATGCCTTCAGGAGCATGTTTTGCACGTCATCAAAAAAGTACATGGTTTCATTTAAATAACATGTTTTTTAGCTCTAGCAGACAGAGGGGTTTCATTAGAGTCGCTGGCTATGTCCTTAAAGTCCTGCCCAAATAGGGAAGAAATTTTTTACCCAACCTCGTTAAAAGGGGCGTTACCTTTGGTACATGAACAGCTGGAAAGGGTTTTTAAACGAAGATACACTCCACCTAAAGGCGCGTTCTTTTCTAGTCTTAGAGGAAAGGCATCATGATTCTGATTCCCAGCATGCCAAGATCGGGGGAGAAGTTAGAGTGAAAACGAGGGGAACTATCATGCCATACTTGAGGGCTGATACTTTTTGTTGGGGATTTTTGAAAATTATAGAAGACCCATGAAACATTATGCCGGGATCCCGCGCATTTTTTTTCTGCGCCCGGGGAGGGGTTGCTTTTTAAAGTTAAAATGGAGTACAGATTGATTTTTTAAAATTTACCAATGATTAATTTTAAAAAGGGGGGTTGCGGGGGGGAATTTTGTATGGCGTGCATCAAAGTAAACAAACAACAAATACCTCTATTATGATCCAAGTAAAAGGAAACTACCCTTGTATTAGACGCAAAAATTTCTGTAGGGTTGGCAAGGGGCCCAATCATTTCCCAACGAACTTAAAGTACACGGTACGAAAAATTAAAAAGGGCATTAAAAAGGTTTTTAAACATTTTAACCCCTATCACCGGCGGCTTCATCTAGAAGTGACTTAGAATACCTATGAACTCCATCCCCGCATAATGACTATCCATTAGCAGAAAAAAAGTAAAAAGAGGCCCAAGAACCGCCAAAACTTGTGCCTAATCTTCGGGCAAAAAAATTTGTTGTATTACAGCTTCTACAATTTTTTTAAGACTGGGTTAATTTGACAGCTTTCATCGCAAAATTTTCTTTTGATCAAAACGTTCATGAAACCTACATCATAAAGAAACTGACCTCAGAAAAACCCACAAGCTAAAAAAAGACTTTTTCAAGTTGATAAAACAACAGCTGTTTGGAAAGATATGGAAAATCCGCAAAAAGCGCAAAGAGTCAGTTTGGTCCCCAAAGAAACGAAGCAAAAAACTGACTTAAAAAACCAATTACCGGATTTCCCGGATTTCAGATCATTTTTTGGCAAAATGATGAAAAAAAAAAAAGTAAATTGGACAAAACCTGTATTTATTGGGTTTTACCTTTTTTGAATTAAAAAGCTTTTGGTAGATTTTTCTTTATGACGCTTAACCCTCGTTCCTACCCGATACTTAACAGAAAAAACAGTTTTTTTTATAGATACCCACTGAAACATCTATAAAACAGGGAATTAAAGTGTAAAGGGGCAGGGGGGTGGACGACAAATTGATTACCCAAAATTCGCCTTTGCATTCAATTACTAACAAAAAGGTTTTGGAAAGATGGGGATAAATTTTATCCGGAAAGGTGATCAAGGATTTGTTTTTTAAGGAAAAAAGTACAAAATTCGGCAGGAAAAAAATCATTAAGAAAGCAAAGGGAATATCTCGCAGCGTTGGCAGTAAAACATATCACATGACAACTACAAAAAAGCATTGTTTGGCAAAAAACCATCTTGTCAAGTAAAAACGATTAATCTACAGAGATCAACACAACATTGTAAAAAGAACATTAATAGAACAAACACAAAACGGTGTTTGTTAACCCAGTTTTCATATCAATGGGCACTGGGGCCCGCAAAAAAGGGGGGTTTATATTTTTCACAACTTTTTTTTAAAAGTCAATCATAGCTTCATAAAATTTCTTTTAAAACTTTTCTCATGTTTCTTGATGCTTCAAATTTTTTTTTTATTTTTTAAAGATATTCTTTTTCCCTTTTTGGGGTTTTTGTGAGGGCGGGATGTTTTACAGCAGATTAATCCCCGAAAATGTTCCTTAATAGCTTACACCTGAAATGATTCCCGATCTTTTTAAAGGGCTTTCCCTTTACCTTTCTTTTTTCTTTTTCGCATTTCCCTTCTGAGCTTCCTTTTTTAACTCAAATAATTTACTAAATTTTTTAAAAGCAACTGTGTCCGGTGGGATTATCTGCAGTTTTTCTTTCACAAAGTTTTTTGAGGGAGCGGGTTGTTTTTTTTTTGTCAGTTTTTGAAAAAATACCGGGGGATTCATTTTTACAATTCTTTTATTTCATTGGATCAAACCCCAAAACTGGATCTTTTTGCCCTGATGCGAGTGCCCCCTTTCTGCTTCCCCCGGAAAATAAAGTACCTTATTTTTCAAAAAAAGGGTAATAGTTTGCCGAAAAAGCCCTTCCTTCAAAAGCTTTTAGTTTTTCTTTGTTTGTTGTAGGGTTTTTTAGGTTTTTAAAATTCTTAAAATTTTTCCATTGCGCGCAAAATGAGGGCAGTCTTCAACCCCATTTGTTTTTCGAAGTTGTCTCAGCTTCTGTGATACTGGTAAAGAAAAAATCTTTGGGCTAATGTTTTTAAAAGTTTTCAACAAAAGCCTGTGACTGGAACCCCGGAAGCCTCTTCTAAAAGTAACTCGTGTTTTTAACAATAATTGTTTTCACTTGGCCTTTAATTTTTTATCATCGACTTGAATCATGCAGGATAATTTGGGGCCCTCGTTGGTATTCTTTTGATAGCAACAGCAACAAAGGAGCCCCTTTTTGTGTTAATGGCCCCGCATCTTTATCTTGAAGCCTGTCAAGCTGTGAGTCTATTTAAATCTTTTTTTTAAATGTATCGGGGGAAAAATAAGAAGATCCATTGAGGGGTGTCGTTTGGGTTTTGTTTTAAAAGTGTGGTCTCTGTTTCGTTGGGGCAGAAAAAAAATTTCCCAAATTGCTTGTTTAGAAAACCATTCTTTGCTGTTTTTCACTGACCCCCCCGTTTGGGCTTTAGCTTTTGTATTGCTTGATACCCTTCCAAACCTTTGGCTAAAGTTTTTTGTTCTTTTTTTATTAGCCAATATTATGGCAACAAAATACGGGAGGGTCATCCCAAAAGGCAATAAACCGATTTCTTGCATTTTTTTGTTTTTCTGTTTGGTTGATAAAGTCACAAATTTTTGGGGGGGCAATGCTATTTTTTGCCTGTACTAATAATATTTTTTTATGCTTGATAAACCCTTTTTAAATATGTAAGTGAATCCCCCTTTTTTTTTCAGTGTGCATTAATAAAATCTAACTGTCAAGCCCTGTTTTCAAGGGTTGGGGCAGCTGCTAGTTGTCCAAGCTTTTTTTGTCTTTTTCTTCGCCGTCATCCCGCAGTTTACTAAACGCAAAATTTTACTTCCCTAAAAGCAAGCGATTCACCACAGCCCCACCTATCATCATTCGACAAAAGCCTTTTTTTTATAAATGTTTTTTTTATTTACATTTTTATACTGCGGAATTTTTCCCCTTGCTTAAATAAAAAAATCTTCGTGGCAAACGAAGCGTAATAATACAACAGCTTGTAACCCAAATCTATTTCCAAAAGATTGCGGGTTTAATTTTTTAACAACTTTCCCAACTTGGTACCACATTTAGGCCCCCAAATAACAGCAGAAGGGTTACAAGGTTGGTAACATTTTTTTTCTGTCATTTTTTAAAAAAAAAAATAATTATAATTTAAAAAAACATAAAACAGGGTGGGTAAACCCGTTAACCGGATGGCGGACGTTTTTTTGACAGTGTGCACTTGATTAACTTATTTCAGTTTTTTAAGCCAACGATCGACAAAGAATGCCAAAATTAACATGTATTACCCCCCCCCCATCCGATTTTTTGGAACTTTGGTCACGGATGGGGAAAATCGGCCTGAAATGACTGTCCTAGTTGACAGCGTGCAATGTTAGGTCCCCCATAAAAGAAAAAGCAGGTACGCAGACGGGCGCAGTTGGCTCAGTTCCCCAACAATGAGTGTTGATAGGGCAAAGACACCCCAAAAAACAAAGGTGGAAAAAAGTACCCATTACCCGGGCCCCAGTGAAAGGCTTTTCAAAATTTTGTTTTTCAACCGCGAAGAACAAATGGAGGAAAAGGGGGAAGACTTTTCCCCAAACCAGCAAGATTGGGACGTTTTTTTCCCCCCCTACTCGCGATTTCTCACCGGCAAGGGGAAACCCCACGCGTACAATCCCGATGATGGAAAAAAACCTGCCTATGGAGCGAACTTGCCAAGCGGGTCATACGGGGAGGAGCTGGGGGGCTGCCCTTTCTCTCCAGACTGAGAAGAAAGCTCTTCGAGAGCGCCCGGGCCCCCCAAAAGCGAAGCAGCAGAGGGCCACCCCTGCTAGTACGGCCCCTTGCGAGCTCCCCGATCGTTTTTTTCCGAGGACGTTTCCGCTACGTACGGGGGAAAACCGCGCATCTACGGGGCGGAAGGGAGAGGGGGCCGTCGAGAGGGGGTACAGGCGAGAGAAGGCTTTCTCTGTTAAACCCAAAAGCTGAACACGGGTGAAGAGGAAAACTTTGAGGCTGTCATAGGGTCGGATACAAGCGGGGTTCCAGTGTTTCCAAAAACTTTCCCGGGGATTATTGTTGGTTTGTTTCCCGTCGGTTTTGGGACTCTGTGCTCTATGCGCGCAAAAAGGAAAGGCCCGGGGGTCCAGGGTGGAAGATCGCCCCCACGGGCCTATCAGCTGCTATTTCAGTGGGGAAACGAGGGGGACTTTTTGCCAGCAGCGGGGACGAAAAAGGGGGTGGGTGAAGACTGGACCGGACAATCTCGCGTAAATCCTTCCCAATTTAGGGAATGCATTAATTGTTTTTTTTCTTCTTTTTGGTCACGCCCCCACTTTTACCTTGCTTGGGGGGTGTCGCCGGCTCAACTGTAATAGACCAAATTAATTTAACCCGTGTGATTTTTTTCTGTTTTAAAATCGTAAATTTGAAGGCTTTAAATTGTTTTTTAATTTTGAGCTCTTTATTAATTTTTTTATCGTGGTTTTTTTGTAAAAACCTTGGGGTTCCCCCCCCCCCCCCCGACTTTGTTTGTTTAATTGGGGGGGAAGGTCTTTTGGGGTTGGGAAGTCGGGGGATCCTTTTGAGGGAAATTGGGGGAAGGAAGGGGAAAAAAAACACGCCTGTGGCCAATTTTTTTTTTTTCTATTTTTTCTTTTTTTTTTTTTCTCTCTCCGTATTTAAAATTTGGGCTTTACTCCGATAATGTATTTTAGAAGGGGGTAGTAAAATTTGATCACGGTTAACGTCATAAAATATTTACATATTTCGAGGGCGGTTTTTTGTCACGCGTACATTGTAAAGGGGGTTTAGTATAGAGGGTTCAATGCTTGTTTGGGTTGGGCGGGGGGCCCTTTTTTTAAAACAGGTTGGGGTGGTGTGTATGGCATTTTTGCTTTTCTTTGTAAATTGTCCCTTTTGTTTTTCATTCCTTTTTATTTTTTGTTAATTGGGAGGCTTGTGTGGAAGTGGGTTGTAACTGGGGCATGTAGGCCTACACTTTATTTGGATTTTTAGGATGTTGATACTAATGAGGGGTTTGAAAACTTTCTTATTATTCATTTGGGAAAGGGTTTAGGCCCAGGTGTTCTGTAAAATTTGGGGGTGTGTGACATCACTGATTTTAAAGGGGGTATCTAATGTTAGGGCCTTTTTGGAGTATTTTTCTTTTTTATTTTTACTACTTTAACCTTTCCTACCAAAACCAAAAGGCACAGGAAAGTTCATTTAAAATTGTTTTTTTAATTGAATGGGGCTAATAAAAGTAAAAAAGGAAAGATGTATTTTATTTTTTAGAAAAAAGCGCTAGTTTATTTTTCTTCAAGAGACCACTTAAAAGGGAAAACAGGGGAATTTTAAACCGAGCCGCTGGGGGGTAATGATGGCTGGTGGACGAAATAACAAAATGGGTGGCTTTTTTTTTTAATAAAAACTTTAGTCAAGATCATGATTTATAAAGCAAGCATGGTTGTTCATGCAGAATTTCAATTTAAAAAAAAAAATTTACTTTGGGAACTATACGGGGCCCAGTGGGGGGGATAGCCCCGAATTTTTTTGATTTTGTTTGTGAACCCTTAGAGCTTTGGCAACCAACATGTAATATAACTGGAGACTGGAATGTCCCTTTAAATTTTAAAAAAGGATGTTAGAAATTTTAAAAAGTTCACCAATCGGCCAAAAAACCCGACAAAAATCATGATATAATGACTAAAAAAAATCTATTCGAGTTTTCAAGAAAATACCCCGAAAAAAGAAACTAACATGGCGGAAAATTTTAAATCTTTTTAAAAAAGAAACTTGACTACTTTGATCATGAAGATTAATGATGGGAAATTAATGATTTGCAAGATCCTGGGTATCGCCCCCTTTATTTTTTGCACATTGCTTTTTAAAAAAAATAATTTCAAAAGTGACAGACCTTTTTGGAAATTTAACAAAAGTTTATTAAAGATACAATAGTTCGGAAAAAAGAGAGTGATCTGCGAAAAAAAAAAAAAAACAGAAAGCATTAACCCGATAAACTTTGATAATAGCATAAAATTTTTAATAAAAACCCCTCTTTTTAATTGCAGATCAGCTTTTTGAGACATTAATGCTTTAAATAAGAGGCAAAACAATTTCTTTAAATACTTTAAGAAAAAAATGGATACCCAAAGAAAAACATGACCAGAAACAAAAAAAAAAAAACATCGAACAAATTTACAAGAAAAACTATTCCCCATTTTTAAAACCAAAACAGAACGCAAAAAATCAAACACAGACTTGAAGGTATGGCAAGGCTCGGAGTTCGCGGGAACAAGGGGAAAAATGAATAAATAAATTTTTTCAATCTTGAAAAACGAAATTTTTTTGATAAATTAACCCTTTTTTGGAAAAAACATGGTTCAGTTATTTCTAGCAAAAAAAACCCCCTTTGGATAAAAAATTTATGAACAATTATACAGCTTTAGAAGTAATGAAGAAAAATTTAAGAGCCCCGGTCTCCCGTATTATCCCAGAGAAGCTCCCTTTAGGGGGATGATTACACAAAAGGGCTACTGCTCAAAAAGATGAAAAATTTTTGAGCCCCCGGGCCGGGTTTTACAGTTGAATTTTATAAATTTTCTTTGCAATATTGGGAAATTTCCTTGTACGTTCAAATTTTGAAGGTTTTTTCTAAAAAGGGCCCAATTATCCACTACCCCGCGACAGGGGAACCCTAAAAGTATCCCCAAGGAAGGGGGCGAAAAAGATTTTGAAAAACTGCGCCCCTCTCTTTGTTGAACCACATATAAGAAGCTTTTGCTTTTTGGCCAAACGATTGAAAAATGTTTTCCAAACTTATACATGAAGTCAAAGAGGTTTTTTGAAGGGCAATTTATTGGAGAAATAAGGTTGATGTAGACATGTTATTGACACTGATAAGGAAAAATTCCAGGAATGTCTTTTTTGTTACTTTTAGAAGGGGTTCGAAGCGCTCATGGGCATTCTTACATAAATGCCTTAAATTTTCAATTTGGACCCGACTTAATTAATGGGTAAGAACATTTTTTTCAAAATTTCTCTTGTATTTCTTAAAAGGCATCCCCCCTGGTTTCCGATTGAGAGAGGGGTAGACAGGGGGGCCCACATCCCCTTATCTTACCAATTTGTGCTAGGTTTGCATTAAAGATTTGCTCTAAGGCCATATTAAAAGGGAAATTAAAATTGTTAACAAGGAAACATTACTGCACAATTGCTGATGACACTTTTTTTATTCTAGAAGGTTTAAAAGATCTTTAATGAGGGGGTACGTCCTTCCCAAATTTTTTTTCAAATTTCAGGTTTTTAAAAACAATTTTGAAAGAAAAAGTTTTTGGGTTTGGGGAGCAGAAAGAAGGGGGGAATTTGTTTAGAGGGAAAAAAAATTTTGTTTGGATCCAGGTACTTCAAAAAATTCTTGGGGCAAATTTTCCCCCTAAAACAAATAGATTTACAAATTAATTTTTAAGTAAACTTTTTTAAATAAAAAGAACCTAGCTTTTTGGAAAAAAAAGAAAATAACTCCTTTTGGGAAAAAAAACTGTTTTAAAAATTTGGATTTTCAAAAGTTCATTTTTTGATTAACCAAAAGACCCCCCAAGGATTTTATTTTTGCTTTAGAAAAAGAAATTTTCATAGTTTCTTTTAAAGGAAAAAAAAAAAAATAAAAAAAATGTTTTTCAAAGCATACGGAAGGTGGATTAAAAATGTTAAAAGTAAAAAAATTTTTTTTCTTCGATGAAAATAAGTTGGGGGAAGATTTAAATTTTGAACGGGGTTGGCGAGAATTTACCAAAATTTTTCCCAAAATTTGGGCCAAAAAAAAAACTTTTTGTTAATTTTCTAAAGTTATTATGCAAGAACAATAACCCATTCTGGAATGAGGAGAAAAAACTACAAGAAACTGTGCGGGAAGGGCCGTCCATACAGTACAGATTCAGCAGATGTTTTCAATTTTCAATGTTTAAAATTTAAGAGATAAAAAAAGTTTTTTTATACGGGAAGGTGTAAAATGGCATTTCTTCATTAAACACTTTATAAGAAAAAGGGGGATTGGATGACTTCCATGAATTTAAAAAAAATTCAAGGTAAAGAACAAATTTTCTCTAAAAGGGATAAAGAATGCCTTCGCAACATTGCCAAAAAATTAAAATTTCATAACAAACCAAAAAAAATGTTTGACCAAAAGTGGTTTTGCATTAAAAAAAGGGAACAAAATGTACAAAAAAATTTTTAAAGAAAATAAAAGCCCCTCCTGCTGCTATTTATAAATGGGAAAAAAATTTTTTTAAATCTTAAAAGGAACAAATATTCCCTTTATAGTTATAAATTTCTACGACTCCCGCTTAGATGGTTCCAATGTCGACTTTTACATAATGCTGCCAACCCAAAAAACCTTTTTTAAGCAAAAATTTTTATTCACATTTTGTAACTTTTGTGTCAGAACAACAGACAATTTCCCTAGCTTTCGACTGCAAAAAAGTGCAGCGGTTTGGAAATCTTTAAAACCGCTAAGGGAAAAAAGTCAGACTGCGCAATCTGGTTCTTTAAAAGAGTTATTCTTTTGGGTCAAAAAAAATGTGGAAACTGAAAAGTTTAACTTTAAACTCTGTTTTCTAAGTTTTTTTTTACAAATGAAATGAAAAAAAACCACCCAAAATTATGTTTTCCCACAACCAACAAGATTTTTAAATTGAAAAAACTGCCTTTTTTGAATATGATTCGATCAAATTTGACAAAACCTGGTTTCCCTATTCCTCTACATTTCTGCTTTAAGGACTTTTTTTGTTTGCTTTTTGTTTGTTGCCTGTGCCAATCCCAACTTGAGTATCCCAAACCAAATAAAGCTACAACGAAACGGGAAACGTTAGTAGTAGTATTTTCCAACATAATACCATCAATATCCAAACTCTTGCGTAATTTTTCCCCCCCTTATTTTTTTTTTTTCCTCCTCTCTCTCACCTTCCCCCCCTGCCACCCCTTGATTTTCCTTGTTTTTGAGGTTATACTTTTTCATGTTGAGAGTGTGTGTGTGTTAAGTTTAGAAAACCTGCTTCTTCATAGTTTGTGCGGTGTCTGGATTTTTTTTTTTTGGGGGGGGGGGGGGGGGGGGGTACTTGTGGTTTGTTCTCTTAAGTGTCGGAAATTCTTTATGTTCTTGAACAAAAAATTTTTTGTACCCTTTCCTTTTTTTTTGTGTGTGGTGCTTGTTTTTTAAAAAAGAAAAAATTAAAAAAAAAAAACCTCTTGCAAAAAACTTTCCAGATATTAATATTCCAAAATAAAAACAGTTGCATTTGCCAACTATTTCCCCTTCATTCCTTAATACAAAGAACATAAAGACAAATGTCAAGGATACTTTTAACGATCTCTTTTTAAAAAAACTTATTTTTTTGTAAAACAGAATTTTTTTTTAATTGTTTTAATAAAACTTTGTTGATTTATGTTGGGGAGAATGTGCGAGAAAAAAAGAAAATGTTAGTGGAGGGATGAGAGAGGTGACATTAAAAAAAAAAAAAAAAAAAAAAAAAAAAACATGAACAGTGATGATCTACTACAGCTACAAGGCGGCCTAAACCTTCCCGAACTTATGAATGACCAAGTTGATGGCCAAGCTGTTATGCCCCAAAAGGAGAGGTTGTATTCTTTGGCAGCGTGTGGAAAAACAAAACAGTTCCTCGAACTGAATTCAGCATAGAACAGATTCAACAAATGTCTCCACAAGACATTATAAAGTATCATAACAGGTATGAAGCGCAGCTGGGGTCTAGAATGGTGAAAAGTGTGGGCAAAGGGTTTCTTAGTTTGTACACTAAACTAGTCATAGATTTGCTCCCATTGATTCTGAACAAGATCTTACGTATGATTTAACGCAAGATCCTGTTTTAACAAAGTCATTAGAGTCTCTAGGGTGTGATCTATACTACAGATTTGGAACATTGTTATCGCCATTAATCATGGGATTAATAACTTTTAATCATATAGATTTTGTTTCCCTTCAAAATGAACGAGCTGGAAAATCATCAGAATCGGGAAACATTGAATCAGGTGGAGAAAGTAACCAAGCCAGAAAATCAGCAGAAAACACTGAACCAGGTGGGGCCAGTGAAAAGCATCCTCACCCTGGCGTGTTAAAGCAGGAAAAAATTAGCAGAGTGGAACAGACAAAAAAATTAATGTTACAGAATATAACTCATCATGAAAACATAACACCGCCAGCGCCAGAACAAGTTGATTCAATGCCCGCTATAAAAACTCCATGTGATACAAGGGCCCCAAAGTCTTCATGAATATTGAACTTAAAACTGTTGCCATTTTTTGGCGCCATTGCTGCTGTTGGGGCAGTTATTACGGTTATAAAATATATAACCAATGGCAACAAAAACAAAAGCAATCAAAAAAATCTGAACCACTAAATGCAGAAAAAGACAACAGCACGCCAAAACCGCAATAACAAAGCATCATTTTGATCCATTTCAAATGGAATAATATTTTAAGAACTTAATTTTAAATTTTTTTAATAAAAATAGATCATGGCGTATTATAAAATGATAAAGTCAATAAATAAAGACATGGAGTCTATAAAAGACATTTCCATAGACCAGAATTGTAATCAATGTGGTGCTTAGGATGTAAGAACTTCATTAAGATCTATGCAGAAAACGCTGAGCAAGACATCCTCAACGATGACGCGTTTTTTGAGGCGTGTGTGTACTATATTAGACATTTACTATTTAAGATAAAAACATAGATTGTA
>CM031608.1:64527369-64577369 GCA_018398815.1 Conus ventricosus
TCCCAACACACACACCACAACACACACCCCACAAAAACCACACCACACCACACCCACAACACACAAAACCCACACCCCACTTGGTATGCCCCACAACACATCATCTTGTGTAACGCAACACGCATGACAGAGTGTGTTCCACAACAAAATTTTCAGTGTGACACGGTTACAAACATAACAAAGAAAAAGAACAACAATTAAAAAGCCAAGTTTTAACAATTTGCAAAAACCCATTAGCGTGTTTAAAACGCGACATCGAATAGCCGCAAAATCACCCTAAGTGTGTACTGAAAATTGAACACCCAATGTGCATGAAGGGTAGCAGTAAGTGTGCAAAAAAAAACCATTACATTTACGCATAGGCTAAAATCCACATCACCAAATGGAACCAAACCTCATCGTTAAGTGTGCAAAAAACAACTTTTTTTATATGTGACCCAACACACATTTTTAATACACATAAAAACAAAACACACTAAGTGTGCAAAACATGGACACCAGAGGGCAGCACAACACACACCCCAAAGGGTTCTCCACAAGCATAGCCCTAATTGAATCACAAAACACAACAACGTGGCATCACAACACACCAAAAAAGTGGATAACAACAGCCCCAAAAAATGTGTATCTAAACAAAAACCACTGTGGTACCAAAGCACAAACCACCAAAAGATAAAAAGCAACATCAATAAGTGGCACTACAAAAAAACACAATAAGGTATGTATACCCCAAAACATGCAAAAAAGGTACACCGCAACCAAAGGTTAGAAAAACCCCCCACACCCCCACCACCACACCACTGAGTTAAAACCCCCAGCACACACCCTATTTCATTACAAAAAACACCAAAGTGACAGTACAAAAAACACCACTAAGTGTGAATCACAAACACACACTAAGCGGCTCACAACACACCCTTTTAGTGTACACCCAAACACACACACCCACTGAGGTAAACCCCGCACACACCACTAAGTTTTCATTAAAAAATACACCCCTAAGTTGAAATCCAGAACATCACGCTGCTCACAACACACACCCCTAAGTGTACAACAAAACACCCCCCTTAGTGTTCACCCCAACAACACCATAAATGGAATCACAAGAAAACATCATAAGGTGCATAACAACACAACCACAAACTAAGTGTACATACAGCAAACCCCTCTAATGCACATCACAACAAACACCTTTTAGTGAAACCACAAACCCACCCCAAGTGCAAACACAACACACACCTTTGGTACCCTCACAACCACAGTTTTAGGTAACTACAAACCCAAAAACAAAAGGTTACACCACAACACACACACTTTGTGTACACTAAACCACCACTAAGTTACACCACAAAACCCCCCTTTTAGTGTACCCCCAAAACCCAAAAAAACCGCTTTGTGACCCCAAAACAAACCCACAAAATTTACTGACGCCAAAACCATAAAGGGACACCAGACACACATAAGTGTACTCCACAACACAAACCCTTTTTGGAACCCAAACACACACCACTAAGTGCATCCACAAACCCAAAAACCTTTTTGTGTACACACAAAACACCGCTTAGTGGCCACAACACCACCCCAAAAGGGTTTACCCCAACCACACGCTTAGTGGCACTACCAAAAACCCCACCAAAAGGTTCACCACAACACACAGCTTTTTGGGGACACCCCAACCAGCCGCTTTGGTACACAAACATACCACAAAATGTTTTACCCAACACACACCCCTTTTTGTTCACCAAACAAACACACACCATTTACTTAACCAAACACCACCCCTCTTTGTACACCACAAAAACACCGTTAAGTGTACACCACACCAAACCAACCCCTAATACACCCACAACCACACAACTTAGTTACACCACAAACAAAAACCCTTAGTGTACACCACAACACACACCACCCAGTGTACACCCCAAAAAACACCCACTTAGTTCCCACAACACACACCATAAGTGTCAACACAAACACAAAACTTGTGTAACCACAACACCACCCCTTACGTACACCACAAAACCCCACCGCGTTGTACCCACCCAACAACCATAAGTGTGCACCCCAACCCCCCACTTGTGTCACCACAAACCACCACTTTGTGAACCACAAAACCCACCACTTTTTTTAAAACCAACCACACACTAAGTTTTAACCCCCCCACACCACTTTGTGTACCCACAAACAACCAAAATTAGTGTACCACAACCACCCGCGAGGTACAAAACACACACCACTTAGTTTACACCACAACACCAAAACCGGTGTGACACCCCAAACACACCCTTAGGTCACCAAAACACCACCGCGTTGGTACCCACAACACACACCATTAAGTGTACACCACAACACCACCACATGTACACAACAACGACACAAAACACGTGCGCACCACAACACACACCACTTGAGTGTACAACCACACACACACACTACATGTACACACAACACACTCCAGAGTGCACCACAACACTCACCAACTACATACATCACAATACACACCCCTAGTGTACACCACAAACCCCACACAACTACATGTGCATCACAAGACACCCCACTAGTGTACCACAACACACACACTATATGTGCATCACAATACACACACTGAGTGTACACCACAACACACACCAAACTATGTGCACACAAACACACCCTAGTGTACACCACAACACACAACTACGTGCACACAATCACACCCTGATGTACACCAAACACACACAACTACAGTGAGTCACAAACACACCACTGAGTGTACACCACAACACACACAACTACATGTGCATCACAATACACACCTGAGTGTACACACACACAACTAACATCACAACCACAACTAGTGCATCACAAACACACTACTGAGTGTACACCACAACACACACAACTACTTACATCACAAACACACCACTAGGTACACCACAACACACACAACTGCATGTGCATCACAGCACACTGCAGAGTGTACACCACAACACAAACAACTACGTGTACACAATACACACCACTAATGTACACCACAAACCACACACAACACACATGTGATATCACCACAACACACACCACTAAGTGTACACCACAAACACACAAACTACTATGGCATCACAATACACACACTGAGTGTACACCACAACACACACAAACTACTAGTGCACTCACAATCACACACTGAGTGTACACCACAACACACACAACTACATGTGGCATCACAATACACACAACTGAGTGTACACCGCAAACACACACACAATTACAAGTTGGCATTCACAATACACACCACTGCATAGTGTACACCACAACACACACAACTACCCATGTGCATTCACAATACCACCAACTTCGCGTGTTACACCACAGCACACAAACTACATGTGCCATCACATTTTACACGCCACTGAGTTGTACAACACAACACACAAACTACAAGTGCATCACAATTACACACCACTGGAGGTGCTACAACCACAACACACAACAAAGACATGTGCATCAACATACACGCCAACTGAGTGTCCACCACAACCACACACAACTACATCGTGCATCACAATTTTACACCCACTAAGTGTAACCACACCCAACCACACAACAACTACATGTACATCACAATTACCACACCCACTGACTGTACCCCACATCACACACAAAATACATGTGCATCACAATACACACCATGAGTTGTACACACAACACACACAACTATGTGCATCCAATTACACACTGCTGAGAAGTGGAACCACAAGACACACACAACTACATGTGGCATCACAATACCACCACTGAGTGTACACCACAACACAACAACTTACCCAGGTGCATCCACCAATTACACACTGCTTGAGTGTACACCACAACACACTCAACAACATAGTGCCCATTCACAATCCACAACCCACTGATGTACACCACAACCACACACAACTAATGTGCATCACAAAAATACACACCACTAAGTGTTTACACCACAACCCACACAACAACTTACATGTGCTTCACAATACACACCATGAGTGTACACCACAACACACCACCACAACTACATGTGGCATCACATACACACTGCTGAGTTGCCACCACAAACACACACACACACACACACACACCACACAACTTACATGTGCATCACATACACACCACTGAGTGTTTTACCACCCACAACACACACAAAACTGCATGTGCATCACAATAACAACTGCTGAGTGTACACCACAACACACACAATTTACATGTGCATCAACAATTACACAACCACGTAGTGTTACACCCACAGCACCTCACAACTACCATATGCATCACAATACACACTGCTGAGTGTACACCACAACACACAACAACTACATGTGCACCACAATACCACACTGCTGAATGTACAAGAAAACGCTCACACCAAGTAATGTTTTACACCACAACACACACAAAACACACACACACACCACACACACACCCACTTACACACACACACACACACACCACACACAACAAAACACACACACCACAACACAACACACACACACACACACACTTACAAATTCACACACACCACACACACACACACCACCACACCCACACACACACCACACAATACACAACACCACACAACACACACACACACACACCCACACACCCACACACAACACACACACACACTTACACATTCACACATACACACCCACCACAACACCCACACACACCACACACCCACAACTCGCACACAACAACCACACACACACACACCACACCCACACCACCAACCACCACAATCACACACACCAAACAAACCACAACACACCAACACAACACACTTACACATGCACACACACACACACACACACACACACACAAAACACACACACACACAACACCACGCGCGCGCGCGCGTGCGCGCGTGCGTTGACGTGCACACCACACACATCATGTGCCATCACACCACACAACACCAAGCGTTCCCTACCAACAGCCCACACATCATAGGAGGTGCACTATAAATATTTTTTTTTTTGTTTTTTTTTTTTTTTTTTTTTTTTTTTTATTATTACATCACTTTTCTCACATGATTAATTCAGATGATCGGCTCAGATCGAGGAGAGAGAGAGAGAGAGTGGAGGAGAGCGAAGATATGAGAGAGTGAGAGAAGAGGGAGGAGAGGGGAGGGAGAGAGTGAGAGGGGGGGGGGGGCGGGGGGGGTTCAAGCATGAGTTGAAACGATTGGGAGGCAGTACCCACGATGGAATGGTGGAAGGGGGGGGGGGGCAATCCGGAAAGGGTGGAGGGGAAGAGGGAGAGAGAAAATGGGCAAGAAGAATATAAAACGCCGACTGTGGCTCACCCGGTCTCAACCGTTTCGACGGGCGACTCCAGAGTCGGCGTTTTTATAGTTCTCCTGACAAGTAAACCCTACAAAAAACATACTGTGTAGGATTATCCGTTTTTAATTATAAATTTACTTAAATTTTTATAGATTTCAGGTTTTTGTTAATCCTATTTTTTCATGATCATTTTCAATAACTCATTTGCGCGCAAACGTTCATCAATGAAGCTTCTATGTCTTTCTGTGAAATTTAAAAACTACAGTCTTTATAACGTGTTCTTAAAGAGGTCTTTAAAACTGAGTTATATTTTTGACATAATATCCACACATTATTCCAGCCATGTCTTCCACTGAAAGCCCGTTTTTGACAAGGTATTTCTTTTTTTTAACTATGTCTTTTTACAGCACGAAACAGTCATCTATAATAAAATAGTTGTCTGCGTTCCTTTAAACAGTTTATAAAAGTATGCTAACCACTCACTCAATTTATTGCTAGGATCAACTAAATATATGTTATCATCTGCCCATATAAACCTTCTATCATGATATGCTTTGTTAAATTCAAGTGTTGGACAGAAAATCACAATATGATCAAAATTATAGCGATAAACTGTTTGTAATAGGTCTAGGACAAATAGTGTTTTTCCACAACCAGTCTGCCCACAAATCAATGAGCAATGAGGAGTTTTTGTCATAAAGTTTAACTGCTCCATAGTTTTATAACAGAATTTAATCTAATCCAGTTATTATGTTTATCATACTCTCTGTCAAAACTTCTTCAGTATAATAAAACCCTATAAGACCTAAATGTGTAAGATTAATCCAATTCAGTTCTGTAAGATTGTTTCTATTTAAGTCAACAGTGATTTTGTTGCTTGTTGTTATAACCTTAATATCCTCACCATTGTGAAGAACGACAATGGTAACTTTAAGATGTTTAACGCCTAAGTTTTGCCAGCTAATATTAATTCCTTTTAAAAGGACGTCACTAACGCCCACAACCCCATCCCTCTCCACATCTTTTAAGACAGAAATTTCAAATATCATTGTGAACGTGTCTCCTAATTTTCTGCTTGGAAAGAACTGTAATTTTGTAGAAGCTTTCTTTAAAACCGTTTCTTTTCTGTGGAGGATGTACTGTTTTTTCCCATACGGCGTTATTTCAATCTCTTTTCGACTATTGTCCTCTGGCATAAGACTTACATGTAAAGGGCCAGAGTTGAATGCTTTTCTAAAACTTTTTTGACGGCTAAAAAATGTAAATGGGCTTATGAATTCAAATTTTATGTCCCATTCTAAATATGGTTCTAAGTGCAATTTGCTGTCAGGTTTTCGAACTATTTTATATTCATACTGGCAAGCATTATTTGCTTCTACCTTGCGCAGTGTTCTAGTTTAGGAAACTTTTGCTGTCGCCTACTTCTTTACGTTTATAATCACCATCTTTAGTGTACTCAAAACCATACAAAGCCCCTATCTCACCGTTCTGTCAAAAGTCCCGCAACGTCATGCAAGTTCTTTTTTAATTCTAATGGTTTTACAACCTCACAGCGCTATGTAATCCTGTCTCATCTGGCCCGCACGACATTTTCTAGAAAACAACTTATTATTTTATTTTAAAACCAATGTGTAGGTTATCACATTTCACAACTTTTCCCTGCTTTGTCTGCCGATTTTTATATTAAATGATCGACCCTCCCACGAACTAATCTTTTAACTGTTAAATTAGGGAATAGGATAATTTTATACTCTCCATATGCAGCTTTCCCTGACGGAGAGCGCTCTTCAAACAGTTGGGGCCTTCCTCATTATTAAGTTTTCATCAGTGCCTCAGCTCATCCAAATGAAATAGGTAATGAAATGTAATGCAGCATTGAGCGGACTTTCCCCCCTCAAAATAGTTTGGTTTTGTTTAACTGTAAAATCTATTGATTGTCAGCCGCAAACCTAAGATATTTTAGTTAGTTCTACATCAAAAAGTATTGTACTCCTTCTCTTCAGGTTTGAATGTTAAACATTGTTTTTCGAGTCGCACTGTTAAGTCTCTGAGCGTACGTAAAATGTCGATAGTTACCTCATTGGCTTCTTTTAGTGCGCAAGCCCCGTAATAAACATCGGTTTGTTAATGGCTACTTTGTCTCCGGCTTTGTCAAACTTTTTAGAATCGTTATTATTCTCCTTGGATTCTATTTACTATGAAACCATACGGACCTTTGTAAAAAATTTTCATGGAGCGCGACGTTTTGGTTCCGCATCGTTATGTAATCGATGTTTAAAAAAAACGAAGAGCGGGTCTTGAGATGTTATTGTTACAAACATTTTTTAACGAATACAAAATGATGCATTCAAATATACTGATGCAAAATTTTCGTTAGGCCGCACGACAGTATCTTAAAAATATAACAACTGATTACTCTTGACATTTCTGTGACTCAGTCTGACGCCTTTCAAGTAAAGGTGCTGAGTCTCCATTTAAACAGATATCTTAACCCTCCTATTAAAAACGACCGCATCCCGAAAGTGTGGTTTACGTCATCCGATGCAGTTTTATCAGAACAGTAACTTTCGCCGTGTTTTTGGCATCAACTGGGTTGTGGACGTTGTATATGCGATCATTTAAATACCCTGATCCTTTGGTGAGGTCAGTGTACTAGATTTCATTTCTATTACACTTCAGGGACGGATTTTGTCTGAATTGCAAAGCGCCATTGCCACTGACAAACCGCATTTAATCCTACCGCCACAGTATAGCATGACTGGCCTTTTGAAAGGCATCTGTAATGCACTTCATCTTGCTGTTTAAGAAGAACTTTAGACCCAGTTGCTTTATTCATGGTCTAGGCAACCCCTTATTTTTGGGCGGCGTTGCACAGAAAGTACTAACTATGACTGGAATCTCACTTACACAATCTTACTCTTTCAGGCACAGGGTTCACCTTGGGTCCTAGAGCAAGAGCATAAACAGCATGGACACCATTTATATTGGACACTTCTAAGGGGCCTAACTAGAGCGGATAGAACGACTAAACGATGCTTCTGTTCGTACTTACGTTTGGTGTTTACTAGTTCGCCAAGCACAAACGAGATCGGCATAACAGATCCTCTCCTGGCTTTGACGACAAAAAAATACTTAGCAAATATAGAGGACGCCTTAAATTCTACAGTTTATTTACATCAAATATAAAAAGGTACAAAAGTTTTACAATACGCAAGATCGAACGTCGACATTGTGTTGGCACTGGTTTATACATGTGACCTTCTGACTCAGGTCCAGTAGGATAATAATAAACTACAAATTAATGACTCCTTGTGGCAGGCAATGGAACAGAAGGTCGGGCGAAAAAACGAATAAATTTGACCAGTATTATAGCAAGCAGTAAACAAACACCACGACTCCGCCCATCCCAACCTCCAAGGACCAAAGCCTAAAGGTAGTTGAAGAGCGGACTCTGTTCGCGCAAGACCTGAATCTGAAAAGACGGCACTTGTTGTAGTATTAACTGGCATAGTGGTTACTTGGTCTTTATTTACTAAATATTAACCCAACTATTAGCGAACCTTAATGTCCATTAATTGTCGGCCATAAAGCAACTACTTTGCCTGCGGTAGCAAAAGCCAGTAACAACCTCCATAATATCCAGGGTCATGGTCCACGCTTTATCAGCTAATTTTTTTTTAATGAATACTTGCTAAGATGATCAAGTGTTCTTTTATACCCATGATTTATCAGGTGGAGGTGATGACGATGGAGGCACTGACCCGGGACACGCCCCGCTGTATAGCCATAACCAGTGTACTTATTGGCCAATCCTACGCTGTTATACACGCTTGTAATGTGAACTCTTGCTCTCTAAACAGCGTTTCGGATTCGTTCTGCTGCGTTGAGTCTTCATATAAAATTTTTCGACAGTTTCTCTTATTTGGATGCTTGAGATCGTAAGTGATTCGGATCGTAGACCCTCTTTTAGTATTGCCGATTTTTTATTTTCAAGATCTTTTAGTTTTGGGTTATTCATTTTTAATATCAGGCCCTAAAGCTTGCGTCATTCGCCGCAGGAAGTTTTTTTTTTCTCTTTCTATATGCTCATTAGTTTCATCACTGTTGCTCACATTTTTTTTTAATTCGTCCCTGAGGGCTCTCAAGAAACGCCACGGTCTTTTATTTTTCTATGGGTAGCCGGACCGGATCGTGAATGTTTTTTAATGCTGTTTCTTATGAAAAAAACTGGATTTGTTCTATTATTTTGTCTGCTTCTATCTATTCGTGCTGTCTGCTTAAATCTGTAAGTTCCACGATGTGTATTTTGGCATCTTTTGGGAGATATTTGCAGGTGTGTTTGGAAGTTTAGAATTTTCTCCCATCTATTTATGGTTTAACAAGCGAGGCGATTTCGTTCGCCACTTTTAAGTTTTGTCTAATTGTTTCATGCCACACACTTTGACGGGTCTGTTTATTGTCGCGGAACACGCTGCCCTTGATGTTGTTCACATACAAAATGACCGCCCTTTTATTCAAAATCATCAGGGGCTTAAATGAGGGAGGTTTAGGCCTAAACTTTGGTAAAATGATCTGACCTTGGTTCTGTTACTTTATGCCCCATTGAGGGTGTTGAGCGAAGCTTGTAATAAAGGAGTCACATTCACTTACGTCGTTTCTTCAGGATCCTACTTTCTGTTCAATTCAGCCGGCAATGAGAGCAATGAGCGGGCGCCGTGTCATAACGGTCATTGTTCACCTATGGTCGTTCCAGGACAAGAAACAAACATAATCTTTTTCGCTTCAATTTTGCCATGGATTTTAATTAATTAATTTTTATTTTGTTTTATAAAAATGTACAAGAAATATGGTTCAATTCTTGCCCGTTAGAAGACTGCAGAGTCTCCGCGGCGTGAAGGGAAAATAAACCGAAATTTAATTGTTCCAAATATCTCGACTATTGATGCAATCAAAATTTCATACTGTCAACTTTCCAGACCTAGGAGCACAATTGAAGTGATGTGCCAGGCTCTTGCCGGCTTACTTTCATAATAGAACTCGCTTTCAACAACAGACGCAGCCAGGACAGATGATCTCAGACTTTGGAGGGGCGCATCGTTATGACATTTTATAAAAACTTGAAGGGGCCAAGAATATTTCTCTTCTACAACTGCCGCCCTATTTTTACCTATTACTTGAATCCTATGGCTACGAGAATGAAAGGGTCTGATCTTGCGGTTTCAAGGAATCGAAAGTGAAGAAGCACGCTACAAACTTAGAATAGGCGCCGAACTCGGTCAGGTGAAAAAAGCAGCAAAGTCTTAGCTCTAAATTTTGCGTCTGGAAAATCGCTTTCATTTCCCTAAGATTTTGAGTTGTTATAGTGCGCATATGCGCTATACCTTTCAAGGAGCTTAAAAGACCAGCTTGTTATCTGAATAATTTTAATGAATACAATGGAGTATTATAATCTGCAAGACATCCGACGCCAAGTACGCATTTCTGAATTGCGTTAGAGTTTCGAAATGTTTAGAACACTGTCTTAGCAGGGTTGATTGCCGCATCGATATGAGTCTAAAAAATCGCAATATAATATGAAAGAGTGATTACCATTTACACATTAAAAGCAGGGCAGACATATATGGAAAATTTTAGTTTTAGCGTCTCAGTAAAATCACTTAACGGCATTTTATTGCTGTGCGAAGTGAAGAATACATTCTCGATAGACAAACCGCAAGTTTATTAATCCTAAAATACGAACTGAGTGCTATGTACAATTGAGGGTAGTCTAACCATTCTACGCTAGCGGCCTAAAACTTATCAGCTCTTTTGATGAAATAGAAATGTTCGGGAGGGTGGGCGGCATAGAATTCAACTCAGCAGACTTGCGTCTAACGATCTCACTTCCTGGTGTTAGGCTTGATGATTATTTACAACGAAATACGGCTTATGGATATGACCTCGGGCGAAGAGGATAATAAGTTGCATGGAAGTGGGAGAAATGTTGAGAGTATAACCTTCAAATTGAAAAAAGAAAAAACAGATGGCGATTCAACCATTAATGTACCTTTGTTTTATAATATGCTGCGCAGCTCAAATATTCAAGATAACAGATTTAAAAATATAGAATGCGCAGCTGAGATTTCAAAAATTAGAATGTAAATTATTTATTTTTTAAAAAAAGATGCCTGTTCGCATTATCACAAGAACTACAGGTAGCTAAAGAAGAGATAATAGAAGCCTGACATAAAAACCCTTCCGATTAACACACATTAACACAAGATTGCAACAAAAAACTAGAGCATGACCTTTCAAAAATACAGCAAAACAAAACGAATGGTATTTGCTTGCCTTTAATGCTGGTTAATATGTTAATACTGGCGCTCAACTATATGTGCACTATAGCAGGAACGAGTGTTGGTTCTTTGCACACAGGTGTTGGTGAGCCGCGCTTTACTTTAGGTGGTTAGTCTTTAGCTCTCGGCCTGTGGTATCATTAGCTGTACATGTGCTGGCCAAAAATTAAAAACTAAACTCAAAGCACAAGCATGGTTCAACTAATAACAGTAAACTTAGTTCGTTAAACTGACAATAACTAAAGCGTAGTTGACTCAAACATCAGGTGAAGACTTTAGTCGTAGACGACCGATTTTGATGACTATAAAAGCAAAAGTTTGCTCTTCAAAAAAAGAGGGCAAGTTCTTTCTAACAGCAGAACCGAGCAGATACAACAAGGCTGTTTTAACAAACGTAAACGCGGACCATTAACACTCTGTTCTTAAAGCTCTCATTAAACATCAAAGGGTGTTTATACTTTAGTTTATGGTCAAGCACAAAAGGACCGTGATATTGATTCTGATTAAAGCCTTTTTTGTTTATTTAATAAATATTTTGGTAATGTTTAGGAAAAGAAACTCAACATGAAAATAAGAACTCTGAGGGAACCAGACGATGATTGAAGGACTGCGTCGGGCGAGAGCGTTAGTCACAAGCTTTAAATGATATATCTAGAGTCATTGATCCAACAACGTACACAGGCACGTGCTTGTGATGCTAATTTTCAAGTTCAGGTTAATCTACACATACAAAGACCGCCACGTTAAAAGTAATGTTAGCTGTTTTAATCGACTTATAACAAATAATGACAGACATTCGACGTCTGGAGTTCAAATAACACCTACAGGTTTTCTTTCTGTACTGACTTAACACTCGCTTGGGCAGACAATGCTTAACGTTTGATTTGCGTGAAGAGCCAAAATGAGAGGCTTGGTTGGTCAGAGGGAGAAGTCTTAGAGATAGAATAAAACAGGCTACGTACGAGCCTCTTGTTGGCAGGTCTTACTTCCACTACTCGCATTAGTCGCAAAAAGAGCAGTTCTAACTCAGGAATTCGGACAACACAATGTTTTGTGGTGTGTTCTGGCAAGGTGGCATTACGTGCACTAACCGCCGAGAAGCGTATCTAACTATGAGCCTTACTCAATGTATTCTTAACTTTAGTGGCATATCCTTTCTGCTATGTAGAACACATTGATCAGTTTGAGAACAAAAAAACAATAACTGCTTAATGTATACAGTGGGGGATGAGAGGAAACAATTTGGCGCTATAAGTAGTGTTAAAGAAGCCACCCAATAGGCGCTCAGACAAAACGCCATGTGGACTTACTCCTAATGTCATCGCCAACGGGCTACCACATTAACATTGTAGCAAATGAGCAGATATTAGCGCCATACCTCAAAACCTGACCTCCCCAGCACAACTGTTAAAAATGTTAAACCAACGAATTTCCATTGGTAAGCGCCGCGCTGAACATATACACCCCATTTGTAAACGTTCAGTAGACTGTACTACCGTATATTACCCCACCTGGAACTAAGTTCGTTTAAGAACTGGCAACAAACTGCCAAAATTTCTCCATACGTAGTTTACGCAGACTTCGAGTGCTTATTGTTCCTTGAGGGGCAAACCCCCCAGAAGGTTCAAAAACCCGTTTAATGAGTAATTCTATCTGATCTGTTCATTTGCCTTATTATTGTCAGGTCGGATGGGGTTCATTCAAAGCCAGAGATTATACTAGAGGGCCTACTGCTGCAGGATACTTTAAGAAAAACGCATGCAGGAAGTTGCGTAAGCTGTTCTATGAATGAATCTCTTCCGTATTATTATGACTCTGGAAGATCAACAACGTCTGCCTAGCGACATTGCTGATTTGTGGTTACGGTTTCATCCGACGCAACGAATCGACAGTAAGAGCATGATCACATTCGCGGAAAGTTCCGCGGAGAGGCATAACAACTGCCAACTTTACACTAAAGTATGATCCACAGAATGGACAAGCTGCCCATTTCTTTCATAACTTGGAGGGATTACGGATCTCATTTATATTCAAGCCGTAACCACGCTTAAGGGTAACAGGCATAGCAAGTCATCAGAAAAGTTTACATGTGTTTCCTTTAATATAACATGTCTTTGTCACCCTGTCACTCTTGATACGCACTCATGACAGCTTTACTCCATACGCCAGCAATCTTTATTAATCACCACAAGGAGAATACCGAAAGTTTCTGTTCCCCTCTCTTAGGGAAAACATTTACTCCTACCACAAGCATTGCTACAAGATTTTACACCTGTCTCTCTCTCGCACTGAGAGCACACATACATGCACACTATGCTCCTCTCCCTCAACCGAGAGAAAAATCAATCTTCACAATGTATCTTATTTTCCATGAGCGAAAAAAATAGTTTCAACTTGATATTTCTTTACATGAGAGATATAAATAGTTTCCTTGTATACTTTTACAACTGAGCGATAAAATGTTTCACCTCTTGTCTCTTCTTACAGTGAGCGATAAAATAATCTAGAAAATATTTCCGCTACTATAAAGCTTATGGCATTAAATTCGTTATCCCAAAATTGGCAGGAGAATAAAACGTCATTCACTGCGGACTTGCTGCTCAAGTAAAAGCTACCTGCTTTTCAATTCCTGTCTCTTGAGACAATATAATGCCCCCTTCGAAAACTTCGTCTGGCGATACGAGTCTGACTTCTATCCGCGATTCTTTGTCTCCTTGCGCCAAGGAGCTTCACTTCTCCTGGAGTTGGTCACTGGTGGGGGCTGAACTCCCGGTGTGTTCCCCCAATGGCATCTTCAACACTCACGGGGTGAAAGATGATGGTGCAGGGGCGAAGGTAAAGGGTGCAGGGCAGAACACGAATAAGGTTCGTGTAAGTACTGTTCCAAACTTCAAATTATGAATTCTTTCTCTCTTCTTTACGTTTTCCTGTAGTTTCCCCAACTATCTATCGTCACCTGGTAATGATGGTCAGCAAAGAGGACACCTCGTCCTGTCAGGTTCGGTCTCTAGGGCATTGCTGGGTTTAAAACTGCTCTTTCCCCTTCTCTAGGTGGTGTGCGTATCCTTCGTGTTCAAACACAACATGACCCAGCACCTTACTTAGACCGCCTTGTTAATACTATCATCAGGGTCCACTTTCACCAATGACACTTCGTTTTAGAATGAGTCATACTCAAATGATTTTGGGACGCCCGCTTATAGTCAACCTATGAATCTTCTTCCTTTCATTGTGGACGGGGAAATTATTCATATCACTAACTTCATGTGATGGAGCGTTCACATTGCCTTGATGTGAGGCTACGTCACTTGACACCCCATCCTGGGAGTGGAAAAAATTTTCTCAGAATTTTTTTTCAACAAGGATATACAAATTCACTTACACACATCTTCAGCATGCATCTCCAAATGTGTAACCTTCCACATGATCACCCACTTAATAATCAAAGTATAGATCAATCACCATGATCACCATAAATAGCATGTTTACCAATTTCAATCTTTTCACAAAAAACATTCATTAAACTTGATCACACTTCACAAAATTAATTTCACAAATTACATGGATAAACAATTAGGGATATTAAATTCAAGACAAATTGTGTTCCTACAATAGATGTGGTAAGCACATTTTCCTTGATCATTGTCTCACATCTATGTTTCAAACCTCATGAAAATGAGAATATTTCCAAGTGCAATGTTTCTCCAAGAATGTAACCAAAAATAAACTAGTTTTAAACATAGTTTTTTTGCCACATGTAGTGTTATCATTCCAATGCACACGTACATGCTTTCTTGTTGGACCACTGAAAAAGAAAACAGTTGGTATTGTACATTGCACATCAACCCATGCCTATATCCTTATCATTTTTACCGAGTTATTTGTCATACACATTAATACTAGATTCATCTTCCCAGCAAATTAGCTAAATAGGACATGAGTTTTATCATTGTTTCCAAAGAATCAATATGTATTCGTTCATATAAGTAGTTGTTTTGCTTGCAACCATATCGTCACTTCCAATACGCAAATTCTGGCTAATACCCACTTGATTTAATCGTCAGTGTTAGATACAATGCCACGGTACAAGTGATCACACGTAATCTTCGCCAAGCAAAAACAGGAATAGTCTTTCTTGAGGCCAGTTTACTTTGTCATGATATTCACGAACGTGGACAACAAAATCAGCCATGACATATGTGCTTCAGGTGGTTCAACAGTTACAACTGGAATTCCTGCAAAGCCAAAGACCACTTAATAACGTTCGTTTTAGTCTTTGTCGAATTTCTAGTAGTCAGTGGGCCTATGGTAGTGTAACTGCACTTTCTTCAGTCAAGAATGGCGAATTCTCACATGCCCTATACAGTGCCAAGCACTTCTTCAAAAGTGGAGTATTTCTCCTGTGTCTTTGGAGAATTTTACTGGCGTTCATTGTATGGATGTACAAAGCACTTTTTTCTTCAGTACGACAGATTAGCAAATGGCATCAGTTTTAACCAATACAAGTCTTCTGGAGGGGGCGTCACAATTAGCCCGGCACAGCGTGGGTGTTTGGAAAAACTCAAAGCTTCTGGGACTCCTCCGACCAACAATCTTTTGTTCTTCGTCCTTTCGTAGTACGCAAAGGGGACGGTCAGTGCCGCACAATTGGGGTTAATATGTTCTTAGTAAGAAACACACGATGAGTGACCTGATCAAGTTTCTTTGTAAGTGGGTTTGTGTACGGATCAAAATCTTTTCCACTTTTTTCCCCTCTGGCATATTTTTCGCCCTGAAACTAGTGTGCCCAAAAATCGGGCGTATAGGCACCGGCGAATTTTTAGCTGGTCATGATTGCAACCACAATTGAGTCTGCAAAAACCAGCTCGTAGTTACGAAACGGAGGGTAACTCATGACTTTGCAGCAACAAAAGTCATCCAAACAATGATGCACCATAATGGGGAGTTTCGGGTGTATTTGGAACAGCAGTGGGTCATTTTGAAACAAATGGCATTATCGGCACTGGAATATCAACATAAAAACACAAAAAAACACAATTCAACCAAATACCAACACCAAAAGGTGGTTTGGAAACGATGTATTTCATTGTCAGTACAGCACTGGACATGCAGAACCTTTAGTCGTTACTTTCAAATCCGTTCCTTCCGAGAGCTGCCAAGCAGTTACTTCTGTCTGGGCTGGCTCGGATCGAACAGTGATCTTATTTACTTTTTGTAATGTTGCAGAAGCAGAACGCCACAGTAACATCAGGTTGACCTACATTACATGTGCGCTGATACGGAGATGTAGGGATTTCTCACCTTTTAATCAGCAATAATTGATTTTTTCTACCCTCTCATTTATTGCAAATGGGAGGGGGTCTGGTTGGTGGCCTGGTATTTCCGAAGTTACTGAAATATCTATGGGTTCCTACGTTATGTCTGGGGTCTCCGTAAACCATCCTTGAACGTCTTTCAAAATGTCTTTGAGCTGTTTGTTTGACTTGTAGCCAAATCATTCGACAGAAACCCACTTCTAGGTTTCCCTTTGTAGAAGAATGGACGGGGAACAAATCATCTGCATGATGGTAGTGTTCAATATCCTACATTTGCTGTTTTTCATAACTTTGCTCAGTCCCTGTACGAACATTGGGTACAAATTCACTGATAATGTCTGTCATGGCAACAGTTTCTGGACATAGGACATATCACTCACGAACTGATTGTGGTCAACCTATGTAGTTCAACATTACTTCTTCACCATGTTTCACCTGAAATACTTTAAGTGTTTGCCATTTTTGATCTGATTCTTATAATTTTACTTCAGCAAGTTTTTCGACCACTGAAAAGGACTTCCACATAACGCCGTTGTTATGTTCATCAGTAAGTTCGCACAAGGTTTATCCCAACGTGAAGGAAGTGCCTCTGCTTTTCTGTTGAAAGACTTGAACACCTCAGTTTTCTCTCAGCTGATGTTGAGCAGTACATGCATCCTTCAAACGCTTATGCAGGTTCATACACGTCTTGTAAAACCGTTTTTACTGTCGGTATGTCGTCTTTTGGTCATTGTGGATCATTAGATCCAAGGTCCTTGGTTGCGAGTCCAAAGAAGTCAAATGGTGCGACTAAGCGTTACGTGGCCTTTCCAGTATGACAAAAGCAAAAGCCGGTATAACGATCCCATTCCTGGGGCTCTTGCCTTGCACCTTTTCACATGGACTTCAACGGTTTCATTGAACGTTCAACCTGATTCGCGTGGGGATGATAAGGGTGGTTGAACTGGGAAGAGGTTGACAACGTTGTACAATATATATCATGAGTCATAAATGAATTGCGTTCCACATCGAGGAATTTGTCTGGAAGACCACTATGGAAAATTGCAAGTAAGGGCTTCAGGCGCACGTATACTGTATCAATTTTCTTCAGGGAATCGCATTGGCTACTTGTCGGTATCCACCAAAGTCCAGATATAGCGATATCACGAAGAAGACATTGGTAAAGGTCAAACAGATAATAGTACCTTCGAAAGACGGAAGGCGGATTTTGTGCAAGGTGCATGGGAGTGACCCTTTTGAGCTTTCTTTTCGAGATGTCACATGGAGCCGCGTATTTGAACTTCTTTGTGACAGGCCAATAAACCGACATCAAGAAACTACTATAATGTTTTGATCACAGTGAGCGACAAAGGCATATGAGCGTGAGCCTGCTGTTTCTTAAGTGGTTTTGGCACAAACCTTGTCTTGATTGTCTGTCCAGGTACATGTTGAGAATGTTAGTGTCCAGTCTTAGTACGTTTGGGTTGTCCGTTTGTACGTCAGTGACAGTCTGTTTAGCCGCGCAAGTTTCGTGTCGGCGTCTTCTTCGGTCTGCTTTCCCTGCAATTTTATCTTTTAAATCTTGGGTTATCTGGAGTAAAGTTTTGGACTTTAAGGGCTTTGTAGTTTCCTGCTCTCTGGAATTTGCTTTGTATCACCGCAGAAAGGAACAAACGGATCCTCCAGCACACCTGTATATGCGACCACCTGGACATAGCCCCAATCTACGTGTCCAGGGCTGGGTTATCATTGGACACAGGCGGTAAGCAAGTCCGGATAGTACGGTGTCGGTCGACTGAAATTTACGCCAGCGGAAACGTTTAATCATGCTCCAAACGATACACTATTTGGACAGTGTTGAGTACTGGTCTAGAGCCGAAGATTTTCGTTTACAAGCAGTAGTGCTCACCAGTGTCTAGCCCCCCCGCGTGAAAATTGATCGCTCGATTTTAACAACCGGTCCATCAAAGATTGATTGGTGCAAACACAGGCCTTTTACAATCAGTGGAGACTAAGGGGGTTTTGAATCACTTTGGTTTGAAAGGGCAATTTTTCTCACAGGATATCTCACAACGACACATGAATGTCTGATCGGGAGCTGTGCTTTGTGCCTTTGTTAGGCCACGAACTGGTAAAATGTCTACGTGGTGGTATTGCAACGACTCGGGAAAGTTTGTGAGAAGTGACGGGTCTTTCCGGCGTGAGTATGGTATTGACGAAAGTCACTGAACGCTGAAAAGATTTGTCGTTTAGGATATGTATATCTTGAGGATCAAAAATGACCACGATTCCTTTCCAGTCATTCCTGTTGCTGGGATAGGTAAAGGACCGATGAGACTCAAAGATGGTAATTCTCTTTCTAGCCAGCCGTATTGGGTGAGCCGATACAATACTGATCAGCATTGACCACACATTTTCCTCACGTTTTCAAACTTGCCTTTCTTTAGGACAGAGTGGCAGATCTTTGCTCACGTTGGAAGAGTTGTTCCCTAAGACGAAGCTCTCGCAGTGACTGAACGTCTTGTTCGTTTTAGATACAATCGCCTCATCGATCAACATTGCTATGCGGAACGACAGACGGCAACGATTTCTTTTTCAGGAGCACAGCACGGAAAGTTGTGGGTGAAAACGATCAGCAGGAACATTGAAATTTTCTTAGAGGAGTTTCTTCTATCAACTGCTCAGTTAAATTTTGTTTCGTGAAGTGAGTTGGAACGTGTCCTAGCGTATACCTTACATCAACGACGCAATTAATTCACTATCTTTTGGCACCCGAGTTGCGTTGACTTTAAAAAACGGCACAAGAAAAAATAATCTATGTCATGTTTTTTCTTCAAAAAAGGCGGAACTTTGGCATCAAGGCTTGGTTGAGGCCTGGCTGCGGAAAAGATCTGGGGAATGGTGGGGTTTTTTCTGTGTATTCTTATTCAATTGAACACCGATCTCATTTAATGTTAATTTAAATTCCTTGTCGATATTTTTTCGTTAGTTTTGTAGTCTATTTTTTTTTTTTAGTTTATTTCTTCACTTTTCTAGTTACCTTTGATTTTCTTTCTTTCTCTTAGTCTGTTGTATTAAGTTGTTGACATAGTTACAGTAGTTTTTCTCCCTCAACACCCAAGCGTTCGCTAGTTTAAATATTTATCACCATCTCATAATCAATCGTCGCTACACCCCCCAAACCATCTCAAAGTATGAATAAAAATAAGGCGAATATGATGTATTAAGTTTACAAACCGTAATATTTATATAAATACAGCAATTCATTTTCGGAGTAAACACAAAAACCGTTTATAAAAACAGGGTTTAGATATAGAAAATCCAAGGAACTGTATTTTTCGCAAAAAATACTTTGCACTGTTATCAATTTTGGAATTTACAAAAAAATGAAGTTTAATACAAAATGTTTTCCTCGAACGTCACCCCCCATAACAACATCACGTTTTCTGAAACTAAATTCTTTATTAAAGTTTTCTTTCTCAACTGTTTTTATGTCAGTTTTTTTCGATCCTTCATTCCACAGAATTACACACTCCAAATGCACGCCTTCTCCACCCATGGAATATCCATATAAACAAAAATGGCATTACAAACAATTAACAAGCGGGGATAACACAACTAGGGAAACTACTAACGATGAAATGATTGAAATGAAAATAGATGAGGAGTATTGAGGAGAAGGTTTAAGAGGTTTGCAAAAAGCGGGGAGACAAGGGAAATGAAAGGCTAACCTGACCGGACCAGTAAGCGCCAATAGACGAAAAAGAACAACTCAGAAGCACCTAGTGGGTTATCTGTTCGTGCAATGGAGACGGGAAAAATCATCACTGCAAATATACACCACAAGTAATCATAAATAAATAAACCTCAATACCTATGTCCATTCACCAATCCCAGCCACATCTCACCACACTAAGCACAACAATAATCAAAAGCATAAAGATGTTCTTTGGCAGAAGCGGTGAATCAACTCACCCTAATTATTCGCGTGAGGAGGAGAGAAGTTTTATTCCCAACATCTGAGGGGCAAGGGGAGGGAAAAAAATCAATGAAACAATAGGAAAGCGCAACTCGCAAAAGATATTTATCGAAGGGAAAGACTTATTGATCCAAACGCCATGTCCTGCTAAAAGCAGCGAAGAGGTTGGGGATATCAGTCCTGGGCAAAAGGGGGTACAAAAATACCTAAACTTAGGGAAAGGCACAGCGATTCCTCAAGCCCTGCCCTTGACAGCTGGTTCGAGCAAGAGGAGGTTGAGGCTATCGGTCAGCGGAGGGGAAGGGTCAAAAAGAAATCTACACCAAAAAAAACCATCGGATGATAGCGAACAACAAGAAATGTAACCCCTAAATCTAGCCAATCGCAAAACAAAAAATGCAAACTATTATACACAATAAATATTAAACTTTCTTCTTTTTTTCCTTTTCAAAACCCTTGAGGGCACAACTAGAAATCTTTTTTTTTTCGTCAAACCTTGCGGGAACAAAATATACATCTTTTTTTTTTATAAAACCCGGGCACAAATCGAAATCTTTTCTTTATTTTTTTTTTTTTTTTTTTTTTTTCGGAGAACAACGGGCAGTACGCGGTGACGTGGATGTCGGGGTCACCTCTGTCCACCCTGTCACTTTGTACCGCCCTCCTGCCAGCATGAATCATAGCACACGAAATCTTTCCAAATACATCAAGGCGCCTACGCGAGATTTCTTTTCCCCTTTCTTTCGGGCCACCACTTTACTAATCACACAACAACTTGTCACGATTATACACCTGAATCTCTCGACTGCGGACAACATACATACGCCCTCATGGTATCTCTCTCACACGCGAGAGACAACTCAATCTTCCACACATGTATCTCTCTTAACCCTGAGAGCACAAAAGTACTCCACACTTGTCTCTCATCTTTTACATGAGAGATATACTATGTCTCACTACAGTTGTATCTTCAACTCTACAAGACGCGCTCCCACCTAGTCCAGCATGTACACCTCGGCTACCTGTCACTATCCTATAACTGCGAGTAATAAAAACATTAGTTCCGTTTATAAAGTATGGCCTTCACCTTCGTTATCCAACAATTCCGGAACATGAGCTAATAACTCGTCTCTGAGGCCTGTGCTCACCGTCAAAAGTTCTCCTGCTTTTCTTTGTATCAGCGGCCTAATATATGCCCCCGACACTCTCCGTCTGGAGCTACGAGTCTGGACCTTATACCCCCCGGACTTCTTCTGTCACTAGCGAACTGACGAGCTTCCCTCTCTCTGGGTTGGTACAGGAAGTGGCTGGACTCCGGATGTGATCCACACCAAGGATCCTCTTCCATTCCTGGGAGTGAATTGACCGATGCAGGGAGAGGGCGACGGGACAACGGCGGTGAAGGGCTCAGAAAACCACGAATAAGGTTCGTGTAAGTAACTGTTCTCAATTCACATATGAATTCTTTCCTCATTTCATTAAGTTTTCCTGTAGCTTTCCAACTATCTATCGCTCACTGGTCATGACTGGTCAGCAAAGGAGGCCACCGTCCTGACAGGTTCGTGTCTCTAGGCCATCTGCTGGGTTAAAACTGACTCTTTCCCCCTTCTCTAGTGATCGTGCATATCAGTGTTCAAAAAACATGACCAGCACCTTACCTACAGCCTTGTTAAACTCTCACTTCAGTGGTCACCTTTCACCCAATGACCAATCGTTTCTAGACTGAGTCCAATACTCACAATTATTTACTGGGGCGCCCGCTACACTAGTAAGCCATTATGATATTCTTCCCTTTAATTGTGCACGGGGAAATGCTTCATATCATAACTTTCTGTGATGGAGCGTCACATGCCCGTGTTGTGAGGCTACGTCACATGACAGTTTTTTATGGACTCTATGCAACACATGATGGGATCATTGAGTCAACTGGCTGATGTCTTAAGTCTCCTGACCATACACAGACGAATATTTAGACCAACTCTTGTTAGAAAGGGAATTTATCTTATGAGTACAATGAAACAGTTGGGAAAGGTTTGACGAAGATACCCTTCCACCTAAAGGCGCTTTTTTTCTAGTTCTTAGAGGACAGGACATCAGTGATTCTGATTCCAGCATGCACAAGATTGATGCAGAAGTAGAGTGTCAACGATGGGGAGACTCTCATGACTCCTACTTGATGTGTACATGTTTGTTGGCGGACATCTTGAACATTACTTAGAAAGACTGCATAAAATTTAGCCTGGATTCCCGCGTATTTCCATTTCTGCGCGGGATGAGTTGGGCTGCTTTCTTAAGTTTATGGAGTCCTGATTGATTTATGTCCGATTTACCTGTTCCGATGACTGAAAACGGCTTCGAGGAGAATTAGTTTTGGCCGTTCGCATCATTACCTGTCAAAGCAAACAAACAAATACTTGGCCGACTATGATAAGTAAAAGGCTAACCTAAATCTCATGTATTTAGATGCAAACAATCTGTATGGAAGGGCTATGGCACAACACTTCATTAGCCACTTTAAATGTGCAAAGGCGGGCAGTACTGAATAAAGTGCAAAGAGATTAACAAGTGGCTTTTGCGCAGATTGACGTCAGATCAACAGCGCGGATACATTCCTAGAAAGTTGATTGATATCTCTGAACTCCATGACCTATTAGATACATTTAGCAGCAGGAAAGCCTAAAGACGTATCCCAGAGAGCGCTAATATTGTGCTAATTCTTCGCGGCAAAAAAACAATTTGTTCTGTCATACAGACTTCTACAATTTATTTAAGACATGGTTTAAAGCTAACAGCGTTCATCGTATAATTGTTTCGATCACGAAAGAATCATGTCCATCCTTCATTGAAGAACACTTGATCTTAGAACTAAATCCACAGATGCTTCAGAAAAGACTTTTCAAGCTAATGAACACCAGCTGTTTTGGAAGGGACTATGGAAAACATCACAACAGAGCGCACAGATGTCGATTGGGCCCAAAGAGAACCAATGCATTAAGTGACTTCTAAAAACTAATTATCAGGACTTATAGACGCTTTCATGATCACCTTTTTGGCATAAAATGCTGAAAAAAAGAAAGTCCAATTGGGGAGGACAACATGTTTTTATTGGGTTTACTGTTTTAGATACTTATCAAGCTTTTTTTAATGTTAGAATTTCTTTATGACTACTTTAAACCTCGTATCCGCGTCAGAGCTACTTTACACGTACGATGTTTTTGTTATAGATGTCTATGAAGATATCTCTAAACGAATAGAATTAGCGTGGCTCAAGGGCATGCGGGATGGTATGCGGGGATGGTATGATACTCTGATTACCCTAAAGATTCGCCTTTACTTCAATTACATACCATGAAGGTTTTAGGAAAGTGCTGCAAGGATGGAATTATTTGGAGGGGTGATTAAGGAGTATAAATTTGGGTTTATAGTTCGAAAATGAACGATATTTCGCAGCCCAAAAAAAAAACACATTCAGAAAGCAAAAGGAATATCCGCCGTGTTGTGTGCAGTCCCAAACATATCAGAACACTAAGAAGATTGTTTGCAAATCAGACTTTTCATCTGACAGTCATACTACGATCTACTCTACCTGAGTCAAACAACAGTTGTAACCAAAGAAAGTCATTAGATAGAACAAACACTAAAACGGAGATTTGTTAACACAGAAGTTTTCATATGCAATGGTCATGAGATACAGCTAATTTTATTTATTCTTCAAAGGGTTCGCCGAGGGTTTATATTTTTCATCAACCTTGTTATTATGGTCAATCATATCTTCACAATTCTGTTGCTGAGCTTGATTTTTTTTATTATGTCAGATATTCTTTTCCCCAATTTAGGGGATTTTTGGGTAGTAGGTGATCTGGAAGTTTTAGCATGTATTGTTAATCCTCCTACATATATGTTAATGCGCAGAATTTTTTTCAAAATGATTCATGTAACATTTTTCCAGGTTCTACTTTATCATTTTGTTTCCTCTTCATTTTAGACTCACATATATTTCTGTAAACTAATTCAGCAACGGAACTGTGTTGCAAGGATTATTGCAGTCTTCTTCACAATAAGAGCTTTGAGGAGGCTGGGGTTGTTTGTTTTGTGGTCGATTCTCGTACATAATACACGGGCGGATTCATTTTTACAATTCTTTTTATTTTCCTATGGATCAAACACTCCAAATGAATCGGTTGCCCTGATGACGAGTGTCCCCTTCTGTTCCCGGTAAATAAGGTACCTTACTTTCAAACCAAAACGGTATAATAAGTTTGCGGATGAAGATCTCCTTCAACCAACAATCTTTGTTGCTTTTTGATTGCTTGTTGTACTGATTTTTTGCCTTTAAATGCTTCTCATTCTTCATTGCGAGCAAAAACTGAGGGCAGTTTTAACAATTCTTGTGTTGCCGAGAATTGTCAATCAGCTCCCTGTGATACTGGTAAGAAAAGAAGTCTTTCAGATCATGTTTGTTAAAGTTTTCAACTAACGCTCGTGATCTGTGAACTCCCTGGATGCTCTTTTAATGGTAACTCTATGTATTTAACATAATTGATTCACCACGCCCTTTAAATTCTTTTCATATCGACTTTGAATCATGCGAGGATAAGTTAAAGGGGCCCGTGGTTATCAGTTGTATGCACGGCAACAGCGAAGCCTCTTTCTGTGTAATGGTTCCGCATCTTTATTCTTGAAGCGATTGTTCAATTACTGTGACGTGGCGCTATTAAATTTTTTCGATCCTAATCGTATCATGGGGTAATATATAGAAGGTCCATTTGATGGGTGTCGTTCGGTATTGTATTCACAAAGTGTGGTCTCTGTATTCGTCTAGGGCAGGTAAATAAATTTGCCAAATCGCTTGTTTAGATAACCATTCCTTTGCTGTTTGTTCACTGACTCCCGCTGCTTGGCTTAGCTTTTTTATTGCCGTGATTCCCTTCCAATATCCTTTTGGCGAATAATAGATTTTGTTCATTTTTATTCAGCCAATATTATGTGCAACAAAATACACAACGGTCATGCCAAAGACAATAAAACATATTTCTTGCATCTTTTGTTTTTCTGATGGCTGATAAAAGTCGCTGAATTTTGGTGGGGGCAATGTCTCGATTGGTTTGCCTGTTACAAGATAATATTCTTTTATTGCTTGATCAACGTCTTTAAATGTGTAAGCTGCATGTCCCTGTTTTTTCAGTTTGTCGTTAATAAAATCTAACTGCTCAATTCTCTGCTTTTCATATTATCTTGTGCTGCAGCTAGTTGCTCCATAGCTTTGTTATGTCTTTTTCTCTCGCCGTCATCCGCAGTTTACTAAACGCATAATTACTTCCGCTAAAAGCAAGCGCATTAACCACAGCGCCGCCTATCATCATTACGAGTGAAGCCATTTTTATAAATGTATTTTTTTAATTTTACATATTATACTGTCTGGAATTATTCCTTGCTTAACTAAAAAATCTTTCGTAGCAAACGAAGCTGCAATGATAGCAATTAGCTTTGCGAATCCTCAAAGTCTAGTTTGCCAAGATCCGCTGGTTTAATTTTAACAAGCTTTTACCAAGCATTGTGTATCCTATACTTAGGCCCCAATAACAGCAGAATGGTATACAAGATTGGAACAGTCTTTTCGGCGCTCATTTTTAAAAACAAAATAATTATAATTAATAAAAACATGAACACGATGATCTACTAAACCTTCCTGAACTTATGATTACAAATGACCGGTTGATGAGCAAGCTATTATGCCAAAAAAGAAAGCTGTATTCTTTGGCAGCATGTGGAAAAACAAAACAGTTCCTCGGAAATGAATTAGCATAGAACAATTCAACAAATGTCGCCGCAAGACATTGTAAAGTATCATAACAGGTATGAAGCGCAACTAGGATCAAGAATGGTAAAAAGTGTGGGCAAACGGTTCTTAGTTTGTACACTAAACTAGTAGCAGATTTGCTCCCATTGATTCTGAACAAGATTTTATGTATGATTTAACGCAGGATCCAGTTTTAACAAAGTCATTAGAGTCTCTAGGATGTGATCTATATACAGATTTGGAACATTACTTCGCCTTAATATGGGATTAATTACTTTTAATCATATAGATTTTATTTCCCTTCAAAATGACCGAGCCAGAAATCAGCAGAATCAGAAAACATTGAATCAGGTGGAGAAAGTGAGTAAACCCCTCATCCTGGTCGTGTTGCAGCAGGGAAAAAATTAGCAGAGTGGAACAAACAAAAAAATTAATGTTACAGAATGAAAAAGTGCCAGTTGTTTTCAATGCCTGCTATAAAAACACCAGAACAAGTTAATTCTACAGCAACGCCAGGGTTGCTTACACCGCTAAAGTCTTCATGGAATATTGAACTTAAAAATGTTGTCATTTTTGGCGCCCTTGCTGCTGCCGGGGGTGGTTATTACGGTTATAAAATATATAAACAAAGACAACAAAAACCAAAGCAGTCCGAACAATCTCAACCACTAAATATAGAAGATGAACAAAAAAGCAAGCAAAACCGCCAACAACAAAAGATCATTTTGATCCATTTCAGATGCAATAATACTTTAAGAACTTAATAAATAATTATAAGTTAACTTGAATAAGAACTTAGTTGTACTTAAGGATGACTTAATTACAATCTTGAGGTAACTTAAGTTAAGAACTTGAGGTGACTTGATCAAGAACTTATTAAGAACTTGATGTGGCTTAAGTAGAAACTTAAAGGAACTTAATAAAGAACTTAATTAAAAATTAATTAAGAACTTAATTAAAAACTTGGGGCGACTTGATTAAGAACTTAATTAAAAACTTGGGGTGACTTAATTAAGAACTTAATTAAGGACTTGAGGTGACTTGGGGTGAAGGTGTTAAGTGTAATCAACTAGGCCAAGTGATCACAGTAGGGTCGTTTGGCCTAGTTTGCTTTGCAGGTCAAGTGATCACAGTAAGGTCGTTTGCCTAGTTTGCTTTGCAGGTCAAGTGATCACAGTAGGGTCGTTTGGCCTAGTTTGCCGCTGTGCTCTCTTTTCTGAAACCAGGCTTGCAACTGGCTTTGGCAGAGTTACAGCCAGTAATTGCTGTAGCCGAGCTTTTTGGCGGCTCTAATCCAGTAGTAGTACATCCGTCATTGTATATTTGGAGCATTTATATAGAGATAGTGCTGGCTAGCACACTACTCCTCTCCATACTGGAGATGTACTAAGGTCTGCCTATCCCTATCTAATTTGTTTGCCAGAACCCCGAAAATCGTCTATTCAGTTTCAAAAGTCTAATGATATTTTGACGTTTGCTACACAGTTCTTTAAATACTGTTTCCCTAGCTTGTAAAATTTTAGGATAGTTATGAAAACACACAGAAAGTTAAAATTAGTTTTCTAGCTTTAAGATTCACCCAAAGTTCACCTGGTCTTAAGAAATGAACGCCATGTTTGATGCGTTTTTTTTTTTTTAAAAAATGATTGAGCTGTCTCAAGGGAAACGCCCAACATTCAAAGGGAAGATGGATTTTTTTTTCCTTGGCCCCAAATTTCAAAATTTCAGCGCCCTTTTTTTAAAAAAAAGGGAACCCTCTCATCGATAGTTAAAACATGTATTTAACCGGCTTTTTTTGTTCAGCAATATTTCTTTTTAACCCTTATATTTTTTTTACCCAACAAAACCCTTTAAGTAGTCTTTTTTTTTCCAAAACAGTCGGTTCGCTTTTTTCCTTTTCTCCGCCCTTTTAGAAAAGCAATGCTTTTTCGGGTTTGTGGTTTGAGAACATGCTTTTTGCCTAGTTCCTTTTTTTGCAAATTTTTTTTAAAATTTGGTTTTAAAATAAAACTTGTAATTCCCTTTAAAAGGACGATTTTTTTCCCGTAAAACCCGTTAAACCATTGTTTTAAAAAAACACAACCAAGCACAGTAGAGGGCACAGTAAAAGCGTTTTCCTTTCTCGTTCGGCCCGTAAAGGGGGAAAAATGATGAAATCGGTCTTCTTGTTGGTTTAAACCCGGTCTTTTTAGCGCGTAAGGCCCCGGGACTTTAAATTTTAAATCCTGCTGATTTGGGGGCTGGTTGGGCATCAGCCCTTTGCGTGGGTTGGCATGTCTGGGCACGCAGTAAGTAATTTGGATAGTTTCGGAAATCCCTTTTACATGTTTCCCCCCGGGACCCCCGTAAAATGTTACTGCTTGCCGCCCCCCTAAAATTTTTGGGTTTTGTAAAAGCCAAATTTTTTGCGTGATTTCCCAAATTTAGGGGGGGTTTCCACTCTCTCTTTACTTTTCTTTTCAAAGCCGGGAAAGGGAGAAGGGGAGGGAGAGAAAAAGGGCATAGAAGGGGTTGGGGAAAGGGGAAGGAGATGTGTGTGTGTGTGTGTGGTGTTGTGTGTGTGTGTTGTGTATGTGTGTTGTGAAATGATGTTATTGAAAATGATCAAAAAAAACAAAAGGATTTTAAACAAAAATAAAATCTTTAAAAATTTAGGTTTTTTTGTATTAAAAAAAAATAATCCTACACAGTATGTTTTTTTGTTGGGTTTTTTCTTGTCGAGAACTATAAAAACGCCCACTCTGGAGTGCCCGGTCGAAATGGTTGGACCGGGGAGCCAAAAGTCGGGTTTAAATTGTTCCCCTTTGGAAAAGGTTTTTTTTCATGCCCCCAAAGAAAAGGTAGTGAGCATTTTTAAGTACATTTCGTTACGTTTATCAAAATGAAGGATTTCTGTTTTTAGAGGTTTTGGGTTTAAAAATGTGTTGTTTCTTTGTCTTTGGTATTAAGGGCAAAAGATGGGTCCGTCTGTCAACCCTTTTTGAAAGGGAAAACTTTTACGTTACACGTTTTGTTGCATTTTGCCCTTTTTCGTTTGTTTGTTCCCGTAATTGGGTTTTTTTTTAAAGGCAAAATTTATTTTCCCAACCCTTTTTTAGGGTTTGTTCCCCCGGTAACAGTGCTGAGTTTTGACAAGGGAAAAAAAAAGTATGCAGGGGAGGGAGAGGTTTTGTGCCACATGTCGCTAAATGATGTACAGCCAAAATTCCCCGCCGACGCCGGTGCTGTAAATTTAAATCATCTGGGAGCCGCCAAAGCTGAACTGGGTCCCCCTGTAAAAAAAAAATAAAAAACCCGCTGTTCAGGCTCTACCGACACCATGAGTGGAAAAAACATGAACTGCTTGCTTTGGTCTTTAAAACATAACGTTTTTTCCCCCAAAAACCCCCATCTATTTTTAAAATTTTTAAAGCAGGGGGGTGGAAAAACCCCGGGGCTTTATTAGTTACTTCAAGTCAAGTGGTCTGTTTCCCTATGTGTGCTTGGTTTTCCCAAATTTTATCTGGCGGGTTTCAGTGTTTTGGTCCCTTTTATCTTTTGTATCTTCATGTGCGCCAGCATAGTTAGGAAGATCAACACTACCACAGGCAGGAACACGGAATTTAAAAAAAAGAATGGTGACTTCCATCATTGTCGAAGTAAATTTAGTATGATGAAACAACGAAAGCTATGTCGCGCTGATCAATATATATGAAAACTTGATTCCAGGATTTAAAACAAAAACAAAAAACTGGTGGCGGTTGGTGTCATTTTCCAGCAGCCATTCAGAAACGGGTGTGTGGGTCTGTTTCGTTGCCTGTGCTACTACCTTGTCCATCCTGAGCTGAGTAACCAGCTCCATCTACCCAAAAGCGGTAAGTCACCTTGGCTTACACAGTCTCCATTTGCATAGTCCAGCATGCACACGGTTTCCGTGCACCTGAATCCTTGTGTATTGACAAACCATTGACCAAGATTGCGTAGTGTGACCTTCGATTCGCAAAAGACGTTGTGAGCATGCAAACTACAGTTCCGGTGAAACATGCTGGTATGAAGCTGCATTCTGGTAGGCCTACCTACCCACCGCTGTCAGGCATGGCATCGATACTGACCTGTGCAGTAGCAGAGCTGTTCTGTGCTGCAGCGCAACGACGATGATGCCGATGCATGCCAGCAATACACATGCCAGAATTACTCTCTTCTTGGATCCCATGGTTGTCTACAGTCCTCGGGTGTCCCCGTCTATCAGCTACATGCACCAGCTGGCAACCTGTAGAGATAGAGTGTGTACCTGTAGTTGGCCTAAGAAAATCAAGACTCTCTGCTAGGGAATAAAGTCAGTAGCACGATGATTGCATTTCCTTGATTCTAGTAAGCAAGGGATTGTTAGCCTGCACTTTTTTCCCGACTACATTATATATGTATGTACGCATATATGTATGTATGTATGCATGTATGACCTATGTATCTATCTATCTATTTATCTGTCTCTCTCTCTATCTAACTTTTTTTAATAACCATCTATCTACTATACATCTGTTTGTCAGTTTATATGTCTATCATATATATATATATATATATATATATATTATATATATATATATATATATATATATATATATATATATATATATATAAAATCAGAGTTAAAAGCCACACAGGACGTAAAAGTGCTCAACCAAGTAGGGAGCGACATACCAGTTTAAAATAGCTTCTTAAAGAAGGCTTCTTTTCAAATCCACAACTCTACATGAAAAAACTCATAGAGCAGACTGAAACTTTTGTGCGCAACATGAGGTGGAAAGCGTTTTTTCTTTTTGAACCCAGATGCCAAAAAGGAAGATAAAAAAACTTATGGGTTTAAGTCATGGAAATCGCCACCTATAATAGAGGAAATGAAACCTTTTGAAGAAAGCATGGAAAAACTAATAGCTAATATTGATTTCAGAAAACCACATAACAATTTCCAAACAACATTGAATAATAACATAAAACAAATCCAGAATGACAAAAAAGTATTCATAAAGGCGGACAAGACAAACAATTTCTATAAAATGGAAACTAATGAGTACTCTCAACTCATCAACAAAAATATTCAGAAAAATTATAAAAAAAGCTGATAATACCACATATGACAACATCTGCAAAAAAGAAAAAGAACTTGTGCACCAGATGGATTTAGGTGATAGGATAGAAGCAACAGCAATGAAAGAAGCCTTTATAACCCTTAAAGACCACAAACCTAACTTTCTCAACAACCCTACTTGTAGATTGATAAACCCATCAAATCTGAATTAGGCAAAATTAGTAAAAAGATCCTGGAAAAGCAATAGAGGACATAAAAACAAACACTGAATACAATCTCTGGAAAAATAGTTATGAAGTTATCCAATGGTTTAAAGAATTGAAGAAACAGACAATACAGTGTTCATTACTTTTGACATAGTGGACTTCTACCCTTCCATTGATGAGGAATTACTTACTAAAGCTCTAAGATTCGCCAACAAATATACAAATATAACAGATTCTGAGATGGAAATCATTCTCCCCCACTAAGAAAACCCTTCTCCATAGCAACAGTGAAACTTGGATTAAAAAAAAAACAGCAGACATTCCACATTCGATGTCACGATGGGATCTTATGATGGAGCTGAAACGTGTGAATTAGTTGGACTTTTCATGTTGTCTCATATACAGAAAATACTTGGTAAACAGGTTGGCTTATACAGAGATGACGGTCTTGCCACGTTAAACCTTCATTAGATAAAATTGTATTAAAGAATTATCGGCCTGTATCAAATTTGTCATTTCTATCAAAATTATTGGAGAAGATCGTTTTGGAACAAATTCTAGAACATCTCGAAAAGAATCAACTTTTGAATCCTCATCAATCTGCTTACAGACAAAGGCCATAGTTGTGAGACAGCACTCCTCCGTATAGTCAATGACCTCCTCTGCGGGCTTGACGATGGGAATGTTTCCTTATTAGCGATATTAGACCTCTCTGCAGCATTTGACACGATCGATCATAATATTTTGTTCTCACGGCTCCAAACATTTTTTGGATTCAAAGACACAGCTCTCGACTGGATTATCTCTTACTTGACTGGACGGACTCAGACAGTATGTGTACAGGGTAGATACTCAGACAGTTCTCCTCTTAGGTACGGTGTGCCTCAGGGTTCTGTACTGGGGCCAGTCCTTTTTGTGCTGTATGCTAGTCCTGTGTCTGACGTCATCAGTGGTCACGCCATGTCGCATGAGAGCTTTGCTGACGATACTCAGCTTCATCAGTCGGCTCCCATTGCTGAAATTGACTCACTGATTTCTCGGGCGTGGGGCTGCATTGCAGACCTGAAGGACTGGATGACAACCAACAAACTACAACTAACGACGACAAGACGGAACTCATGTTCTTGATAAAACAGCCTAACCATCCTTCTCTGCCTTCATCTGTCACTATCAATGACTGTACTGTCTCTGTCTCCACCTCTGTAAACCCCGCCATAGGGCCCGTCATCTTTCAGAACATTGGTCCTGGCGCGGGCAGGGAATTAAAAAAAGGAAAAAAAACTTTTAAAAAAAAAAAAAACGGGGGAGGGTTGGGGGGTTTTTTAAAAAATTTGGTTGGGGGGAAAAAAACTTAAAGGGGGAAAAACCTTTTATTTTTTAATGAACTTTTTAAAATTAAAAAAATTTTAATTTTAAAGTTTTCTTAATTTTAAAAAAAAAAAAAAAAAAAAAAAAAAAAAAAAAAAAAAAAAAAAAAAAAAACTTGGGGGCCAATTTAAAATTGGGGCCCTTTTTTAAAAAACCCTTTACAAATTAAATTTTTTTAAATTAAAGGCTTTATTTTGGGGCCGGAAAATTTTTAATTTTAATAAATTTTTTGGCCAAAACCTTTCTTGATGTTTTTGCTTTCCAAAGGAAAAGTGGTTTCTTTTTTCCCTTTTTTTCCCCTTTGAAAAGGCAATGTTCCCCTTTTTTTTGGGTTGGGGCCTGTTTCCCCCTGTTCCTTTTTTGAAAAAATTCTCTTTTTGGCGGGAAAAAAATTTGGTAATTGTGTACCGATTTTTTTTTTAAAAATTTAAACCCCTTTGTTATCCATTTTTAAAAAAAAACCCAAAACCCTTCCCAAATTTTAGAGAGACAAAAGGTTGCCTTCCATCAAGGTGGAAAGAAAAAAATGGGCTTTTGTTTTAAAGGTCAATGTAGGCCTTTTGCCCAGTTTTTTAATTAAAACCCTCCTGTAAATTTTGGTTTTAAAAAACCCACGGTTTAAAATTATTTTTCAGCAAAAGAATTCGGAATTATGGGGGCCCTTAAAAATAAACCGCCGGGAGGGGTTTTTTTTTAAACATGTTAACTGTTTTGCCGGCCCCTTAATTAGGGTTTTTCCCCCAAATTTTGCGGTTTTTTTAAAATTGGGGGGAAATTTCCCCAAAAAACTTTTCCCTTTTTTGTTCCTACCCGGGAATTTTTGAAAAAAAACCAAGAAGGGGTTTTAAAGGGCAGGGGTTAGTTGTTTTTTTTTTTGTTTGGTGCTTTTTGGTTTGGGGTTTTTGGTGCCCCCTTTTTTTTCCCGTTTTGAAAATAAAAAAAAAAATTTTTTAAAAGAAAATTTTAAAATTTCCTTAAAAAATTTTTTTAGAAAAATTTAATTTTTAAAAAACAAACCAACACAGTGAGGGAAAGGGTTTTTTTGGGTTTTCCCAGGGGGAAAATAAAAAAACGGTTTTGGGGGTTGGGTTAAAACCGGGTTTTTAGACGGGTAAGCCAAAAAGCCCCCGGCGTTTGGGTTTCTCCCCCCAAGGTTTTCTTCTGGGCAAGAAGAGGTAGTGGGATTTTCCCTAAGGTACATTTAGTTCCGTTTAAATTTAAACAGAAGGTTTTCTGTTTCCTAAATTTAGGGGGGGTGTTTTTTTTTCTTTTTTAAGCCGGGGTTTGATGGGGGGGAAGAAAAAAGGGGAATAAGGGGGTTAAGGTTAACGTAAGTTGTTGTTTTGGTTTTTTGGTTGTTTGGTTTTTTGGAAATTTTATTTTCCAAAAAACCTTTTAAAAAAAAATTTCCCAAAAAAAAGTTTATTTTAAAGAAAAAAAGGGAAAATAAAAGGGAGGGAGGGTTTTACTTGTCGGCTAAAAAAGGACTCGGAAGCCCCCCAAAGGGCCGGGGACCGACGGCTTTTGTTTTAAGGGTTTTTTTCAGCCCCCCAATGGAAAGGGGCTTTTTGTAAAAAAATTTAAAAAAACTGAAGGGGTTTTTTCTAAGAGACCTGATGTAAAAATGTGTTGTTTTGGTTTTTGGAAAACAAAGATGTTTCAAAAAAAATTTTTTAAGGAATTTTAAAGCATTTATTTGTTTTGCCCTTTTCTTTTAGTTCTTAATTTTTTCCAGGAAGTTCTTTAACTCTTTGGCTTTGGTTACTAACGTTATTTGCGGAAGTTTCGGGGGGGGTTTTGGTCCCTTTTAAAATCTTTTTTTCCTTCCCTGGACCCCGGCTGGGGGAAATAACATTCCACCGGCAAAAACAACGGAAATTTTAAAAAAAAAATGGTGTTCCCAAGGTCATGTTTTTAATGATGGAAAAACGAACTTTCCCCGGGGTCTTTGAAAACAACCCAGGTTTAAAAAAAACCCCCAAAAAAAACGGTGGGGTTGGTTCTTTTTTCCAAAGAAAGGGCCATTTCAGTGAAAAAGGGTTTTGTGGGTTTGTTTCGTTTTGGCCCTTTTATTTTTTACCTTGGCCACATTGGGGAAAGGAACATTTCCCACACCAAAACCGGGAAGGTACCCTTTGGCAAAAAATTTAGTTTTTTGAAAAATAGTAGCATGCCCTTTTAAAAAACCCCTTAAACCCTTTGGTTTTTAAAACCCAAAAAAAAAAAGGAGGGGCTTGGTTGTATTTTCGAATTCGAAAGGGGTTGGGGGGCAGGGAAAAATCCCGTTCCGGTGAAACCCAGTTTCCTAAAAAGCTTTTTCCCCTTGGCCCTTCCCTTTCCCACCCCCTGCCCGGCAGGGCCCATTTCCGTCCCCTAAACCTTTGTGTTTGCAAACCGGGGTTCTTTTGTTTCACGAAAAAAGAGGGTTTTGGGGAGCATCCCAAATAACCAAAATCCCGGTTTTAACCTCTTCTTGGATCCCAGGTTTTGGGTCTTACGCCCTTCGGGGTCCCCCGTCTATAGCTCCCATGACCAGCTGGCAACGAAATGAAAATTATTTTTGGTCCCCCCCCCCCCCCCCCCCCCCCCCCCCCCCCTTTAAAACCTGTATTTGGGCCTAAGAAAATCAAGATCTCTGTAGGGAATAAAGTCATTTGGCACGAGGGAATTGCTTTTCCCTTAAATTTTTTTAAGCAAGGGTTTGTTGGGGCCTCCCACTTTTTTCCCGACTACTTTTATATGTTTTGTACGCATATAGTATGTATGTTTGAAAGTTTGCCTATGTATCAATTTTTTTTTTTATCTGTCTCTCTCTCTAAAATTTTTTTTTTAAAATCCTTTCTATCTCCCTTTATACATTGTTTGTCATTTTTATATTTTAAATTCATAATATATATATATATTTATATATTATATATTTTTATATTAATATATTATAATATTTTCTATATATATAAAAATCGGGAGTTAAAAAGCCCACGGACGTAAAAATGCTCAAAAAGTGGGGAGGCCCTTACCTTTTTTTAAAAATTTGCTTTTTTAAAAAGGGGGTTTTTTTTTCAAATCCAAAAACTTACATAAAAAAACTCATAGAGCAGACTGAAATTTTCTGTGCGAAACATAAAGGTGGAAAGCGTTTTTTTTTTTTTGAACCCAGTTTCCCAAAAAAAGGAAAGATAAAAAAATTATGGGTTTAAGCAGGGGAATCGCCCCCTTTTAATGGGGAAATAAAACCCTTTTGAAAAAAGCAGGGAAAAAACTAAAAAGAAAATTTTTGGATTTCGGGAAAACCACTTTAAAAATTTCCAAAAAAAACTTTGAATAAAAACCTTTAAAACCCAAAATCCAAAATGACAAAAAAGTATTCATAAAGGGGGGAAAAGAAAAACAATTTCTTTTAAAGGGAAAAACTAATGGTACTCTAAAATCTCCAAAAATATTCAGAAAAAATTATAAAAAAGTGAAAATTTACCACATTTGACAACATTGCAAAAAAGAAAAAAATTTGTGCCCCAGATGGTTTGGGTGTTAGGATGAAGCAACAGCAATGAAAAAAACCCTTTTTTTAACCCTTAAAGACCACAAACCAAACTTTTCAAAAACCCCTACTTTTTGTTGAAAAAACCCTTCAAAATCTGAATTAGGAAAAATTTAGTAAAAAGATCCGGAAAAAAGCAATAGAGGACTTTAAAAACAAACACGAATACAATCTCTGGAAAAATAGTTTTTGAAGTTATCCAAGGGTTTTAAAAGGGAATTGAAAAAACGGACAAATACGGGTTTTCCCTTTAAATTTTGACATAGTGGACTTCACCCTTCCTTTGTTGGGAATTACTTACAAAAGCTCAAAGGTTTCGAAAAAAAATTATACTTTTTAACTTTTTTGGGAGAGGGAAAATTCTTTCCTCCCCCCACTAAAAACCCCTTCTCCTTTTGCCTGTGAAACTTGGATTAAAAAAAAAACAGCAGCCCTTTCCCCTTTTTCGTTTACGATGGGTTTTTTATGGAGCTAAAACTGGGGGGGGGTTGGGGGCTTTTCAGGGGGGGCTCTTTAAAAGTTTTATTTTTGGGTAAACGGGTTTGGGCTTTTCGTGTGGGGCCCCCGGGAAAACCTTTTGATTTTTGGGTTTTAAAAAGTTTACGGGGGGGGATAAAAAATTTGTCATTTTTAAAAATTTATTGGAAAAGATCGTTTTGGAAAAAAATTTTTGAACATCTCGAAAAGAATAAAAATTTTTTGAACCCTTCATCAACCCGCTTACGAAAAAGGGCCCATGGGTGGGAGACAGCCTCCCCCTTTAAAGTCAATGACCTCCTCTGGGGGGCTTGACGAGGGGAAATTGTTTCCTTATTAGCGATATTAGCCCTTTTTGCAGCATTTGACACGTCGATCATAATATTTTGTTCTCAGGGCCCCAAACATTTTTGGTTTAAAAAGAACACCCTTCGAGGGATTATTTTTTATTGACGGAGGGAAATCAGACATTTATGGGTACAGGGTTGATATCAGACGGGTTCTCCTCTTAGGTACGGTTGTGCCCCCGGTTTTTCTGTACTGGGGCAGCCCTTTTTGTGCTGTTTGCTAGTCCTGTTTTCTGAGGGTCATCGGGGTCACGCCTTTGTGCATGAGAGCTTTGCTGACGAATCAGCTTATCAGTCGGCCCCCATTGCTAAAAATTGACTCACTGATTTCTCGGGCGGGGGGGCGGGCATTGCAGCCCTTTGAAGGATGGATAAAAAACCAAAATAAAACTAAACGACGACAAGAGGGAAAACTATGTTTGTTTAAAACAGCCAAACCATCCTTTTTTGCCTTCATCTGTCATTTCAAGGGACTTACTGTCTCTGTCTACTCTGAAAACCACCCCATGGGGCCCGGGTCATCTTTCGGGGAACTTTGGGCCCTGGTCGGGGGACGGGGTTTTGTCAATGCACAAGCAAATTTTCCCCCAGGTCCCTCCCCCCATGCCCTTTTTTTTTTTTGGGCAAAACACCCAAACTGGCCCAATTCCCAAAGGAAAATGAAGACCAACACCCCGGGCCCCACCAGCAATTTTTTCGCAAAAACAACGTAAACGTGCTCCCCGGGCCCCGCCCTCAGCCCCGGGTTTTAAAACCCCAATAAAACTTTTTTGGGAGGAACTTGGCAGAGGGTTTTGGACCCCCTTTGCGTCCAGACCAGCAACAGCGGTAAAACTTCACCGGCCATCGTCCATTTTGGGGCGGGTGTCCCAAAGGGGACCATCAACCCGGGGTTCCCTCAATGAGCCAAAAGGTTTGTAAAGCGGGTTTTTCCATGAAAAATGGTGGCCCCCCACCCACGGTTATTAGGACTTCAAGCTGTTTGGGTCAGTAAATTTGGGTTTTTTTCCACACAAAAAAATATTGTGATGACTTTTTCACACTTTACGGTGTAATGAATCAAACCCGTTGAATTCTCGTTTCCACTCTGTACAATTGTGACAATAAAATTGGCCCCTTTAACCCTTCAGCTTGTTTTGTTTTCGCGTTTTTTTAGGGAAAGTCGTATATATATATTTTAAATATTATAATTTAGAGGAGAGAGAGACAAAAGGGGAGGAGAGAGGAGAGAGAGAGGGGTTGAGAGAGTGAGAGAGAGAGAGAGGAGGAGAGGGGGGAGAAAAAGAGAAAAATTTTTAATGTAAATGGGAAGAAAACACAGACTGGGAAAAATAATTTTTTTTAAGAGAGAGATGGGAGAGAGAGCGCGAAGCAGACAGAAAAAAACAGCCCAACGCATTTTTTACACGGGAACAGGCAATGACGTTGACAGCTTTTGTCTTTTAAGGGGCCCTCTGGGAGTACTTTTTGGGTTTGAAGTACTACTGACACCCGCGCTATAGACCAACGTTAGGTTTTACGGCATTTAGCTTTTTTAAACCCTGATGGTGTTTGCTTTTTTGGGTTTTTAAATGTACCCGCTAATGACCGTAGGGTTTTAACGCTTCGTAGCCCCGCTGCCTGTGCAGCTGTTGAACGTAGCGTTGAGGGACACCCCTCTTGGGAAAGGACACTGGGGTGACAGGGGAGTGTTTTCGAAAAACTAAACGGGGGGGGAAAAATTTCAGTTTTACTCTGCCCTTTTCCCAGGGTATCATGGCCAAACCAGCCCGGATGCCGTAGCACCCCCGGGAAACCTTAATTTTTCCGCCCGGCCCAAATCTCCCCGTCATTTATCTTAGTTGGACCCGGTCCTGTGGGTTGGTTTCCCTAAGCCCCCCGATTCTGAAAGGGAACCCTGAGGGGAATTGAGAAAAGAGGGGGGGGGAGGAGAAGGGGGGGGGGGCGGGAGGGGGGGAGAGGGAGGGGAGGGAGGGGGGAAAAGGGAAAGAGAAAAAGAAAGTAAATGGGCTCAAAAATTTTTTTTTCAGATACAGGTTAAAACCCCCTCACGGGAAGGGGGAATGAAAATTTTACAGGAGAAAACAAATTCCCTGGGCTTATTAAAACCCAGAGAATAAAAAAACAATTCACCCTTCATGCTACAGGCTAGAAGATTTTTTTCTACGAAGTCATTTTTTGAAACCCTGGGGGCATGTGACAAATTCCCCTGATAACTTTTTTTTTGAAACCGTCTTTGCCTTGTTGAAAATGTCAAATTTTTAAAAGAATATTTGGGTATTTTGTGGTGCTTTGATGGATAATTTAAAACCTGAAAATTTCCGAGAGGGTACAAAATAAAAAAAGTGTATTTCACCTTTTTAAGAAATGTTCCCGTTGGTGGCGGGGAAAAATTAAAAAAAAAAGCGAAGAGCACACAAAACAAAGTTTTGAAGTAACGACGTTTAATGCAGACACAAAAAGGACAAGAAATTTTGGGGCCAAATATCCCTTCCTAAAGCGAAAAAAAAAAATACAGACAAAAACTTGCAAATACCCCCCTTGTGAACCCAAAAGTGGTGAATGAAGTAGAATAGGGACAGTGGAAGAGAGGGTGGTGGAGTTCGGGGAAATAGGGGCAAAAGGGAAAGGGGTAGGGGTAAAGTGAGGAGGGGGGAAAAGGGGGAGAGGGAGAGGAGAGAAGAGAGAGAGAGAGGAGGAAAAGGAGAGGAAAGGAGGAGATGGGGAGAAGAGGGGAGAGAGGGAGAGGGGGAAAGAGAGGGGGAGAGGGGGGGGGGGGGGGGGCCCAAAAAAAAGAGAGAAGGGGAAGTAGGGGGAAGAGAGGAGAAAGAGAGAAAGAGGAGGGGAAGGAGAGGGGAGTGGGGGGGGAGGGGTTTAAATGGTATGTATTGGTGTGTTGCTTTTTAATGAATGAAATGAACAAAAAAAAGCACAATAAAAAAAGTAAATATATTGAAAAAAAAAACCCTTTTAAATGACAAAGGGGGGGGGGGGGGGGGAGAAAGGGGGGTCAGCCGCCCAAAAACATCCCCCCAAGTCTGGACCCAAGGGGGGGGGTTTCCCTACCCCAAACACCAAGGGGTGAGAGGGAAAAAAGGGGGGAACCCCCAGAAAAAACCCCCTAGCCCGACCCCACCTAAAAGCTGCAAGGCTCCCCCCCCCCCCCCCCCCCTTTAAAACCCCAACACAAAAAAAAAATTTCACTTTCCGCGGGGAAAACACAAACACACACCCAAAAACCCCACACAACCCCACACACACACACACCACACCCACCACACCACACACACACACCACACACAACATACGATCTGCGGGGCGCGCCACGAACAAAAAACCCCACGACACATACACACGCAAATAAGTGCACACATGATGGGGGGGGGGGGGGGGGTAACAATGGGGAATAAATGGGTAAATGTCAAACAGGCATACTTAAGACTCTGGGTGAAAATAGGGACGTAGGTGAGGGTAGGTGGCGCAACGAAAAAAACGGGAAAATAAGAGAAATTTAAAGCAAAAGATAAAATATGCGGTCTGATGAAGGCCCGGGAAAAACACTCCCAATGGGCCAAAAAAAAAAAATTTTTTCATTATATACACACCACATATATTTTTATTTTTTAATATATATATATATATTTATTTTTATATTTATATATTTATATATATATATATTATATTTTATATTATTTACAGATAGACAAAAAAATTTTAAGGGGGGGAAAAAAAAAGGGGGGAAGGGGGGGGAAAGGGGGAAAGGGGTGGGGGGAAAAAAAAGGGGAAAACCCAAAGAGGGGACAAAAAGAGGGGCCTAAAAGGGGGGTGAAAATATGAGGGAGGGGGGGGGAGGAGGGTTTGGGGGGGGGGAGAGAGGAGAATAGTAGAAAGGGAGAAAAATAGAGAGAAAGGGAAATAAGAAGGAAAATAAAAGAAGGAAAAAAAGGGGGAAGGAAACCCTTCGGGGGGACGTAGGAAAGGGCCCCGGACGGAGGAGGTGAGGGAGAAGAAGGGAAAGGGGGGGAGAGGGGGTAGGGGGGTAGAAAAAAGGGGGGGGGGAAAGGGGAAAAAAAAAAAAAAAGAGGGGGGGGGAGGGGGGGGGGCCAAAAGGCCCGGGGAGGAAGGGGGGATAGATACAAAAGTAAATGAGAAGAAAAAAAAAGAAAAAAATAAAGAAAATAGAAGAAAAAAAAAGACAGGAGGGCTGGGGAGCTTAACCCCACTCAGAAACTCCTGGCCAAAAAAATATGGCTGTCAAAGAAACATTCCAGTAGGCGCCCGGGTCTACGGTCACGAAGAGGCCCCTGATGCAGACCCAACCCCTGCACAGGTTTGTTTCTAAAGGGTTTAAAAGGGAAACATAAGTCATTGTCCACCCGAATTGTTTGGGGGGAAAAAAAAAAACACAGAATTGCTAAGCCCTTTTCTTTTGATGCCAGTGGATTTCTGGTGCCAGTTTTTTAAATGGGGGAGGGGCTCCATTTCCTTTTGTCTTGGGTTCATAGTTTTATGGGGCCACCCAAACCCTTATCTTGCATTGTGCGCGGAAAGGCTGGGGAAAGGGTTTAAGTGCTTGGCTTTCTGGGTTTTTCCCTGTTTTATTTAATGTCGCGAGGTGTTCCCTGAAAACTGACAGTCAAAATGCGTCGGTCTCGCCCATGTAAAAATTAGAGCAAACGGTTTTCAGTGGAGGGTGTATACCAAATTAGGGTTTGGCGTTGGGAAAAATTTTGGACAGTCATTTGCGTTTAACTGGGGGCCTTTTTTTTTCAATGGCAGTGCAGGGTGAAGGGGGAGGTTTTGCAGTTTTGGGGAGATTGCAAGGGCTTTGCTACAGAAGATTGACGTTTTGTGGGCTGGAGATGGAACGAAAAGCAAAATACGGATATTTTTTGTCCGTTTGTTGGGAACTAGAGGGGGCTGGGGAAAAAAATTTTAGCTGAGTGGGCCCAAGACTGAAGGATGTTCCCGTTGGTTTGGAAAAATTTTTCGAATGGTGGGGCCCGGTAGAAGGGTGGTTGAGAGGCTGACAACAAAGGGCGGTCTTGGTTGATTTCCCGGGGGGTTTTGGGGTTCCCGGCTTTGGACGGGCGATGGCTGGACTTTCTGGAGAGCCGATCAAGAGTTTTTGGGGGGAGTGGCGATCAAGGAAGAAACAGTTTTTATTTTTAAGTTTCCTTTTGCGTTAAAGCAGGGGTTCTAGAGCGGGGTCTGGGAGCCCCAAGAAACTGAGAATTTGGGTATGGGTTTGGGTTTTTGGGACTGGGATTTTGTGACGGTCTGTGTCGAGGTAAGATGGGGGTCCGTAGGTTTGTGTGGATGGAAGTGGAGATCCCAAATTTAATCCCGTGATGGGGAGTTCATGTCAAAAAGGGAAAATGATTTTCACTTTTTTTAGGGTATTGGTAGGTGAACCTTTTTATAGCTGGATGAAAGTTCTGGGGTTCTGTGATTTAAGGGCTTTGGGGTTTACTGAAGGGCATGGGGTTGCACCAAGTCCGTAAACGATTTTAGCGTTTTTTTTTTAGAATTCAGGGATTTGAAAAATTTGGGATTGTTGCAGGAAGCGGGGTTTTAAAGTATCCCGGAAAAAAAATGGGGTTTTTCTGGGGCCCATTTTTGGTTTCCCCGGGGGGCCCCCTGATTTGTTTGGGAAAAAGTCAAAGGAAGGTTAAAAGGGGTTGTTGGTGGGACAACTTCCACAAGGGGGAATAAAAGTGGTGTGAGGGGGAAAGGGGCTGTTCTTTCGTTGAGAAAAAAAAAAAGGGCTTGCAGTCCATTAAAGGGGAATCCCAGTTTACAGAGATGTCCCCTCGAGAGTGGAAAAGTTTTTTAGGCTGAAATTCGGTTGGGTGGAGGTTTATTTTTTGGATGAGAGCATGAGGGAGTTTTCCTTGATGAAAAGGTTTGGGGAGGGGTTTTTAAAGAGGGGGTTTTTGGGGTGGAGGGCGAGGATTCAGAAAAAATTTTTTGTGGGGCAAAAGCAGGCGAGACGATGGGGTCTACCAGGGGTGTTTTTTCCCCTTTTGAAATTTTGGGGAGAAGGTAGAAAAAATTTACTCTTTTTGGGGGGTTTTTGGGTTTTATTTTTAAAAAAGTTTAGCCGTAGGGGGTTTTAAATGGCCTTTTTTGGGCAAGGGTCCTTAATGGTTTTTTAAAAAGTTTTTTGGTCTAAAGGGGGGTGGGCTGTTCCAGTTTTCCCGGTAGTGGTGGTGTGTTGGTTTTTCCCGAGAGCCTCTGCTATTTCCCGGTTCCTTTTCCCACACCACTATTTGTCAGCTGGTTTTATGACAAAGTCAAACCTCTTGTTGGGGGGGTCAAGAGTTGAATTTCTGTGGGGGTAAGGTTTGGAAAAAAACGTGTGGGGGAGAAATTTAAATTTGCCCCTAATTTAGAGGGGGCAAATTTTTAAAGTAGCATTAACTTTATTATTCCCCCGGGTGGGGTTTCGGTACACAGGGGGTTTAAATTGTTTGTGAAAAAAAATTTATCGGGCAGGGTTGAATTTTAGTTTGGGGGGATCACCCAAACACGGCCCTCCATTTTAAGGAAAGGAAAAAAAAAGCGTTGCAGTCATGGATGACGTCGTACTTGTTGATGGAGGGCTTCCCGGGGGTGAAATTTTAGACCCCCGTTTGTACAGATTCTTCAGGGCAGACGATGGGGGAGTAGGAGGTATGGGTTTTTTACCAGTTTTTTAAAATTTGTTGTCAGTCGAAAGAGGTAAGAAAATTGTCAATTTTTAATATACTAAAGGCAATGACAGGCCCCCCCTGCCCGCCCCCCCCAAATCGAAAATTTGTCGGTTCCTTTCTTGATATGTCTTTCCTTTTAAGTAAAAAATACGGTTTTTCTCAAGTGAGTTGTGTTTAAAATGTTATATGGAGAAACTGTCGCTGAAATTTTTTGATCATGCAGGCCTATCATCTACAATTAATGATTCCTTTTCCCTTTAAACTGTTTTGGGGGGACCTGGTATTTTTAACTCCTCGGATCCAAAAAAAAACGTAAAACCATATAATTCAAATATTCCCAAACTGTTTTCCTACCAAATAGGGTCCAAAATTTTAAAAACTTTTAAATTTCTTTTTAAAAGGCAGTCTATCCTCATTTATTTTTTGCCAGTGTCAGCCCAAACCATAATCTGTTTCATGGACATTTGGGCCCTCCGTTTAAATTTTCCATAAACAACTCGTTTTGGCCCTTCGACTGTCCACATTTCGAAAACGTTTTCCCTGCGACAAATGGTTGTGCCCCTTTTTTTAACCCGTTTCTGTTTTTTTTTCAAAGCCCTTTTTTCGAAACTTAAATGTAGTATGGTTAAATTCAGAGTCAAAAGTTTATTGAGGAAAACTTTAAAAACAGCCTAATTCATTCCCAAAACAGAAATAAGAGGGAAAGACTGTTTTTTTCCTATTTTAACTATATTTTGAATGCCAAAAAATAAACCCAAAAGGGCGTTGAAAAAAAAAATTTTCCCAAAATACTTGTACTATTTTTCTACCTGAAATTTTCTCTTTCGAATGTTTTTCTCACTCGTGACAAAAAACCCACTGATTCGAAAATCAAAAATATTTCTTTCCCCCCTTTTTTTACTTTTAACATAAAATTTCTTTCAGCTTAAAACATGTTTTTTCAACAGCCCCCTTTTTAAACCCGGTATTTTTCGGAGGGGCAATTAAACAATGGGATCGCGGGAAAACTTGAAAAAATTTCTTCTCTCAGATCAAACCTAACTCTGTTTAGGATCATTTTCCCAAATTTTTTTTTAAAACCCGTTCATTAATGAAAAGTGAAAAAAAAAATAGGACTAAAAAAAATCCTTTGGCCCCAAAACCAAAGTGTATATTTAATGCAAACAGCAGTATTTCCCAGGGCCTTAGTCATTTCTTTTATTTTATTGAAGGGCACTTTTCACAAAAATGCGCTTACCTTTGTTTTCCCTTCTTTTTCACGACTGATCACAGTAATTTTTTAGAAAAACAATTTAAAAGCCTTTTTTAAAGTCCATAAAAGCAGGGATCACTGTTTTGCCCGCAGACGAAATTTTTTTGGTTTGCAGCAAACAAAAATGAAAATTTTGGGGGATTTTTGAATTTTCCCCTTTTTAAATCCGGCATGATGCCCCTTTTGTAAATCCCTTATGGCTAATTTCCCTTTTTTTTTTTTTTGGTTTCCCAAATTTTTTTAAAATAAAAATTTCCCCTTTTAAAGTCACATAAAAAAAACCCCTACAGTTGTTAAAGTCATTAACAAAGACCTTTTTTAAGTAAAGGGAAAAAATTTGGATTTTTGTCCTTTTTTGCGTTTAAAATTTTTTTTAAAAAAAATTTGGTTAAAAACATGACCCTTTTTTAAGTAAAGACTTTAAATTTTGGTTCTGTCCGTTTTTCGTTTTTTAATTCTTTTTCAAATAAAAAAGGGGGTTTTAAAGTCAACAGTAAATTTTAAAAACTGACTCAAAAAAAATGTTTTTTAAAACACTCATTATAAAAACCAAACTGGACCCGAAGTCTTACAGTTCCTTAGTCTTCTGATGGCAAGTTTAAACTTCTTCGTTTGAATTGGGCCCCGTCCCTCCGTTTTCGTCATTATCTTTAACGAAAATGCTTTTAATTTTAATCTTTTCGTTTTTTTTCTAAAAATAGTTTTGAAATGGGCCCACCACTTTTAACAGATATTTTCATTTGAAGGGTTTGGGGTTTTTTTTTTCAAAATCTTGTGTCCTGGAAATCCCTTTGGGTTTTTTTTTCACAAAAATTTGGGGGAATTTTTTTGCTGACGAAACGTTACGTACTGGGCTGTTTTTCGCAATACAGGTAGTTTTTTTTTTTTCCTTTTTCTTTTGAAACTTTAAAGTTGTTTTTTTTCTAAACTTTCCCTTTCAGGGCTCCCCGTCACGCCCCCTTACATTCATAAAACAAACCCTTCCCTTTTTTGGCTTTTTATCGTTGGGGTTCTTTTTCTTCATATGAAAAAAGCCCGGGGGGAGATTCGAACCCCCAACTCCCGAATCACCAAGGGTAATGGTCAGGCACTTACCCAAATGAGCCCCTTTTCCCCCTCCCACCCCCCCCTCCCCCTAGCTGCTCTCGTTGGCCCGGGGTCGAGGGTTACTGATTTTTCAACACTGTTAAAAAAAAAAAAAATTATTTTTTCCCCTACGTTATAGAAAATTTGGTTTTATGATGGAAGCAGACAAATTTAGTGTGCAAAATTTTTGCTTTTAAATTTTTTGGATCAAAAAGAGGGTTTTACCCAATAATTTTAAAAGGGAAAAGCAAAGAAAAGTTGTATACATTGGGTCATTTATCTTGTGCGAGTCGTGGGGGCAGGATGCGTTTTTGGCAGACCCTACCGTTCTTGATATCAACATAAAATTCGATATATTGAAAAACAGCAAACAAATTTGGGAGTTTTTTTTTACCCTTTTCAGGGGAAAAGCATTACCTTTACACAGGACCGGCACTTTTTAAAAGAAACTAAGGTTTGTGTCAGTGAGGTTTTGCCCAACGGGCAGGCGAAGGGGGTGGGGGTGGGGGGGGGGGGGCTAAAGGGTGGGGAAAAAGGGGTGAAAGGGGGGGGAAAGAAAGGTTTTTGTGTTGGTGGGGGGGGGGGGGGTTTTTCCAGTAAACGCAGATGGTTTAAAAAAATGTTGGTATTTTTGAAGGGCCCCGTCGATACCAAAGTTTTACGCAAGGGCTGAAATAAAAATTCGTTGGCCGGGCTGGAGACTGAAAGTAAAGGGGGAGTTGGGGGGGGGGGGGGGGGGGGGGGACCCTTTTAAGACGTTGATGTCCCAAAAATTGCAGGCAAAAATTTTGTTTGAAGTTTCTTGACCCTTTTGCCCCCTGTCTTTTTTTAAAATTAAAAAAAATTTAAAAACTTTTTTTTCCCCTTCACCAAAAAAAGAGATTTTTTGTATTCTTGGTATTGTGACAATGCCCGAAAAAAAAAGCTTTTTCTTCGTGATTTGGAGATTTTTTCTGCCCGGTCAGGATCCAGTGTCTTTTCTTAGGGCCCAAATTTTTTCAAAAGCAAAAACTCTATCTCAAGCGGCTGAGATGATGATGATGTGATGGATGGATGATGATGATGGTGATGTTTACGACGCCCGGGGACGACGCGACGCGCGACGGCGAATTTAAGATGATGATGATGATGATGATGTTTATGATGATGATGTTTTGATGAGGGTGATGAATTTAGCTCCCAAAGGGGAAAAATTTTGCCAAAAAATTTCTTTTTTTCAATCGGCCCTTACCCCCGGGGAAGGGGTTTAAAGGAGCATGAAAAGCAACAAAAAACTCTTTTATTAATTCACAAACTACGGTTTCCCAAAAATATATTTACCAGTAGATAAAAGGGGTTTCTCCAAACCCAAACCCCCCTTCCCTTTAAAACAGTCCCCTAATTTGCTCAAGAACACACTTTTTAAATTCTTATACAATTTTTGAATGCAAAATTTATTTTTGTTTTCTGTTAAAAATTTAACCCGTTTCTTAAAAAAGGGACCCGCAAAGGTTTAAAATTTTAAACCATTATTGAACCCAAAATTGATTATTAAGGAAGGGGAACCCTTTTATTTTAAAAAACACACTGGGTGCTATCCATTTATTTTTAAAGGTCTGTTTAGTGTTTCCGGCTTCTGAGGTCCCCTAGAAAGTATTTACCAAAAAGGGCCTTGATAATCATCTGGTGAGTTGGGATCTTAATTTTTTTTTTTGGGGAAAAGAAACCCGAAATTTTTTTTTTAGCTTCCCAAAGTTTAAATGCAATATGGACAGTTTAAAATTTATTGAATTAAAAAATTTAACACTAAAACATACAATTTCAAAAAAGGGGGGACTTTCAATGCAACAGGGGGCCCGGGGAAACCCTTTTGAGTGTTTCGAAAAAACGGCTTGCAGGTGAATTTTCCCTGATGGAAATAAGATGTTCCGGGATCTGGCTTCGGGTTTAAGGGCGGGTTTCCCCTGTTTCAACCCACGTTTTAATCTAAAAAAGACAACACTTCAAACAGAGGGAAAAACTAAGTAGAAAAGTGATATCTTTTCCCTTTCTGATGGGAATTTTCACGAAATTAAGACGTTTCAATATCTTTGTTCTTTATTATAAACATTTTTTTTTTAATTGAAAAGAAAAAAATGTTTCTTTCTCTGTTGGTAATTCCTCATAAGTTTTAGGTTCTTTTTTCATGCCCCAGTTTTAGATGTGGAGGATACCCTTTAGGGGAAAGGGCGGTTTTTCCCCTGGTCCCCTGCTATAGGGTTCCCTTTAAAGTGAGTAGAAAAGGGCATTTTTTCCTTGACCGCTGTTCCCCGTCGCCATTTGGGGGGGGAAAGAAAATGAAGTATGCATTCTGTGTGTGTTGGGGGGTGTGTGTGTGTTGTGTGTGTGTTGTGTGTGTGTGTGTGTGTGTGTGTGTTGTGTGTGTGTGTGTGTGTGGGGTGTTGTGGTGTGGGGTGTGTGTGTGTGTGATTTTTTTTCTTTCCCCTTTTTTTTCTTGGGGGGGGGGGGGGGGGGCGGTGCGCGTGGGGTTTTCTTCCGGCGCGAGTTTAGGAACCGACCGGGGTTTACGGGCCGTGGCGCACGGACCACAGGGAGTTGAGCCAAAGTACAGCTCCTCCAAGAAGTGTGTTTCGGACTGGGAGCCTCCGGAAGTCTAGAGCATCGCGCAAGCGGGCAGCCTCAGCACGTCGAGAGGCTCTAGGTAAGGTTCCCAAAGCTGGCCCAGCAGAAAGTGGACCTTCATTAACCTCTAGTACTATTTGGAGGACTGCGAGTGAGGAGGCAGGAAGACACTACTCGGCTTCGGCCAAGAGGAGGATGAAGAAAAAAACAGGCTAAGCTGCCTAAGGCGATTCCCAGCGCCACCTTCACACCCCTCTTCGGTCGGGCCGAGGGAGGCCGTCCCTGTAGCCAGTCACACTCGGCCAGTCGAGTCCGGGAGGAAGAGTGTATGCTACGGGCTATTATTATGTGATCATACAGTCCTATCATCTACAAACTGTTGGTAAGACCTGGTATTTTGAACATCCTCGGCATCCAAAACAAACGTAAAACCATATAAATTCAAATATTCCTAATCCATGTTTTCCTACCAGTAGACTCCAAATTTAATAACATTTTATCTGCTTTAAAAAGGCAGTCTATCCTCATTCATTCTTGCCAGTGTCAGCCAATCCATAATCTGTTTCATGTACATTGGCCATCCGCTTAATTTGCCATAAAACAACATCGTCTGGCGTTCGACTGTCGACATTACGAAAGCATTTCCATGCAGACAAA
>CM031608.1:64582369-64622369 GCA_018398815.1 Conus ventricosus
AGAAGATGCGAAGAGTGGCACAGAAGATGCGAAGAGTGGCACAGAAGATGGGAAGAGTGGCACAGAAGATGCGAAGAGTGGCACAGAGGATGGGAAGAGTGGCACAGAAGATTGGAAGAGTAGCACAGAAGACGGGGAGTGGTACAGAAGATGGGAAGAGTGGCACAGAAGATGGGAAGCCTTGCACAGGAAGAGTGGCACTGAAGATGGGAAGAAGACACAGATGACGGGAATAGTGATATAGAAGATAGAAAGAGTGGCATCAAAGATGGGAAGAGCGGCACAGAAGATGGAAAGAGCGGCGCAGAAGATGTGAAGAGTGGCACAGAAGATGGGAAGAGTGGCAGAGAAGCTAGGAAGAGTGGCACAGTAGATGGGAAGATTAGCACAGAAGATGGGACGAGTGGCACAGAAGATGGGAAGAGTGGCACAGGAAGAGTGGCACAGAAGATGGAAAAGTGGCACAGGAGATGGGAAGAGTGGCACAGAAGATGGGGAAAATGGCACAGAAGATGAGAAGAGTGGCACAGAAGATGGGAAGAGTTGCACAGAAGATGGGTAGAGTGGCATCGGAAGAGTGACACAGAAGATTGGGAGGAGTGGCACAGAAGATGAGAAGAGTGGCACAGAAGATAGGAAGAGTGGCACAGATGATTGGAAGAGTGGCACAGAAGATAGGAAGAGTGGCACAGATGACGTGAAGAGTGGCACAGAAGATTGGAAGAGTGGCACAAAAGATTAGAAAAGTGGCATAGAAGACGGGAAGAGTGGCACAGGGAAAAGTGGCAAAGAAGATGGAAATAGTGGCACAGAAGATGTGAAGAGTGGCACAGAAGATGCCAAGAATGGTACAGGGAAGAGTGGCACAGACGATGGGAAGAGTGGCACAGAAGATGGGAAGAGTGGCACAGAAGATGGGAAGAGTGGCACAGAAGATGGGAGAGAAAAAAAAAGGTTTTTGTGCAGAGATGTTCCGTGCTCCTGGCGCATTGTAACTGTCCCATGCTTAACTGTGTAAAGTGTCTCCGGTGATCTGGATAATGAGTAAGCACCTTACACGTACGAGATAGGTTCTCTTCCATTTGATTTTAAATATAGATCCTCTCCCCAAATTCTTCATTATGAATGGTATGAAAAGCTTGACAAAAATACGTTATTCATTTATTCATTCTTCCATTATTTAGTTCAGTTATTTATTCATTCTTTCTCCCACTGTTTCTCTGTCTGCCTATCTGTCTGTCTGCCTCTCTCTCTCTCTCTCTCTCTCTCTCTCTCTCTCTCTCTCTCTCTCTCTCTCTCTCTCTCTCTCTCTCTCTCACACACACACACAGAGAGAGAGAGAGAGAGAGAGAGAGAGAGAGAGAGTACTCGTTTGATAGCTCTTGCCGTTTGAGTGTGAGTGTGTGTGTGTGTGTGTGTGTGTGTGTGTGTGTGGTGTGTGTGTGTGTGTGTGTGTGTGTATGTGTGTGTGTGTGTGTGTGTGTGTGTGTGTATGTGTGTGTGTGTGTGTGTGTGTGTGTGTGTGTGTGTGTGTGTGTGTGTGTGTGTGTGTGTCTGTCTGTCTGTCTGTCTGTATATACGTAAGTTTGTATGTATGTATGCATGTACTCATGCGCTTATGTGCTTGAGATAGATGTGATTAGGAGCGGGGCAAAAATAAAACGAAAGAGAGAGGGGTGGAGAGGGTTGGGGAGGGGGTTCTGCAGTGTAAAAGAGGTTAAACAAGCATGAACGGTGTGGTGAGCGAAAACAAATGGACTTGCCAACAGATGAATTCTATTTTCAGAGAGATACAGACACACAGACAGAGATTAAATGAAGGACATGACACCTTGGCGTAGGATAAAAATGTCTGGAACACCATAGGATAAAGATGTTTAGATTCCACCCTTTCTGAATGCAAGAAACAACACCCCCGGCCAATCAATGCAATAAAAGAGAAGCTGAGAGAAACACAGGGTGTCCATGTTCTTCAGGTGATGTCTCTGGCTGGATGTTAGCCATCATAAGAGAAGCTGAGAGAGACACAGGGTGTCCATGTTCTTCAGGTGATGTCTCTGGCTGGATGTTAGCCATCATAAGAGAAGCTGAGAGAGACACAGGGTGTCCATGTTCTTCAGGTGTTGTCTCTGGCTGGATGTTAGCCATCAAAGAGAAGCTGAGAGAGACACAGGGTGTCCATGTTCTTCAGGTGATGTCTCTGGCTGGATGTTAGCCATCAAAAGAGAAGCTGAGTGTCACACCAATGGGGTGCTGATATACAACTCGCCTCAGCTCAAGGAACTCGCCGACAACTCAACACCCACACTTCACGTCGGATTCAAAGAAAAATATAATTTCAACAATCTTCAATCACAAATGATGTAGTGTATGTCTGTATGCGTGATTATGAATATGTTTCTTTTTTCTTTTTACATGGTGTGATGTCTTGCAGTGTTCTTATCTTTATATCTCGCGTAACCCTTCGATGTCCGTTGTCTTCTCCCAGACGACTTTGACCGTGATGGTTTGACCCGTCTTGCTCTTCTGGAGGCGCCACGTCCAAGACACTCCAGTTGATAGCCCCCAAGAGGCGTCAACGTCCACGGCAGTCCAGTCGATCAGACTTCAGGTAGAGGTTATCGGGAAGAACCAAGAGAAAAAACCAAAAAGAAAAGCCGAACCACCTGCACAGGAGCAAGTGGCATCAGTGTCCTTTTCCCACGAGTAATCTCCCCGAGCAGACTTGTTTGTGTATTTTATTTGTTAATATGAAAAAAACAGCGGGGACCACACAAATGCACACAACCTAGTGCGTGTGCCATGTGCATGTGTCTACTGCGGTACGATGAGTAATAATAAAAAGGGAAGATGCAGATGGAACGTTTACATGAAATGAGATGACCCCCACTCCCCCCTAGGGCGCACTCTCCTCCTCTGCAATAAAGATGTAATATCAATGAATAAAAGCCTAACCACGTCGGCCATAACTGTGTTACCGAACAATAATACTTGGGATATGAAAATATTTTAACATATGGTTTTTGATGTACGTGCGACAATCTTCGCACAAAAAAAACTATTACATCCATTCAATAAACCAATTGAACTTATTCCCTCTTGACTACCTTAGTCTACATAACAAATATAAAAATATAAGGAGTGTGACTAGACTCACTGGTAAAAAGGTGGAGCACCGAGCGCATGCCCAGAGTTTCCTGACCGCCAGCGACACCAGCGTGCCAGAGTCCCTAGTTGTCAGGTCAGGGTGGGTTTCCTCTGCGCGCTCGATACGTGGTTTCAGCACTAACCGGGCCAGGGGTAATGTTTGAGACTGATCGATTCGATGTTCTAAAACGTCTGTTTTCCCTCCGTGACTTGCGGTATATGCAAGATACACGTTTCTTGAGTTCCGATTATTTGCCCGTTGACTGGCTGCTGTTTCTCCCACTTTCTCCAATAGCCTAACTGTCCTTTTTCTTTCCGTCATTTCCTTAGAAAGTGTCTTGACGACGAGCTTAGCAATGACACATGAAGATTTGATGCATCGTCGAAAGTGATGTTACTTCTGTGGTTCGCCCAGCGCGATAAAATAAAAATAAAAATACATACAAGCAGACGTGGTGTTTTTGAAACTGTTCGGTATGAGAAAAAAATGATTTAAATTGCGAGTTGAGCAGCCTGGACAATATTTTGCGTCACGGCCATACGTGAAGAGCTGTGACGTAATTTGTGGTGACGATAAAGATGCGGAGTCTATGAGGAATCCAGAATTGGTCTCAGGTGTTTGGTCGAGAGGGCTGTGCGTTACATATATGCCCCGTTTAAAGATTAAAACAGGGTCATAAACACTCTTTTAATCCGAGATAAGCCAAAGACTAAACAACTGGCTTGCCCAAACCCAATGAACGAGAGTAATAATTCAGTTCAATAACCAATCTTATAAATTCAAACTTCACCATAATAACCAACAATTGTATCCCATCATACCTTTCTACCCTGCCAATGAATGAAACTTTTATTATGTTCTTGTAAAGTTTCAAACAAAATTACGTCATAGCACATGTTAGTGACCATGACGTCAAACTTGGAGAGCTAAATTCGTGTCCTGAGACCGACTTACCTCCCTTAGCTAAATTAGCAGCACAGGCCAATTTCAAGAGAAGTAGATAAGGAGCATATATACTTCAACATACCCCAGAATCAACACGAATGGAATTTAAATGGGTTCCACTATGTCACCCAGGTGCCTAAGTCTCTTATTCCTTAGCGCACTAGTGTTTAATTGATGGGTAGCAAAACAAAGCCTCTTGCTTCCTATGAAACGGTGCATAGTTAGCCCCCGACATCTGCTGGAACACGCTCTTACCCTATGATGAGAGACCAGCACGATGCCAATCGAGCATTTCCCAACGCTCCACTTGTGCTATGATGGGCACATAAACCATTGTTCTCTAACAATGCTTGAAACAGTGCAAAAAATGGCACCCGACTCAATTAAACCCAACTCATACCCCTAGATGAGTGTTTAATGTGTTGCCAAAAACGAGTGTTCTCCTTAACACTCCAAGTGTGCTATGATGGGCACATAATGTTATGCCACTGTGCATGAACAGAATCTTGTTCCCGTATGTGTAACAACTCACCTCTTTACAAAATCCTGAACAAAGAACGATGCGGTCCAAATATACACTTTTCCCTAAAAAAAAAAATGCAGTTTTATATTGACTGCCAAATTATACCCATGTCACCATTGCAGTATTATATCGATGACTCACCCACCTGAACTCAGTCTAAAATGCAGTATCTTATGGACTGTTTTTTTAAATTTATATAAATTTTAGCAAAGTACACACTCCCGAACTAATTAACAAATCTCGCAACACATGTGACTTACAACTACCTTGAACTTGCTATCTTTGGAACACACTTTTTAATGAACCCTTTTGAATGTAGTCAGCCCCAATGTTTTCTTCTCCTGAAATAACTCGAAGAGAGAAGGAATTTGTGCTGCGTTGTAGTCCCCAGCGCATGAGTCTTCCATTGTCAGTCTTTGATCTCTTGAGATACTCAAGCGGGGTGATGGTCTGTTTCCAGCGTGAAATGTACACCAAACAAATACGGCTCAAATTTCTTAATTGCCCATACGACGCCTGACATTCCTTTTCTATGGTGGAGTAGTTCTGCTCTGCCTTGTTCGGGTTTTTGTACTGTAGGCAACAGGCCTCAGTTTCCCCGTCCTTTTCTTGTAGGAGTATGCCCCCAGACCTTGTCGAAGCGTCGGTTCTCAAGACGTATTCTTTCCTCCCAATCTGGTAAAATGACTATGGTTTTCTTTGCAAGACTCTCTTTCAGAGCACTGAATGCTCGCTCACTTTCAGAATTCCTTTTTTCACCAGATCTGGTTTTCCCTTTCTTGGTTGCGTCCGTCAGGGGGGGGGTGGCAATCTCGGCAAATTTTGGAATAAATTTCCGATAATAGCCTGCTAATCCCAAGAAAGCTCTGATCTATTTCTTAGTCTGCGGCCTTCTGCATTCAATAGCCTCTCAACTTTGTCCGATTCTGGCTTGAGAGTGCCATTGGCAAGTTCGTGTCCAAGGATGACAGTTCCTTAAAACCCTAGGAAACATTTTGATGGCTTTGCAGTTAAACCTTCCTCCTTCAGTCTCTTGAGGATGATTAAATTTTGCTGTGAGTGTTCATTCCAATCCACGTTTAGCAATCAGGACATCACCCGATGAAGTTGTGAATGTCTTCTCTTTTCAGTGGTCCCAGTAGTTTTCTCTCTTCGAGAAAAAAACGCACTGGCCATTGCGCTTTCCCAAAAAGGCATTCTCTTCCATGTAATATTGTCCCTCTGGTGTGCTGAAGGCCGTTTTTCAGCTGATCTTCTTTTCGCATTGGAATCTCCCAAAAACCTTACACAAATCGATCTTGGAGAAATACTTGGCTTTATTCAGTTTGGCAAAGTTTCCCGTCTATATTGGCATAGGTCAGCGTCGAATTGAGTCATTGTTTTTAACTTCCTGTATCGGTACAAAATCTGATTGATCCATCCTTTTTCTTCACCAAAACAATTGGTGCATTGTAGGGTGAAGATGATTTTTCAATGACTCCCATTTTCTCCATTTGAGCAGCTTCTTCTTTGTAATGTTCATCTGTGAGTGTGGCAACGGATATTGAGCCACTCGGTTTGGGTCATCAGTACTGAGATTGAGTTCGCATTCTTCAAGTGTAGTGATCCAGGCAAGTCCGAAAGCACTTCCTTATATTTGAAGATGATTTCCTCAACGTCACTTTTCTGACTTTGTTTCAAATCTTCAGGAGCTTTACCTGAGGTAGTCTTTGTTTGTTTCAATGGAAATAGCGGCACATTTTTCTTCACAGTAATTGTCTGTTTCTTCTTCATGGATGATGACAGACACTTGTGCCTTGGTTCTTTCCTCTCTGTTTATTTCTTGCCCAGATTTATGTGATATATTTTTTCTTTCCCTTTGATAGTATCTGGTAGTCCACCTTGTTGATCTTTTTGGGGTGACTACAAAAGGACTTTCCAAGACAGTGGAGTCTCTTATGCTTGTCCGGAAGCAAGACCAACACTTTATCTCCTCCTCCAAAGTACGTTCATGTGCCTTCTTATCGTAAGCTTTGACATAACGTTTCTTTCCCTTCTTTGGTTTCTTGGTCTCCTTTCAAAGCACGCTCGCATACTCTACTGAGGCTGACATCATGTTCTTGTTCCTCTCTCAGCTGTGCAGGAGTTACTGGCTAAAATCGATGCTTGCCCTTTGAGCGCTGGCTCATCTCTTTCCTGAGATGTACTCGGCTTATCGATCGACGCCATAGTCACAAATTTGGTTCCTCTTTCATTTCTGACTTTGTTGTAGCTGTCCCCACCTTTCTTTTACTTGATTTGTTTCCTTCCCTGGTGCGATAGCTTCATTGGGCTTCATCATGGTCCCCTGAATAGACTTAGGTGCTTCTTTTTCCCCTGTATCATGGCCCCTCGCCTTAACTTCAATTGATTTCACTTTGTTTTGATCTCTGGGTATTTCTCTCATTCCAATGATTTCCGGTACTGGGGAGTCCCCCGCACAAGAACTTCAACTTTTCCCGTGATAGTATGGTGTTTAAAGGGTTTACAATGGCGTGGGCAAGTTAGCTGTGGAGTTGTTCGCAAAACGAACGACTTTACTTCTTCCCGTTAGCATTTCTGCGGGACCAAGCCCTGGTGCACCTGAGTTTGTGGGGGCTCCAGTGTCTCTCATGGCTTTCCGCTTGTGTTCCCTCGACTTTCACCGTACAATAATATTGGTTCGGTCTCGCATCCTAGCAACTTGGATGGCGGCTGTGTTACCCTCTTCTGGAACAGTGTCCCTTTTAAATTACTGACACTGCGTATTATCAGGGCAGTATCTGACATAATGAGGTCCTCCACACTTGTAACACCTTGGAGCACGTGAAAACGATGGTGGCCCTCTGACATGGTTACTGTTTCTTGGCTTCACCTCTGCCCTTTCCTTCTGCCGGATTTGTATCACTTTGGTGGTTCCTATTATCATTAAATATTGCCACGACCTTCCATTTGATTCTTGTTTGTAGTCTGGGTTGTGACCTCTGAACTTGTTAGTCTCCCCATTGATGGTCGCTTTCAGCCAATCTCGACTCGTCAAAGAGCTCAGCCGCATCCAGTACTTCTTGTTTTCCTGAGGGGGCTTTCCCCCTGATGAAACGGCCTTATCCATAGGCAGTGTTTCCAGGAATTTTTCTTTGATAAGCATCTCTTTGAGATTTTCTTCTTCCTTGTTTGACATTTCGATCCATTCTTTTCAGCTTTGTGATCGAGTCTTTCCCAGTATACATTATTCTCCTCGCCGTCGCGGGGTTTTCGCACTAGGGAAATTTTTTTCCCGGTAAATCACCGCGTTCAACTGATTCCGTTTTAGCAGTGTACTTTTTATCACTTTGTAGTCGGCACTGTCTTCGACTGGAATTTGGACATAGGCATCCCTAGCTTCCCCCTTCAAGAGAGGCGTAATCTCGTGCCCCATCATCCTCGTTCCATTGTTCAAGGTCGCGACGCGTTCAAATTGAGTCAAGTACGCTTCAATGTCATCGCGATCTTCTAAGAATGGCATTTTCACTTTGCACACCGATGTTTCTGGCCAATACTGCTTTGGTGGCACTGATACGCACGTTGGATTTCAATGCGTTTTAAGTTCTAAATCATTTCTCGCGCTCGGCTGCAGTTCTCTCTCCTCGCGTTCGGTAGGGCCCAAACCTTTTCTTCGCGCTCGGTATCCAATCTCTTTTCTTCGCGCTCGGCAGCCAATCTCTTTTCTTCGCGATCGGCAGCAATCTCTTTTCTTCGCGCTCGGCAGCCCATCTCTTTTTTCGCGCTCGGCTGCACGTTCTTTTTCAATGTACTCGATCAAATCGCGTCTTTCAATCCCAAAGGGCTTCACCCTGCGCTTTTAACATGACAAATACCGGGTCCCTAGTGACCTGCTTTTTAGATGCCGTTACTACACTGCCTGACCTTGACCTCTTGGATCTTAACGAACAATTATATCAATGCAATACGATAATATCAAAACTTCTATAACTTACATACAGAGCTACACAAGATCAATGTTCTTCACTTAAACAAACAGTGCACTTGTTACACAAATTTCCTGTATCACACTGCCCGGGATAGGCACGTGATCCCCTCTCCAATCCGAGTTCGACTGTAGGGGTCCAAAAAAATAACAAATATGGTCAAATCCTACCTCAGGGTTTACAATTGTAGAATTAGAAATGATATTTCCAGTGGGTTGATACCTACTACTAGATTCACTGAGTTGATTACTTTCACAAGAATTTCAAAAATATTTATCAAAGTTATCGAATTTAAATTTTTTTGAAAATTCTTTGTTATGAAATAAAGATGAATTTGGTATAAATTAGAAAAACTCCCTAACGTATGCAGAAATGGAGCCCGCACACCCTAGAGAGGACTGGGCTCCACCCAACCTCCCCCAATCCCGGTGAAGCGGAGAAAAGAAAAAACTGTCGACAAGGTCCGAGTGATGGAGGGGCGAGTTGGGGATCCAATGGATTCCCACCCCTGCCACCAATATGTCCACCAAGGGGGTGCTGATATACACTCGCCTCAGCTCAAGGAACTCGCCGACAAACTCAACACCCACACTTCACGTCGGATTCAAAAAAAAATTTTAATTTCAACAATCTTCAATCACAAATGATGTAGGTATGTCTGTATGCGTGATTATGAATATGTTTCTTTTTTTTTTTTACAAGGTGTGATGTCTTGCAGTGTTCTTATCTTTATATCTCGCGTAACCCCTTTGATGTCCGTTGTCTTCTCCCAGACGACTTTGACCGTGATGGTTTGACCCGTCTTGCTCTTCTGAGGCGCCACGTCCAAGACACTCCAGTTGATAGACCCCAAGAGGCGTAACGTCCACGGCAGTCCAAGTCGATCAGGGCTTCAGGTAGGGTTTCAGAAGAACCAAGAGAAAAACCAAAAAGAAAAGCCGCAACCCACCTGCACAGGAGCAAGTGGCATCAGTGTCCTATTCCGAGTAATCTCCCCGCAGCAGACTTGTTTGTGTATTTTTTTTTGTTAATATGAAAAGACAGACGTGACCACACAAATTTCACACAACCTAGTGCGTAGTTTCCATGTCTGCATGTGTCTACTGCGGTACGATGACGTAATAATAAAAAGAAAGATGCAGATGGAACGATACATGAAATGAGAAATGACCCCACTCCACCCTAGGGCGCACTCTCCTCCATCTGCAATAAAGATGTAATATCAATGAATCAAGCCTAACCACGTCGGCCATAAATGTGTTACGAACAATAAATTGGGATATGAAAAAATTTTAACATATGGATTTTGATTTTACGTGCGACAAACTTCGCAAAAAAAAAAACTATACATCCATTCAATTAACCATTGAACATATTCCTCTTGACTACCTTAGTCTACATAACAAATATAATTAATATAAGGAGTGTGACTAGACTCACTGGTTAAAAGGTGGAAAACACGAGCGCATGCCCGAGTTTCCTGACCGCCAGCGACACCAGCGTGCCAGAGTCCCTAGATGTCAGGTCAGGGTCGGTCCTCTGCGCGCTCGATACGTGGTTTTCAGCACTAACCGGGCCACGGTAATGTTGAGACTGATCGATTCGTGTTTCAACGTCTGTGTTCCTCGCTGAATTGCGGTATATGCAAGATCACGTCTTCTTGGGTTCCGATTATTTGCCCGTTGACTGGCTGCTGCTTTCTCCCAGTCTCCATAGCCTAACTGTCCTTTTTCTTTTCCCGTCATTTCCTTAGAAAGATGTCTTGACGACGTGCTTAGCAATGGGCACATTTAAGATTTGATGCATCGTCGAAAAGCTGAATGTTATTCTGTGGATTCGCAGCGCGATAAAAATAAAAAAAATACATAAAAGCAGGGCGTGGTGTTTTTAAACTGCTTCGGTATGAAAAAAAAAAAATGATTTAAATTGCGAGTTGAGCAGCTGGACAATATTTTGCGTCACGGCCATACGTGAAGAGCTGTGACGTAATTTGTGGTGACGATAAAAGATGCGGAGTCTATTGAGGAAATCCCGAATTGGTCTCAGGTGTTTGGTCGAGAGGGCTGTCGCGTTACACTGAGAGAGACACGGGTGGGCCATGTTCTTCAGGTGATGTCTCTGGCTGGATGTTAGCCATCATAAGAGAAGCTGAGAGAGACACAGGGTGTCCATGTTTTCAGGTGATGTCTCTGGCTGGATGTTAGCCATCAACTCCATTGATTACGACTGCACTTACGAATTACAGCTGAGGCTGGTAAAAAAGATATTCATTTTTCTGTTTCAGGCGCTTGTGCCAGTTACTTGTCTGTCTGTCTGTCGGGCTGTCTGTCTGTCTGTTATAGTATGTATGTATGTTTGTATGTGTCTTTCTTTCCTATCTGTCTCTCTGTCTGTCTGTCTGTTGTTGTCTGTCTGTTGTCTGTCTCTCTCTCTCTCTCTCTCTCTCTCTCTCTCCTCTCTCTCTCTCTCTCTCTCTCTCTCTCTCTCTCTCTCCCCCCTCTCTTCTCTCTCTCTAAAACAGACAAAGCATGTGTTTTGTGTGTTTGTGTGTGAGTGTGTGTGGAATGAGTGAGTGTGTGTGGTGTGTTGTGTGTGTGTGTGTGTGTGTGTGTGTTGTGTGTGTGTGTGTGTGTGTGTGTTTTGTGTGAGTGTGTGTGTTTTGTGTGTGTGTGTGGGGTGGTGTGTGTGTGTTGTGTGTGTGTGTGTGTTGTGTGTGTCCTTCACAGGCGTTCTGAGTAGTGCTTGTGTGCGCAGAGTACTTCTCTCTCCTCTCTCTCTCTCTCTCTCTCTCTTTTCTCTCTCTCTCTCTCTCTCTCTCTTCTCTCTCTCTCTCTCTCTCTCTGTCTTGCACTTTTCATTTGCTTTTCCCATGATCTTTTCGTGGGTTTATTGGAAACTGTCATTGTGATTTCCTGTTCTCTCCCTTTCATGTTATTATCAGTTCTCTTCAGTGTTTGCTGATGTCCCTTTTAAAATGAGATTATTGTGCTTTTTTTCTGTTTGTTTTTTTGTTTTGCTCGAGGGAGTATGGTTTAAAAGTTTTAAAATATTAAATAATTTTAATTAATACTTGTATTCTCTCTCTCTCTCTCTCTCTCTCTCTCTCTCTCTCTCTCTTCCTCTCTCTTTCTCTCTCTCTCTCTCTCTCTCTCTCTCTTTTCTCTCTTCTCTCTCTCTCTCCCCTCCTCAAAACACCCAAACACACTTTTCTTTCCCTCATTGGAACATTTATGGACTACTCACAAAAAATACATGATCATGATTTTGTTTCGTATATTTGTTCCTTTGTTTGTTTGTTTAGTTGAGACGTTTGTAGAAGATTTCCAGGTGCCTATTTTTAAAGGGTACACATTGTTCTGTAAGCCTGTGTTAAACTGTCGACCACGGAAGACGTTCGGGTGGAATTATATGTTTGATAAGAAATGAGCTGTGTTCTTTTGTAAAACTATATGTGTGGAGGTCTCATCTTTGTTATGCTTTTGTGTTGGTTTAAAAGCCTTTTCGGGATTGAAAGACACATTATGTATGTTTGTGCTTATATACCCCCTTAGAACTCACCATATTACGTGCATTTTGATAATGAAATGGTGTTTCTTTATTGGAAGATTTTTTATGTGGGTTGTTTGCTTTATAATAAAGAACATGATATGTACATAGTTAATTAAAGGAGATTTAAATGCAGAACCTCAATATATCTTGTGACTTAGAATCCAATTTGAGTGATTTTGTTAATCAACATTTGAGTGGCCTTTGAACCTGAACAGACATTCTGAAGACGGGTGATTAATAATTATGGCAAATGTTACTTAACATGTGCACTGTTTTTGACCTGTGTATTTGAACGGCATGTTTTGAGGAAAGACCCTTTAAGGTCATTACACGTACCCAGCTGATAATGGTACCAGTGTAGTGATTGTTTTTTTTACTGTCGTATGATTTGTATTCAATAGTGTCTGATTTTCATCAGAATGAATATGTCGAATAGAATTGAATCTGACCCTTTGTCTTTGGGAATATTTGTTCACTTTCCTATGATTAATGAGATTTGTGTTCAGGATGATGTTTCAAATTTTCGAAAAGTTTGTATGGGATGAAACCCTAGCAATGTGTTCAGAGACAACATCTATTCAAATGACATGCAAAGGCAGTTTGAAATGGCGATTTAGTTTAATAGATATAAATATCAACGAAGCACTTGAGGTTTTTAATTTATGTATAAAAGATGCAGCAGATTCATGGAAGAAACAAATATACATTGGTAGGTACGTGAAAGATGACGATGGTATGATAAAAATGTCGTGCAGCAATGAAAACTGTACGTAATTTGTTGACGAAAATTTTAAACGTACTTTGTCTCCACTGATCGCATTCTTTTTTGTATAGCAAGAGTGAATATAAACATTTGTTAAAGGAGAAAAGAGAAACAATTCAATGAGACTTATTAACTGATTATTACGATCTGTAAATAATCAAAAAGATTTTTGGGGAATCTGTGCGTAAATATCTACAACAAGAAGGCAGATATTGAAAGACATTAGCATAAGCGATTTGGGATGTACACTTTAAAATTTGTTAGAAAGAAAAGACAAGTTTGATAATGTTTGGTTCAGGGAGGAAAGTAATAATGACCAAAGTGCTTATGATGCTGTTAAGAATGATGATGTTATGACATTTTTGATAATGATTAAAGATGATGACAAAGCTGCTGCGCTGCTGTGCTTTTGATGATGATGATGGTGATGATGATGAAAAAAATAACGATGGTAAAGGCGAAAATAATTTGAATCACCTATCTCAGTAGAAGAAGTTTTGGTTGCGCTGAAAACACTGAAAAATCGCAAGGTGCCGGTCCGGATAAAAACATGGGGAATTTATTAACAATGCCTACAAATCAAATTTGGTAATGGAATTGTTGGTAAAAAATTTTAATTCTCTGTTTGAGAGAGGCATATATCCTGAAAGTTGGTTGGGGAGTCAATTGGGTTTTGGCACTATATAAAAGGGTATGTTACCAATCCAAATAACTACAGAGGAATCTCGTTGTGCAATGTTTGCAGCAAAACTGTATAGTGCAATTATTTAAAAAAAAGACTTCAAGTGTGGGTTTAGGACAATAACATTACAGGTGATTTCAAACTGGGTTTAAACAAAATGGTTCCACCATACACCATATGTTCACATTATTAGCTTTCATTCAAACACAATTTCGTCTGAACCGTAAGTTGTATGTTGCTTTCATCGATTTTGAGAAAGCGTTTGACTCTATCAATAGAACCATACTTTGGCCTATCTTGTTAAAAAAAAACGGTATTCGTGGAAAGATGCATAAATGCATTATGAGTATGTATGATTGTGTAAAGGCAAAGGTACGATGTGGTGCTGTTTTAACTGATTATATCAATTGCACATCAGGTGTTAAGCAGGGGGATGTTTGCTACCCAGTTTTGTTTTCTTTATTCATTAATGAGCTGACTTTGGAGGTGATAAACTCTGGAAGATATGGTGCCCATTTTGTAAATGATGCTATGGAAATATTTATTCTACTGCTTGCCGACGACGTGGCATTAATGCCTGAGACAGTAATAGGCCTCCAAACTCAACTAAACAGTTTGCAAAGGGCAGCTTATTAACTCCAGCTGAAAGTAAATTTGAGTAAAAGTAAAATAATCGTTTTTAGAAAAGGGGGTTACCTTTCCTCTCGGGAAGAATGGACATATGATGGGGCAAATATGCCTGTTGTAAATGTATAATAAATATTTAGGTGTATATTTCTCTACGCGATTAAGTTTCACTTTCGCATGTAAAGATATTGCTTGCAGAGCCAAAAATGCATTGCTATGTTTTATGAAGAAGTTGTCGAAGCTGAATAATGAATTCTTGCTTTGTTTTTGAAATTGTTTGATGCTCAAATCCTGCCTATACTACAATATGGGGCTAAACTGTGGGTTCTTGATGCTGCCGCTGCACAATGCGAAAGGGTTCCTTTATTTGCTTTAAAAAAAGTTCTTGGGTGTATCATCACAAACCCCAAATGATGTTGTGTATGGAGAGACTAACAGATATCCCATATCTTTGCATTTTACTGTTAAATGTATCAAGTACTGGCTCAAATTAACTCAGATGGCTGAACATAGATTACCCTATAAAGCTTATAAAATGCTAGTAGAACTAGATAATAGAGGCAAGATGAACTGGGTGTCACGTGTTAAGGCGAAATTATATGAACATGGTTTCGGGTACGTATGGCTTAACCAAGGTGTCGGAGATATGAACAGTTTTCTTCGTACCTTTAAGAAAGACTAATTGACTGTAGGTGGCAAGACTGGAATTTTCATATTCAGAATAGTGACAGGTTTAGTTTCTATAGAACATTTATTGATGTGCATTCTCTGCCAACGTATATGTCAATGACCATGGACAGGCACTTGAAGTTTGTGATGACAAAATTTAGAGTTGGTGTTTCTGATATTCTTGTTCATCACTGCCGTTATAGACAAGTAAATGCTTCTGGTCTGCAGTGTCCATTATGTCGACAGTCAAGAGAAGATGAAGTACATTTCACATTAACTTGTCCAGCGTTACAAGATATAAGAGAAAAGTTTATTTCCCCAAAATTTTATACAAGACCTTGCTTATAGAGAACGGGGAAATGCTCATTCTAGCTCAACCACCCTCAACCAGTTTCGGGTGGCTGACCCTAGAATGAGCATTTCCCCGTTCTCTTGAGCATTTCCCCGTTCTCTGACAAGTAAGACTTCAACAATGAATTAAAAATGATAATCCATCACACGTTTTCAATAACCAAAAAAAATAAATTCTGTTATAAAACTATGGAGCAGTTAAACTTTATGACAAAAACTCCTCATTGTTCATTGATTTGTGGACAGACTGGTTGCGGAAAAACAATGTTTATCCTCGACCTATTACAAACAGTTTATCGCTATAATTTTGATTATATTGTAATTTTCTGTCCAACGCTTGAATGGAACAAAGCATATCATGATAGAAGGTTTATATGGACAGATGATGACGTATATTTAGTTGATCCTAGCAATAAACTGAGTGAGTGTTTAGAACTCTTTTATAAACTGTTTAAAGGAACGCAGACACTATTTATTATAGATGACTGTTCGGCAGAAAGAGACATAGTTAAAAAAAGAAATACTTTGTCAAAACTAGCTTTCAGTGGAAGACATGCTGGGATAAGTGTGTGGATTTTATGTCAAAAATATAATTCAGTTTTAAAAGACTTTAGAGAACAGTTAAAGACTGTAGTTTTATTTCACATGAAAGACAGAGACGCATTTGATGAATGTATGCGCGAAAATGATGTTATTGAAAATGATCAGGAAAAACATAGGATTAAGCAAAAACTAAAATCTGAAAAGTTTAGTAAATTAGTATTGAAAACGGATAATCCTACGCAGTATGCATGTTTGTAAAAAAATCGTTATTTAATTTAATCCAGTTATTATATTTATCATACTCTCTGTCAAAACTTGTTCAGTATAATAAAACCCTATAAGGCCTAAATGTGTAAGATTAATCCAATTCAGTTCTGTAAGATTGTTTCTATTTAGACTAATATTGATTTTGTCACTGGTTGTTATGACCTTAATATCCCCACCGTTGTGAAGAATGACGACGGTAACTTTAAGTTTTTCAACATCTAAGTTTTGCCAGCTAATTAGAATTCCTTTTAAAAGGACGTCACTAACGCCCACAACCCCATCCCTCTTCTTATCTTTTAAGACCGAAATTTCAAAAATCATTGTGAACGTGTCTCCTAATTTCTTTTGTAAAAAGAACTGCAATTTTGTAGAAGTTTCCCTTTAAAATTTTCTCTTTGTGGAGGATGTAGTTTATCCCTACGGCGTTATTTCAATCTTTTTCCCGACATTGTCCTCGGGCATTAAATTTAATGAAAAGGGCCCCAAGGTGATGTTTTTCCCTGAAACTTTTTTGGGGGTCAAAAAATGTAAATGGGCTTATAATTTAAATTTTAGTCCCATCTAAATAGGGTTTTCAAAATGCCTTGCTGTCGGGTTTCAAAACTATTTATATTCAACGGGCCAGCATTATTTGTTTCTCATTGCGATTTTGTTTTAGTTTAGGAAACATTTGTTGTCACAATCTTTTTACGTTTAAACCCCAAACTTTAGTGACTCAAAACCATACAAAGCGCCTATCTCCCCAAAACTGTTAAAAGCCCGCAACGTCTGCGGTCTTTTGTTCAAGGTTTTACCCCTTACGGCCTAATGTAACTCCTGATTTTTCTTCCCCCGCGACATTTTAATACAACTTATTATTTTATTTCCAAAACAATTGAGGTTACACTTTTTTCCGCCCCCCTTTTTTGTCGCAATTTTTATTTAAATGACCGACCCCCCCCAAAAACTAATTTTTTAAACTAAAAAATTAGGGAATTGTTAATTTCAAAATCGAAATAGCAGCTTTCCCTGCGAAGAGCTCTTAAAAAACAGTGAGGGCCTTCCATCTATAAGTTTTATCATGCCGCTCTTCCCCAAATGACATAGGAAAGATGTAATGAAAGATCGAGCGGTTTTTTCCTCCTAAAAGATTTTTTGTCTGGTTAACTCAAACTTTGATTGTTAGTTCAAACCCCTGACTTTTTTAGCAGCTTTTTTATAAAAATTAACCTACTTCTTCTTAGGTTTGGGACAACATTTTTTTTCAGTTTTCCATTGTTAAGTTTGAGGAAAGGCAAAGTTACTCTTTGCTTCTTTTAATGAGCAAAACCCGTAAAAACCACGGGTATGGAACTGGCTAATAATTTTCCTGCATTATAAATTTTTTTTAATTTTTTATTCTCCGGATTCACTTAATTAAAACCATACGACTTTGTAAAAATTTTCATGGAGTCGCCCCTTTTCTGGTTCCCAACTTTTATCAATGCTGTTCAAAAAACGAAGGGGGGTCTTGGTTTTTATTGTTAAATTTTTTTTTAAAACAAATTAAAAAGAGGCATTCAAAAATATATAAAAATATTCTGCGGGCCGCATAAAATCAAAAAAATATAACAACTGACACCCAGCTTTTCTGGGACTCAGTCTGACCCCTTTTCAAGTAAAGGTTTTATACTCCAGAAGAGCTATTTTAAACCCTCCTATTAAAACGCCCGCATCCCGAAAGTGGGTTTAGCATCCGACGTTTTACAGAACCAGTTAAACTTTGCTGTGTTTTGTGCTCAACGGGGTGTGGATTTGTCGTATGCTGATCATTTAAATCACCCGTCCTTTGGGAGGTCAGGTAACAGATTCTTTCTATTACCCCCTTTGACGTATTTTGACTGAACTGCAAGCGCCTTTCCCCAAATGAAAACTTTTTAATCCTTCAGCAACAGAATGATATGAAGGCTTTTAAAAGGGTCTGTAAGAATTAAATAAAAGGTCAAGACGCTTTAGACAAAATTGGGATCTTAATCAGGCTGGGCACCCCTTATTTTTGGGGCGTGCACAAAAGTATAACAAGTGGAATCCTCCTTACACATCTTTCCTTCAGGAAACAGTGTTCACCTAGGGTCCATAGAGCAAGACAAAAACAAAGGCAAATTTTTCTTAGACACTTCTAAGGGCCCAACTAAAGCAGGAAAGAACGAATAAACGCTCTTTCGACTTACGTTTGGTGTTTGCTGGGTTCGCAAGCACAAACGAATCGAGAAAAACTTCCTCTACGGGTTTTTGAGCAAAAAAAACATCTTAGAAATTTAGGGGACGCCTTAAATTTCTACAGTTGATTTCCCTTCAAGTAAAAAAAGGTACCAAATTTTTTTTCCATACGAAAGATCAAAGTAACTTTGCTTTTGGGCACGGGTTTATACTGCGCCTTCGACCTCAGACTCCAATAGGCACAAAATAAAACTCAAAAATGAAACCCTTTGGGGTGGAAATGAAAGAAGGGTGGAAAAAAACGACATAATTCGAGCCAGATATTGCAAGCAGAAAACAAACACCCAAAATAAGTCATCCAACCCCGGGGCCCAAAGCCAAAACCGTTGAAGTAAATAAAATTTTCCCATGAATATGAAAAAAACCCCTTTTTTTTTTTGGGGGTTAAAACGGGCCTGGGGTTTCCCCTTTTTTATTTACTTAAAAGAAACCCCAAAATTTTAAGAGAACTAAGCCCATAAGTGCTGGGCCAAAAAGCCAACTACTTGCTTGCATAGACAAAAGCCACTAAGACACCCCCCTAAATTCCGGAAAAGCGTCACGGTTTTATGGCTAATTTTTTTTAATAGCCCGAAAAAGATCAACGTTTTTTTTCCCCCATGATTTACAGGTGGAGGGGGGGTGGGGAGGACTGGGCTTTGACCCCCGCCCCCTGGAATAGCCCTCAAATAGGGACTTATTGCAAATCCTAAGGCCGTTTTAAAGCTGCTAATGTGACTCCTTTTCTCTTAAAAAAGTGTTCGATTCTTCTGCTAGCGCGTGTCTTAATAACTTTTTTTGGGCAGTTTTTTTATTCGCAAAAGAGTTCGTAATTGTTTCGGTTAGTGACGACGCTTTTAGTCTTAAGTTTTTCTCTTCAAGCCTTTTTTTTTTTTGTTATTCTTTCTTAAAATATGCCCTAAGTTGGCGCATCAGCCCAATAGTTTTTTTTTTCTCTTTTAATATCCTTTCAGTTCACTCATTTTGCTAAATTGTTTTTTAATTTGCCTCGAAGGTTCTTAAAGTAAAATCAAGGGCTAATAAATTCTCAAAAGGTAGCAGTGGATCGGAATTTTTTAAAGCTGTTTCCTCTGAAAAACGGTTTTTGCTTTTATTGTATTTATTAAAACGCCCGCGTTTGATTAAAACTTTAATTCCTTTTTGCTTTGGTTTTGCTGTTGGGGATCTTTGGTGTTTTTGGGTTTTGAAACTGTCTTTTTTTCTAATTTGGGTTTTGAAAGCCAAGGCGATTTTTTATCTCTCACCTGCTTTTTAATTTTACTCTGGCTAAAACTTTTTGGGTCGGTTTTTGTTGTAACCGAACAAGTTGTCTTGATCGTTTTTACCGACAAAGGACCGCTTTTAATTCAAATCATTTGGGTTTAAAACGGGGGTTTTTTTGACCTAAACTTCGGTAAAATGTAGACCTTAGGTTCTGTTAATTCATGCCACTTGGAGCGCTGAGGTGTGTATCAAAGGAGTCATTCACTCATGTCGTCTCCCCCGGATCAAAAAATCATTATCTTTTTTCACCTTTAATTTCCCCCATGTTTTTTTTAAAAATTAACTTTTTATTGTTTTTTAAAAAGCACAAAAAATATGGCTCAATTCTTGACCCCCATAAAAACTGAAAAAGCCCCTTTTGGGTGAAGGGGAAAAAAAAAGGAATTTTGTTCCAAAAATCCCTACTATTGAGCAGATCAAATTTTTACTGTCAAATTTCCAGACCTGGAGCAGAAAGGTGATTGTGCCAGGCTCTGCGCGACTTACTTTCAAAATAAACTCGCTTCAACAACAGACAAAACACAGTTGTCCAGAATCTGGGACGGGCAAACGTTAAGAAATTTCTATAAAAAATTTAGGGCAAGAAAATTTTTTTTTTTAAAAATGCAGACTTTTTAAAAACCCTTTTTATTATGGGTAACGGGGAAAGAAAGGAAAGTCTTTCGTTTTAGGAATCGAAAATATGAAGCACTAAAAAAAGAATAGGCCTGAAAAGGCAAACCCGCAAAAAGTAGAAGCTGTAAGTTTGCGATGGAAAACGCTTTTCCCCCCCTTGGATTTTTAGTTGTTAAGTGCGCATGCGCCTACTTTCAAAGGGGCATTAAAAGAAGATTGTCAATAAATAATTTTTAAAGAAACAAACGGGTTATTAAATCGAAGACACCAAGCAAAGACAGCTTTCTGACATGGGCCCCAAGTTTGCTTTTTGAACCCCCCCTTAGCAAGGCTGATTTAGCAGAAATAGTCAAAATTTGCAATATATTACGAAAGAGTGATTCACCATTCCAAAATCCTAAAAGCAAGGGAGACCCTATATGGAATTTTTTTTTGTGCTCCAAAACACTCAAAAGGTTTTTATTTTCCCGTGCGAAAAGAAGAAAACCCTTTAAAAGACAAACGAAAAGATTAACCAAAAAAACGAAAGTGCAAAGACAATTGAGGGGAGTCCCCACCCAAAATTTTCGCTAGAGGCTTTAAAACCCTTTTCCATTTTTATGAAATAAGAAAAATTTTTCGGGGGCGGGAGGATAGAAGTCCACAGTAAACCTTGTGTTAAAACTCCATTTCCCCAGGTTAGACTCGTGATTTTTTAAAAACGAAATACGGTTTAGGATTGACCTAAGGCAACAGAGGGAAACAGTTGCATGGAAAGGGGGGGAACGGTTAAAGAATAAAAAACTTCAAATTGACAAAGAAAAGATGACGATAAACCGCTTAAGTATTTTGTTTTTAATATAATGCGCGTTTTAAAATTCAAGAAACAATTAAAAGATATCTTACTAAAATATTTTTATTTTAAAAAGCTTCTGTTAAAAATTATCCAAAGTACCTACAGAGCGCCAAAGAGAGTAGTAGAAAACCCGGAATAAAAACCTTTTGATTAACCAACATTACACAAATGCAACAAAAAATAGAGAGGACCTTTCAAAAAACGCAAACCCAAAAGAAGGGATTTGTGCCTGAAAGGTTACATATGTTAATACTGGAGCTCAACGTAATGCTCTATGCAGGGGGAAGTGTTGGTCTTTAGCAACAGGGGTTGGTGCACCCCCAGTTTACCTCTAGGTGGTTTTTCTTTTTGCTTCGGCCGTGTTTTATTAGCTGTAAGTGTGCTAGCAAAAAATTAAAAAAATAAAATCCAAAAACACACAGCTATGGTTTTAACTAAAACAGTTAAACTTAGTTCTTTTAAATGACAATAAATAAACACTATTTGACTCAAAAAACACGGATGAAAATTTTTGGCCCGTTTCCCCGGGCCGATTTTGATGACTAAAAAAGACAAAATTTGATCTTAAAAAAAAGGGAAAGGGGGAAAGTTTTTCTCAACAGGCCAGACACCGACAAAAAAAAAAAGGGAATGTTTAAAAAAAGAAAACCCCGGGAAACCTTTTTAAAAACTCTGTTCAAAACACTCAAAATAACAAACATCAAAAGGGCGTTTATACTTTAGTTTTATAGCCAAGCACAAAAAGACCTTTGATTTTGATTCTGTTTAAAGGGGATTTTGGAGCCCGTTTGTATTTTTTTTTTTTAATTTTAAAAAAAATAGTTTTAGTTAAAAAAGGGAAAACTCAAAAAGGGGCAAAAATATATGAAGGACCAGACAAAATTGTTTAAAAGGAAAGCAAAAGGGGGGAAGGGGTTTTTTCAAAAGCTTTAAATGATATTAATCTAAAGGCATGATCCAACAAACGTACAGGCAATTTTTGGTGCATGCTTTTTTTCTCAAGTTCCAGGAAACAAACAAAACCCCCAGTTAAAGAAATTTTTACTTTTTAAAAAATCGACTATATAACAATAAAGAAAGAAAATCAAAGAAGCCCGGGGTCCAACAAAACAAAAACCCTTTTCCCTTTCTCATAATGACTTAAAAACCTGGTTGGGCAGCCCAAAACTGCTTACACAGTTTTGATTGGCCGCTAAAGAACCCAAAAATTAAGGCTCTGATTGGTCAGAGGGCGAAGTTTTTAAGAAAAATTTTAAAAACGGGTTTAGAAAAGAGCCGATTGTTGGAAATTTTTTTACTTTTCCCTACCCCCCTTTAAAACCCCGAAAAAAAAGACCCTTTCTAAACAAAAAGAATAAAAGACAACAAATTTTATGTGGGGTTTCTTGCAAGGGGCTTTACTTTCCGAAAAAACGCAGAGAGAGTATCAACTATAACCTTAAAATAAATAAACAAATTTTTGGGTGGAATTTTCCTTTTCCCCTGTTAGCGTGGAAAAAATTTGGACCCCGTTTGAAGAAAAAAACCCAAACCAAAAACAGTTCCAAAGCGAAAACCTCAGGCGGAAATCTTTACAAATTTTAAAAAAAATTTACAAAACCGCCAAAAACGTGGCCCAACCCGAGTTACAAGCCCAAAACCCCACAACCTTTTCGACCTCTTGGGTCTTCGTCTGGTGAAAAATAAACGAATAAAACAACGAAAAACACTTAGCTTTGATCGCTTCAGATTTTTTCGGGCCGGGTTCAGCGAAAGGACGAAGGCGTTGAAGAAAACCCAGGCTTTTGGGAAAGGGAAATAGGGGACGATCAAAGTGGGAAATGATGATAATAATTTTAACTAAAAGGAATACTATTAATGGTCAAAATATTGGGGGAAAAAAAGAGAAAAAAAAAAAAAGGGACAAGTCAACCTTGGGCCCAATAAGTAGGGCTGGGAGAAAGGAGAGGGTTAGAAATTTTTAAAGCAGTAGGGTTGCCGTGGCAACTTTCCCAGGGGGCCAAGGCGATGGTGATGTAAAACCCTAAGGGTAGTACCCAATACTAGCAATAGAAATTAACTAAAAGATACTGCTAACAACGTTTGTAAAGGGTTTAAGGGAAAACGAAAGCATAAATAAAAGAAAATATTTAGAAAAAACATTTTTAAAAATAATCAAATAAAAAATAAAAAAAAACAATAAAAAAAATAATAAAAAAAAAAAAAAAATAAAAATAAAAAAAAAAAAAAAAAATAATTAATCACAATAAATGCATAAATAAGATAGCTATAATTTTATGGGGTGAGGTGAATGGGGGGAAAAAGGTAGTATGTGTGTGTGTCGTGGAGGATAGGGGGGAATATTGAAAATTATATTTTATATATATATATATATAAATATTTTATAATTATATATATATATATAAAATAAATATTTTTATGTATAAAATATATATTTTAATAAATAAAACTCCCCCCCCCCCCCCTTTTTCTTTCCAACCAACGATAAAGGACAAGCATTCTATTAAATATGTGTGTGTGGGGTGTTGGGTGGTGAGTTTAGGGTGAGTGTGTGTGTGGGTTTTTTGGTGTGTGTGTGTGTGTTGTGTGTGGTGTGGTGTGTGTGGGTGGTTGTGTGGGGTGTGTGTTCCATTTGTAATATTAGCCTTAATCTTTGGTTTTTAAAACCCCCCCCCTTTCCACCCCAAAAAAACGCCAATCCCCACCAACATCCCTAAAAAAACAACATTACTATGGCATGGGGGTGGGGAAAAGTCGATTGAGTAGCAAATGGAGAGACCAGGGGATGGGGAAAAGGGGAAAGGGGGATGATGGGCTGAAACCCCTATTCTGGGTAAACAGAGGTAGGGTGTGCGTGGGGGGAGGATATTTCAGGGCGGGAAGCTGCAGAGATTGGGAAAGGGACATAAAAACCTTTTTGGAAAATTTTAATGCCATGAGGGTGCCCCCGGGCCCCCGTTTGGCAATGACATAGATTCCTGCATAAAGCGTTTTAAATTGTCCCTCTTAAATTGCCCAAAATGGCCCAAAAAACTTTGACAAAGGTTGATGTTGGGGTTTTTGGGGATGGTTAAAATTTCAGGGCGACTGGGTTTGGGGGATTTGGGGGATGTCCGGCCCGTTTTCCCGAATGGGGCGTCTCAAGTGTGCGAGATGTCCACCTACATAGATCTTTCCGCAAAAGCTGACAGTGGGATGGGAAAACCCTTTTTGGGCCGGGGAGGAAAATGCGTTTAATAGTGAAAGAACCTGTGGGGGGAAAGTAGGGGTGGTGTCCCGGTTTGGTGGGGAGAGCAGATTTTTTCAGTTTTGGGTTTTTAGCAGGGGAAAGTACCGGGGGCTTATTTTGAAGAAATTTTTTTCAGCTTAAAGCGCAACCCTTTGGGCTTAGGGGTTTTTTTTCACTTTTAAATGATCATTGGTTTTGTCTCAAAGGCAGGGTTTATGATTTTTCAAAACCCTGTGCCATTAACCCTTTAGGATCCTGCAGGGGCAATTTTGAGGATGGGGAAAAGAAGGCAAAGGGAGTGGGGTTTTGTCTGTCCTTTGGGAGGTTTAGGGTTTTCCCGAAATAGAAGTTCGGATTTTGCTGCAGTGTGCTGAGAGCATTTATTGATGACGGCCCAGGGATCCACGGGTTTGGGGAAAAAATCAGACAATTTTTGGGTCTTTTAAAAGTGAAATCTTCTTCGCTAGAGCAGAATCTGCGTAGGCAAGGGAAATTTAAAATAAGGAATGCAAAAAATTTTGTGGACTGGGGGGTGGAAGATGTGTAGTCCAGGTATAGTGTGCACCGTAGGGTTTTTAGAAACTGAGGTTTGAAGCAGCCACCTTTTAGGGGGAAAAATGAAGTCCAGAAAATTTAAATGAAATGTGAAAAAGGGTAGGCCGCTGGATGGATGGGTTAAGTCTGTGCCAAATTTTAAGGGAAAAATTCCCGGAGGTCATGTTTTGGCATGGAAAGTGGCCCCAAAACCATCAAGTTTTGAAACTTTTTTTAGAGCTCGTTTTAGGGGCCCGGTAAGAAAATTAATAAGCGGGGTTCTAGGGGTCCCCTTAAGAGGGGAGGGAAAAGGATTGGGCCCCTCCACCCACAATATCCCCCACAAAAACACACACATACTACCTTATCTCCCCCTATTCACCTCACACATAACTTATAGCTATCTTATTTATGCGTTTATTATGATTAATTTTTTATTTTTTTTATTTTTTTATTTTTTATTTTTAATTTATTATTATTATTATTTTTATTGTTTCTTTTATTTATTTATTTGATTATCATAAAAATGTATTTTCTAAATATATTTCTGTATCATGCTTTCGTTACCTTAACCTTCACTATCGTTGTTAGCAGTATCATTCAGTAATACTATTGCTAGTATTGATACTACCCTTAGCATTGACATCACCATCGCCTTGGCCTCTGGGACTGTTGCCACGGCAACCCTACTGCTTAAGAATCCTCTAACCCACTCTCCTTTCTCCCATGCACATACTTATTGACACCAAGATTGATCTTGTCCTTTTTTTCTTTTTTCTCTTTTTTTTTCCCCAATATTTTGACCATTAATAGTATTCCTATCAGTAATATTATTATCATCATTACGACTTTGACTCGCTCACTATATCCCTTCCAACAGCCTCGTTCTCATTCAACGCCTTCTTCCTTGCGCTGAACCCTGCCTGAGCGATCTGAAGCGATCAAAGCTAAGTGAATTTTTTGTTGTTTTATTCGTTTATTTATCACCAGACGAAGACCTAAGAGGTCGAAACGCGTTGTGTTTTGTCTTGTAACTCGTTTGTCCACATTCTCTGGCGGTTCGCTAACATTATTTAAGATTAAACCAATAACTGTTAATGTATACACATGGGATGAGGAAACAAATCTACGGCCTATTAGAGTGTCTAAAGACAGCCCAACAATAGTGATCCAGACAAAAGCCATGTGGACTTACTCCTAATGTCTTCGCCAACAGGGTTGCCTCAACATTACACATTGATACGCACAATGAGTAGATTATTAGCGCATACTTCAAAACATGGTCATAAACAAGAATTCTGTAGAAAATGTTTAACAAGAATTCCATTCGTTAAAGACGCGCTTGAACATAAAAAACATTGTAAAAGTTCTGTAGACTGTAAGACAGAACTAATTACACCCCCACCTGGATCTAAAGTTAGTTTTAAGAACTGGAAATGGCTGCAAACAAGTCCATACCTTGTTTACGCAGACTTCGAGTCGCTTATTGTTCCTTATGAGGGGCCAACCCCACAGAAACTTCCGAAAACTGTCTTAATGAGTAATCATCAGATTTGTTCATTTGCCTTCATTATTGGCAGGTCGGATGGCGTTCATTCAGAGCCAGAATTATATAGAGGGCCTAATGCTGCAAAATACTTCTTAGAACGCATGCAGCAAGTGCGTAACGCCTGTTCTAATAATCTGAATTTATCTGAAATCAAGATGACGCCTAAAGACCAACAACAGTATGACTCAGCCACACATTGTTGGATTTGTGGTTTAGAACTAATGTCTAACAGTGAGGACGCGACAGTAAGAGACCATGATCACATTAGCGGAAAGTTCAGAGGAGCAGCGCACAACAACTGCAATCTTCAACTAAAGTTTGACCCAGCGAAGTGGAAGCTGCCCATCTTCTTTCACAACTTGCGAGGTTACGACTCTCATCTTATAATGCAAGCAGTAACCAGCGACTCCAGGGTAACATGCATTGCACAGTCATCAGAAAAGTACACGTGTTTCACTATAAATAACATGTCTTTTTATGACTCTATGCAACACCTGATGGGATCATTAGAGTCACTGGCTATGTCCTTAAAGTCCTGCCCAATAACAGAAGAATATTTTGACCCAACTCTTGTTAGAAAGGGCGTTTACCCTTATGAGTACATGAACAGTTGGCAAAGGTTTGATGAAGATTCACTTCCGCCTAAAGATGCGTTCTTTTCTAGTCTTAGAGGAAAGGACATAAGTGATTCTGATTACCAGCATGCTCAAGAAGCATGGCAGAAGTTAGATTGTAAAACAATGGGAGACTATCATGACTCATACTTAATGGCTGACGTTTGTTTGTTGGCGGACGTCTTTGAAAATTATAGAAAGACCTGCATAAAACATTATAGCCTGGATCCTGCGCATTACATTTCTGCGACCGGGATGAGTTGGGATGCTTTCTTAAAAGATACTAGAGTACAGATTGATTTATTGTCAGATTTACCAATGATTCAGATGATTGAAAATGGATTGCGTGGAGGAATTAGTATGGCGTCGCATCATTACTGTAAAGCAAACAACAAATACTTGGATGACTATGATCCAAGTAAAAGGTCTAACTATCTCATGTATTTAGATGCAAACAATCTGTATGGTTGGGCTATGGCGCAATCACTTCCATTACGTAACTTTAAAATGTACACTGGTGGCATAGAAAACATTCAAGAGTTTGTAGAACAACTGCATACTCTTACAGCTGATCGTAAAAGAGGTCTTATTCTAGAAGTTGACTTAGAATATCCTCATGAACTCCATGACCTACATAATGACTACCCATTAGCAGCAGAAACTCTAAAGATGAATCCAACAGAGCCGCCTAAACTTGTGCCTAATCTTCGCGGCAAAAAAATTATGTCTGTCATTACAGACTTCTACAATTTCATTTAAGACATGGTTTAAAGTTGACAGCTGTTCATCGTATAATTGCTTTCGATCAAGAACAGTTCATGAAACCATACATAATGAAGAACACTGATCTTAGAACTAAATCCACAGATGCTTCAGAAAAAGACTTTTTCAAGCTGATGAACAACAGCTGTTTCGGAAAGACTATGGAAAATCCGCACAAGCGTAAAGATGTCAGATTGGTCACCAAAGAGAACGAAGCAATTAAGCTGACTTCAAAACCAAATTATCAGGACTTTAGAAGATTTCATGATCAGCTTTTTGGCATAATGATGAAGAAAAAGAAAGTCAAATTGGACTAACCTGTATTTATTGGGTTTACTGTTTTTTAGAATTATCAAAGCTTTTGATGTTAGAATTTCTTTATGACTACTTTAAACCCTTGTATCCAGAGTCCAAAGTACTTTACACAGATACAGATAGTTTTGTTATAGATATCCCTACTGAAGACATCTATAAAGACATGGAAATAGAAGTAGCTAAAGGGCATGCGGGATGGTATGATACATCTGATTACCCTAAAGATTCGCCTTTACATTCATCTGTTAATAAGAAGGTTTTAGGAAAGATGAAGGATGAATTATCTGGAGGGGTGATTAAGGAGTTTATTGGTTTAAGGTCGAAAATGTACAGTATTTCGAGCCAGGAGAAAACCATTAAGAAAGCAAAGGGAATATATCGCAGTGTTGTGCAGTCAAACATATCACATGACAACTACAAAGAAGCATTGTTTGACAATAAGACTTTTCAACATGACAACGTAAAACTACGATCTAATCTACATGAGATCAACACAACGTTGTAACAAAGAAGTCATTAGATAGAACAAACACAAAACGAGTATTTGTTAAACCAGAGTTTTCATATGCAATCGGGCACTGGAGAACAGCATAAACAGAGGGGTTTATATTTTTCATCAACTTTTATTATAAGATCAATCATATCTTCATCCAATTCGGCTAAATCTTTTTTCATGTTTGCTTGATGCGCTCGAATTTTTTTTATTATTTCAAGATATTCTTTTCCCCAATCAAAATTTGGGATTTTGGGTTGTAGGTGATCTGGATGTTTTAGCATCTCTTGATGAATCCTCGCAAGTGTTTCCCTAATAACAGAACTCAAATCATATGATTCCCGTATTATTTTCAAGGTCTCTTCCTTTATCATTCTTGTTTCGTTCTGTGCTTCCTCTGAGCTTCCATTTTAAACTCAAATATATTTACGTAAATTAATTAAGCGGAACTGTGTCTGGGCGGGATTATCTGCAGTTCTTCCTTCACAAAAGATCTTTGAGGAGCTGGTTGTTTTGTTGTGTCATTTCTCGTAAATAATACACGGCGGATTCATTTTTACAATTCCTTTTATTTCATATAGATCAACACTCCAAACTGGATCTGTTGCCCTGATGCGAGTGTCCCTTCTGCTTCCCCCGGTAAATAAAGGTACCTTATTCAATCCAAATGGTAATAGTTTGCCGGATGAACTGGCGTCTCCTTCAGCAACATTTATTGTTTATTTTTTGATTGCTTGTACTGGTTTTAGCCCTTTAAATTCTTCATTATTCATTGCGCGCAAAACTGAGGGCAGTCTTCTAACCCATTCTGTGTTGCGAGAATTGTCAATCAGCTCTCTGTGATACTGGTAGGAAAAAAGTCTTTCAGATAACTGTTTGTTAAAGTTTTCAACTAAAGCCTGTGATCTGTGAACTCCTGGATGCCTCTTTTAATGGCAACTCTATGTTTTAACAATAATTGATTCACTTGACCTTTAAATTCTTTTCCATCATCGACTTGAATCATGCGAGGATAAGTTAATGGGCCTCGTTGATATATCAGTTGTATAGCAACAGCAACAGCAGAAGCACTCTTTTGTGTTAATGGTTCTGCGTCTTTGTATCTTGAAGCTATGTCAATGACTGTGAGTGCGTACTTAAATCTTTTTCGTCTAATCGTATCATGGGGTAAATATAGAAGGTCCATTTGATGGGTGTCGTTCGGTATTGTATTCACAAAGTGCGGTCTATGTATTCGTCTAGGTGCAGGTAAATAAATTTGCCAAATCGCTTGTTTTGATAACCATTCCTTCGCTGTTTGTTCACTGACTCCCGCTGCTTGGCTTAGCTTTTTTATTGCCGTGATTCCCTTCCAATATCCTTTTGGCGAATAATAGATTTTGTTCATTTTTATTCAGCCAATATTATGTGCAACAAAATACACGACGGTCATACCAAAGACGATAAATAATATTTCTTGCATCTTTTGTTTTTCTGATGGTTGATAAAAGTCACTGAATTTTGGTGGGGGCATTGTCTCGATTGGTTTGCCTGTTACAAGATAATATTCTTTTATTGCCTGGTCAACGTCTGTTTTTTCAGCTTGTCGTTAATAAAATCTAACTGCTCAATTCTCTGCTTTTCATACGCAGCTTGTGCTGCAGCTAGTTGCTCCATAGCTTTGTTATGTCTTTTTCTCTCTTCATTAAGACAAAAAAGCAAAAGAGCACACAAAACAAAGTGTGAAGTAACGACGATTTAATGCACGACACAAAACAGGACAAGAAATTTTCGGCAAAATGCCTTCCTCAGCGACAAACAAGAAAAAACGTACAGACATAAAACATGCACAATACTCCCCTTGTGAAGCCAAAGTGTGAATGAAGTAGACAGAGGGACAGTGGGAGAGAGGGTGAGTAGAGTTCGAGGAATAGGGCACGAGGAAAGAGGGTAGAGTAAAGTGAGGAGGAGGAAAAGGAGAGAGGGACAGAGAGAGAGAGGGGGGAGGGGGGAAAGAGAGGGAGAGAGACAGAGAGGAGAATGGAAGTAGAGGAAGAGTGGAGAAATGAGAGTGAGAAGAGGAGGGGAAGGAGAGTGAGTGGAGGGGGAGGGTGTGATGGTATGTAGTGGGTGTGTTGCATATGAATGAAATGAACAAGAGAAAGCACAATAAGTAAGATACAATATACTCGAAAAAGCATTTTAAATGACAAGGGGGTGGGGGGGGAGAGAAGGGGGTCAGTCTAAAGGGGAGAGGGAGAGAGGGAGAGAGGAGAGGGGGGAGGGGGGAAAAAGAAGAGGGGGAGAGACAGAGGAGAATGGAAGTAGAGGAAAGGTGGAGATGAGAGAGAGAAGAGGAGGGGAAGGAGAGTGAGTGGAGGGGGGAGTGTGATGGTATGTAGTGGGTGTGTTGCATATGAATAAAATGAACAAGAGAAAGCACAATAAGTAAGATACAATTACTCGAAAAAGCATTTTAAATGGACAGGGGGGGGGGGGGGGGGGGGGGGAGAGAAGGGGGTCAGCCGCCTAAAGCATCCGACCAAGTCTGACCCAAGGGTAGGTTGCCCTACCAAGCACCAAGGGGTGAGAGGGGAAAACGGGAGAACCCGAGAAAAACCCACAAGCCAGACGCAGCTAAGAGCTGCAAGGCTCACCCCCCACACACACACGCACAAAAAAAAAAAAAAAAAAGGCCACTTGCCGCGCGCAAAACCACACACACACACACACACACACACACCACACACACACACACCACACACACACACACACAAGTGCGCGCGCGTGCGCACGAACAAACACGCACGCACACATATACACGCCAATAAGTGCACACATTGGGGGGGGGGGGTAACATGGGGAATAAATGGGTAACTGTGACGCGCTCTGTCCAAGCCGAGCTTGCAGCTTTCCTCAGAGGGTCAAACAGCTGACGGCGCAACCAGGGAAGGCAAGGGCCACTGTGACGCGCTCTGTCCAAGCCGAGCTTGCAGCTTCCTCAGAGGGTCAAACAGCTGACGGCGCAAACCAGGGAAGGCGAAGGCCACGTCTGGTTCGCAGGTATGGTGGTTGCCTTCTCCGGTGTTGGTCTTGGTCGGTGTTGTCTCAGACGCCACACGTCGACTCCCTTGGTTTGAAGTAGAGGACGGGCGTCCGCAATGGTCAGGAGCTGTAGCTGTCTGGCTGGCTTTGAGGTAGTCGCGGACTGGATTTGAGGTGGTCCTCACTCGACGATAGAAAAGACCAACCATGCACAGGTAAGTACTAAAGGGGAAAGGGAATCATAAGTCATTGTCCACCTGAATTGTCTCAACAACAAAAACAAAAAAAAAAGTACACAGAATTACTAAGCTTTTTCATTCATGCCAGCTGGATTTCTGGTGCCCAGTTTTTGAATCAGGTGAGACTCCATATCCTTCCTGTCTCTAGAGTCACTGGTTTTCATGAGCCACAAGCCCTTCACTCTTGCATTGTAGCGGAATGGCTGGGGAGGTTGAAGTGCTTGGCTACTGGTTTGTCCTGTTGTATTTGATGTCAGCGAGGTGTTCCTTGAATCTGACAGTCAAAGTGCGTCCGGTCTCGCCGATGTAAAGTTTAGAACAAACGGTGCAGTGGATGATGTAGACCAAGTTAGTGGTTTGGCAGTTGAAGAATTTGAGAGTCATGCGTGAACTGGGTCCTTTCACTTCAATGGCAGTGCAGATGAAGGGGCAGGTCTTGCAGTTGGGCAAGATTGCATGGGCTTGTGCCTACAGAAGATTGAGTCTGTGAGGCTGGAGACTGGAACGCACAAGCAAGTCACGGATATTCTTGTCCCGTTTGTAGGCAACTAGAGGGGGTGGGAAAAAATTCTAGCTGAGTGGGCACAAGACTGAAGGATGTTCCAGTTGGTTCGGAGAATTTTGCGGAACATCCTTCAGTCTTGTGCCACTCAGCTAGAATTTTTTCCCAGCCCCTCTAGTTGCCTACAAACGGGACAAGAATATCCGTGACTTGCTTATGCGTTCCAGTCTCCAAGCCTCACAGACGTCAATCTTCTGTAGGCACAAGCCCATGCAATCTGCCCAACTGCAAGACCTGCCCCTTCATCTGCACTGCCATTGAAGTGAAAGGACCCAGTTCACGCATGACTGTCTCCAAATTCTTCAACTGCCAAACCACTAACTTGGTCTACATCATCCACTGCACCGTTTGTTCTAAACTTTACATCGGCGAGACCGGACGCACTTTGACTGTCAGATTCAAGGAACACCTCGCTGACATCAAATACAAATGGACAACCAGTAGCCAGCACTTCAACCTCCCCAGCCATTCCGCGTACAATGCAAGAGTGAAGGGCTTGTGGCTCATGAAAACAGTGACTTAGAGGACAGGAAGGATATGGAGTCTCACCTGATTCAAAAAACTGGGCACCAGAAATCCAGCTGGCATGAATGAAAAAGCTTAGTAATTTCTGTGTACTTTTTTTTTTTTTTTTGAGACAATTCAGGTGGACAATGACTTATGATTCCCTTTCCCCTTTAGTACTTACCTGTGCATGGTTGGTCTTTTCTATCGTCGAGTGAGGACCACCTCAAATCCAGTCCGTGATACCTCAAAGCAGCCAGACAGCTTACAGCTTCTGACCATTGCGGACGCCCGTTCCTCTAACTTCAAACCAAGGGAGCGACGTGTGGCGTCTGAGACAACACCGACCAAGACAACACCGGAGAAGGTAACCACCATACTGCGGAACCAGCCGTGGCCTTCGCCTTCCCTGGTTGCGCCGTCAGCTGTTTGACCCTCTGAGGAAAGCTGCAAGCTCGGCTTGGACAGAGCGCGTCACAGTGGCCCTTGCCTTCCTGGTTGCGCCGTCAGCTGTTTGACCCTCTGAGGAAAGCTGCAAGCTCGGCTTGGACAGAGCGCGTCACAGTTACCCATTTATTCCCATTGTTATCCGCCCCCCCCCCCCAATGTGTGCACTTATTGGCGTGTATATGTGTGCGTGCGTGTTTGTTCGTGCGCACGCGTGCGCACTTGTGTGTGTGTGTGTGTGTGTGTGGTGTGTGTGTGTGTGTGTGTGTGTGTGTGTGTGTGTGTGTGTGTGTGGTTTTGCCCGCGGGCAAGTGGCCTTTTTTTTTTTTTTTTTTTTTGTGCGTGTGTGTGTGGGGGGGTGAGCTTTGCAGCTCTTAGCTGCGTCTGGCTTGTGGGTTTTTTCTCGGGGTTCTCCGTTTTCCCTCTCACCCCTTGGTGCTTGGGTAGGGCAGCCTACCTTGGGTCAGACTTGGGTCGGATGCTTTAGGCGGCTGACCCCTTCTCCCCCCCCCCCCCCCCCCCCCCCCCCCCCCCCCCCCCCACCCCCCCCCCCCCCCCCCCCCCCCCCCCCCCCACCCCCCCCCCCCCCCACCCCTGTCATTAAAATGCTTTTTCGAGTATATGTATCTTCACTTATGTGCTTTCTCTTGTCATTTTATTCTAGCAACACACCCACTACTACCCACACACCCCCCCCTCCACTCACTCCCTCCCCTCCTCTTCTCCTCTCTCTTCTCCACTCTTCCCTCTCTCCATTCTCTCTCTGTCCTCTCCCCTCTCTTTTCCCCCCCCCCCCTCTCTCTCTCTCTCCACCTCCCCCTTTAGACTGACCCCCCTCCTCCCCCCCCACCCCCTTGTCATTTAAAATGCTTTTTCGAGTATATTGTATCTTACTTATTGTGCTTTCTCTTGTTCATTTCATTCATATGCAACACACCCACTACATACCATCACACCCTCCCCTCCACTCACTCTCCTTCCCCTTTCTTCTCATCTCATTCTCCACTCTTCCTCTACTTCCATTCTCTCTCTGTCTCTCCCCTCTCTTTTCCCCCCCCCTCTCTCTCTCTCCTCTCCCTTACTCCTTTTCCTCCTCCTCACTTTACTTACCCTCTTTACTCGTGCCCTATCTTCTCGAACTCTACTCACCCTCTCTCCCACTGTCCCTCTTCTACTTCATTCTCCACTTTGCTTTCACAAGGGGTGTTTCCTTTCATCTTTTGTCTGTATCGTTTTTTTGTTTGTCGCTCTGAGAAGGCTCTTTGCGAAATTTCTTGTCACTGTTTATTGTGCTTCAGTGCAGTACTCGTCGTTACTTCTCACTTTGTTTTGTGGTGCTCTTCTGCCTTTTTTTGTTCTTGTTCCAGTAACGCCCGCAGTTTGTTTCATTTGCTGTCTCTTTCATTAAGAGTTTGTAGTTACTAAGTGTATTACTTCTGCTAAAAGCAAGCGCATTAACCACAGCGCCGCCTATCATCATTACGATATGAAGCATTTTTATAAATGTATTTTTTATTTTACATATTTATACTGTTCTGGAATTATTCCTTGCTTAACTAGAAAATCTTTCGTAGCAAACGAAGCTGTAATAATAGCAATCAGCTTTGCTGAATCCTCAAAGCCTAGCTTGCCAAGATCTGCTGGTTTAATTTTTAACAAGCTTTTACCAAGCATTGTGTATCCCATACTTAGGCCTCCAATAACAGCAGAATGGTATGCAAGATTAGCAACAGTCTTTTCGGCGCTCATTTTTAAAAACAAAATAATAATTACATTTAGTAATAAAACATGAACACCGATGATCTACTAAACATTCCTGAACTTATGATTACAAATGACCAGGTTGATGACCAAGCTATTATGCCCAAAAAGGAAAGGCTGTATTCTTTAGCAGCATGTGGAAAAACAAAACAGTTCCTCGGAAATGAATTCAGCATAGAACAAATTCAACAGATGTCGCCACAAGACATTGTAAAGTATCATAACAGGTATGAAGCGCAACTAGGATCAAGAATGGTAAAAAGTGTCGGAGAAAAGTTCTTAGTTTGTACACTAAACTAGTTAGTAGATTTGCGCCTATTGATTCTGAACAAGGCTTTATGTGTGATTTAACGCAGGATCCAGTTTTAACAAAGTCATTAGAGTCTCTAGGATGTGATCTATATTACAGATTTGGAACATTATTGTCGCCGCTAATCATGGGATTAATTACTTTTAATCATATAGATTTTATTTCCCTAAAAAAATGACCGTGCCAGAAAATCACCAGAATCAGAAAACATTGAATCAGGTGGAGAAATTGACCAGTAAAAAGCCTGGGCGTGTTGCAGCAGGAAAAAGATTAGCAGAGTGGAACAAACAAAGAAAATTACAGTTACAATCACAGATTATAAGCCCATAATAAAAAGTGCTAGAGCCTGGATCCAGTTTTAACAAAGTCATTAAAGTCTCTAGGATGTGATCTATATTACAGATTTGGAACATTATTGTCACTGCTAATCATAAGATTAATTACTTTTAATCATATAAATTTTGTTTCCCTAAAAAATGACCGAGCCAGAAAATCAGCAGAATCAGAAAACATTGAATCAGGTGGAGAAAGTGGCCAGTAAAAAGCCTGGGCGCGTTGCAGCAGGAAAAAGATTAGCAGAGTGGAACAAACAAAAAAAAATTAAAGGCACAATCACAGATTATAGCTCATAATGAAAAAGTGCCAGAGCCAGAGCCAGTTGTTTCAACGCCAGCTATAAAAACACCAGAACAAGATGATTCAAGACCTACAACAATGGCAGGGCTGCCTACACCGCCAAAGTCTTCATGGAATTTTCTTAAAGCAATTGTCATTTTTGGCGGCATTGCTGTTGGGGGTGGTTATTGCGGTTATAAAATATATAAACAAAGACAGCAAAAACCAAAGCAGTCAAAAAAATCTCTACCGCTAAATACAGAAGCCGAACACAAAAGTATGCCAAAACTGCCAACAACAAAAGTTCATTTTGATCCATTTCAGATGCAATAATACTTTAAGAACTTAATAAATAATTATAAGTTGACTTGAATAAGAACTTGGTTGTACTTAGAGGATGACTTAGTTATGAACTTGAGCTGACTTGATTAAGTACTTGAGGTGACTTGATCAAGAACTTATTAAGAACTTGAGGTAACTTGAGTAAGAACTTGATTAAGAACTTGGGGTGACTTGATTAAGAACTTAATTAAAACTTAATTAAGAACTTGGGGTGACTTGATTAAGAACTTAATTAAGGACTTGGGGTGACTTATGGCATGATCTGGATCACACACACACATGCACATACACATAGAAATCATTCACACAATAGACGGGATGGTGCGTGTGGGGAAAGTGAGGGGGGCTTTTTGTGGTTCTGGTTTTTTTACCTCGTTAATGCGCATGCCCAGTGGAATTGAGTCTACTGAGTATGTGTGATTAAATTGCCTGCGCGGCAAGCGGGAATTCCAATAAACAGCAGCAGGTAACGCGTTGGCTTGTGTTGAAGAAAAACGGGAATGCAGGATCGAGTTTCTAATTACCAGACAAGGCTTGCCGAACAGTGACGTTGTCCAACTGTTTATCCCGCCTCTGCCTGGGGCGCTTGGCTTAATGCCAAAGTTGGTCCTTCAAGACTGGTTTTGGAGTGCGGCCAACAGCGCAGTGTGTTCTCTGATCGAGTGGGGAGAAGGCGGTTAAGCTTATACACTTATCAGGAAAAAAATCTGTTAGAAAAACTAAGATTTTCGAAGGTTGAAGACAGGCTGTTAGTTGAAAACACACTGAATGCAATTCCAGAGTATGATGAAAACAAAACTGTTGAAGAAGTAGAAACAATCATCACCACAAGTCAAACAATCCTTGAATTGAAGGAAAATCAAAATCTAAGAAGCTATCTAGCATATGGCAAGTGGTTAGAAAGGCTGTGTGAATTGAACAAAAGAAATTTTTGTAACTTTGTAGAATCCCACTTGCAGCATTCTCTCAGATGGATAAATAAACTGAGGAGAACTGCACGCCTGTTTGGAAAGTGCAAGCAACTTTCAAACTAGCAATAACAATTTCAGAAGCCATCTCTCTAACCACTAAAATAAAATCTGCACTTCAAGAGAATCCCGCCATGAAGCCAGCTTGGAAGTAAAAATATCCTGCTCGCGCTGAAGAATGGAAATAACAGGTAAGATTATCTTTTCTCTCAAATATTTATTTACCATTTTAACTCATCCGTTTGTTTACCAGTATAGTTAACGCACCCAAACGTACACACACCAACAGAGAAAATAACAAGACACATACTGTCAACATAGGCGTGAAGAAGGTATGTAGCATTGTTTGGTTGTTGTTGTCATTGACAACTAATTGACTGTGTGTGTGAACGAAGACCTCTTGTCTGTACCAGCCGTAAGGCCCTAGCATAAATTAAGTGATCAGGTGTCGGCCTAATGGCGGGTCTCTTTCGCCGCTGCCTCGTCTCTGTCTGTCTGTTATGCAAAGTTTTGTAAACGTATAAAGATATAATGTAGGTAAATATAACTCAGTTTTAAAAGACTTTAGAGAACAGTTAAAAGACTGTAGTTTTATTTCACATGAAAGACAGAGACGCATTTGATGAATGTATGCGTGAAAATGATGTTATTGAAAATGATTAGGAAAAACACAGGATTAAGCAAAAACTAAAATCTGAAAAGTTTAGTAAATTAGTATTGAAAACAGATAATCCAACACAGTATGCATGTTTGTAGGGTTTACTAGTTAGAGAACAGGGAAATGCTCATTCTAGGGTCAACCACCCGAAACGAGTTGAGGGTGGTTGAGCTAGAATGAGCATTTCCCGTTCTCTCTTATTTAAGCTTATTTTGTTTATGTCATCTGCAAAAAAAAAACACTGTAAAGCAGTTCGCAGTATTTTTATTCAAAGCTTTCAAGCGGCAAAGCATTTGTGGATTGTAATCATTATTATTAGTTTCGTAAAGCGACTTTGTTATGTTTCATGTTTCATCTGAGGGGCCAAGGCCTGTAAGAATAAAACATCTGAATCAGAATCTCTCTCACACACACACACACACACACACACACACACACACACACACACACACACACACACACACACACACACACACACACACACACACACACACACGTGCACACACACACACACACACACGCACGCACGCACGCACGCACGCACGCACGCATGCACGCACGCATGCACGCACGCATGCACGCACTCACGCACACACACACACACACACACACACACACACACACACACACACACACACACACACACACACACACACCACGATGCAAGTGAGAATATGTTCACTTTGCTTCCATTTAAACAGAAGCAGTGTTGTCATATTAAGAAGCAATATATTATTTTCACGGACTTTGAAAAAGCGCTTGACTTCAGAAATAGAGAAGAGAGAGAGAGAGAGAGAGAGAGAGAGAGAGAGAGAGAGAGAGAGAGACAGACAGACACGACAGACAGAGACGTACATACATACAACATACATACATACATACATACATACATACATACATACATACATACATACATACATACACACTTCATCTTAGGCCAATTTTAATATAAAACAAGATGCAAAGCATATAAACGTACTCCCAGTTTATCCTGAATACGCGTGAGATATTCCATAAAGAGGAAAAGCCGTCTTGGGCTGGTGTAACCGTTAGTAATGGCTATTCTGGTAAACATCGGCTATCGTCTGTGACCTAAAAGGAACATACTTACAAATTTTCAGAAAGATCGGCCAAGAACTTTCTGAGATTTTCCATGAAGAAGAAAACCAATATGGGCCGTTAGTAACGGCTGTAACGGTAAACTAAAACCTTGGGCATCATCCGTGACCCATAGTGAACATACCTACACATTTTCAGAAAGATCTTCCTAGTGCTTTCTGAGATATTCCATAAAGAAGAAAACCCGTTACAGGCCGTTACAGCCGTTAGTAACTGCTATAACTAGGTCAACTAAAACATTGGGCATTATCCAAGACCAATAATGAACATACCTGCTAATTTTCACAAAGATCGGCCAAGTACTTTCTAAGATGTTCTATGGAGAAGAAAAGGCGTTACATGCCGTAACAGAAGTTAGTAACGGCTGTAACGGTAAACTAAAACATCGGGCATCATCCGTGACCCATAATGAAAATACCTACAAATTTTCAGAAAGATCGGCCACGTGCTTTCTAAGATATTCTATAAAGAAGAAAAGCGCTACAGGCCGTTACACCCGTTACTAAGGTCTATAACGGTAAACTAAAACACCAGGCATTATTCGTGACGCGTAATGAACATACCTACAAATTTTCAGAAAGATCGGCCAAGTACTTTTTGAGATATTCTATAAAGAAGAAAAATCGTTACAGGCCGTTACAGCTGTTAATAACGGCTGCAACGGTAAACTAAAACATTGGGCATCATCCATGACTCATAGTGAACATACCTACAGATTGTCAGAAAGATTGGCCAAGTACTTTTTTGGATATTCTATAAAGATGAAAAACTGTTACAGACTATTACAGCCGTTAGTAACGGCTATAATGGGGTAAACTAAAACATCGGGCATCATCCGTGACCCATAGTGAACATGCCTGCTAATTTTCACAAAGATCGGCCAAGTACTTTCTGAGATATTCCATAAAGAAGAAAAGGCGTTACAGTCCGTTACAGCCGTTACTAACGGCTGTAACGGTAAACTAAAACATC
>CM031608.1:64624869-64627603 GCA_018398815.1 Conus ventricosus
AAACACCTTTTCTGCTTACATGACTGAAAATGGTTTGCAAATATCAACTGAAAAAACACACATGATGTTATTTAATACTGGATCTGATCCAGTTAATATGCCTTCATTTCACGTCAACGGCATACCCATCAAATATACCAAAATAGTGAAATTCCTTGGAGTAAATTTAACATCAAAGTTGTCATGGAATTTTCATATAGAGCATATTCCAACAAAAGCTCGAAAAAGTTTAAATCTATTAAAGATTATTAGCAAGCATGCTTGGGCTCAGAACACAGTTGCTCTTTTGCACCTTTCTACTGCACTGGTTAGATCAAAATTAACGTATGCACAAGAGGTGTTCTTCAGTGCACCCAAATACTTACTGAAAAAACTTCAAAGTATTGATTCCAAAGCATATAAGATAGCCATGGGACTACCAGTCCATGCCTCTTGTACAAAAGCATACAGTGCTGCTGGGAGATTACCACTGGAAGAATATAGGAATCTTGCATGCACCAAATTTGTTATAAGAAGTTCTACTATAGATAACAATATAGGCCCTGAAATAAATATTAAATCGGACATTGATTTTCCCAAAAGGGCTAAAAATATATCATCTCAAACGACTCTAAGAACATATACTTCCTCGATTTTAGAATCCTCAGATATTTAAACTAACATCTATTGCAAAAAGATCTATTGTGTCTCCTATCCCCCCATGGAAACTAATACGAGCACGTTTTGATATTGACCATACAGATTTAACAAAGGCTGAAAATACTAATTTGTTATTATCCAATATAAAAATGCATTTGCATGATCACTATTCCAACCATTTTAAGATATACGCTGATGGGTCATTAATCAATGAACATGCAGGTGCAGCATACATTATCCCAGGTCTTAACGAAGAAAAGTCCTATTATCTTGGAAAAAAACAATTCTATATTCACTGCTGAGTTAACTGCTATAATTATGGCTTTAAAGTGTGTATATTGATTACCCTCAAAATTTATTTAAAGTTGTTTTATGCGTAGATTCCAAGTCAGTTCTTACTGCAATGAAGAATTTTAGATTAAAAGTTCGACCTGAGATGATCACTGAAATAAATAATTTAGTACACTTCCTCTCAGCAGAGACACTGCAATAACATTTCTTTGGGTGCCCTCCCACTGTGGGTTATACTATAATGAAAAGGTTGATGTTCTGGCAAAGAGAGGAGCAAAACGATCATCAGATTCGCATTTTTTGAACTTCTCTATGTCAACGCAAGAGTGCTATACTTTGGCAGAGAAAGTACAATTTTCTAATTTTCATTTGATAGAAAGAGAAACTGGGTGTTTTGGTTTACACGATGAAATGAGAAGTATTCATGAAATGTTAAGTAAGTATGATCAAACATTTATCGTAGACGACAGATAAGTTCCTTGATCTGTAGATGGAAATTGGATTGTTTTAAAACAAAGTATGTCAAAAATATACATTGTATATGTGGTCATAGCATATCAACTGATCACATTCTTTTGTGTAACTTAATGAAAAAATTCATTCCAAATACGTCTGTACAGCCTAGTCAAAATGTTTTCCGGTCACTGTCAGCAAGTGAAACGTATCTTTTCTTTTTGCACTTAGCTAAAAGTCCAATTGGCAAATATTTATAACATATAACAGTCAGTGGTGCGATGAGACAGAAGAGTTACATGTTTCGAGGTTTTTTTGTGTTTTTTTTTGTTTTTCTTTTTTTTTTTTTTTTTTTTTTTTTTTTTTCAGTCTTTGATTAAGTGGATTTTCTACTTTTGTGTTATTGCTGTAGATAAGTTAGTTATTGTACCTCATAGTGTTAACCGTTTTTTACCCCTCCCCCTCCCTCCCCCGCCCCCCTCCCTTTTTTTCCGTCTAATATCACGTAATGTGGAAAGACGTAAAACAGAAACAACAACAACAACACCACACACACACACACACACACACACACACACACACACACACACACACACACACACCACACACACACACAAACACACACACACACACACACACACACACACCAGGTTCGTAAACAAAGGAGGAGGCGCATTTGTGCCACCTGAGCCTGGAACCAAATCCTGTTTTACGTGCCCCGCACCACCCAGCCTTGTCACTTGTTTCCACACGAAACTGTCTGATCAGGGATCTGACCTCCTTATATTGCAAGATCACAGGGTGCTCGACAGAGACAGCCATGTTTTTTGTTTCAGAGAGAGAGACAGAGACAGAGACAGAAACAGAGACAGAGACAGACAGAGAGAGATACTTCAGATGCTTCAGATACCTTCTTTTTTATTGACCTTTATATAGCTTTATTTTCAAAGGAGTATGCATTAATATTTGCTGCGCCGAAAAAGGTATACAATGCAAAGAAACATGATCTACAACTGATTACGTAAATGTTAATGTTAGGACTTGAAACCATGTAGTAAAAAAGAAGAAGAAATCCTAACTCTTTGCCCCCCCCCCCCCCCCCCCTCCCCTTCCACCCTCTTCCCCACCCTCACCTCAGCCCTTTTCAACTCGCTCTTCTGTCACCACGGGGACGTGCCGGTGTTCCCCTGGTTCTATGTTCCCCAGTAGCGCGTTCCCCGTGTCACTGTTCCCCATGTCGATGTTCCTCGACCGAAAAAGCGTGCCGCGTTTTCCCCTACCCGGGGTTCCCAGGTTCTTTTTCCCCAGTGACTGTTCCCCCCAAACCCATTTCAAAATCACTTAGGACCCC
>CM031608.1:64630185-64640185 GCA_018398815.1 Conus ventricosus
GTTAAACCTTCTGAACTCATGTACAAAGACCAGGTTGATGGCAAGCTATTATGCCAAAAACGAAAGGTTTATTCTTGGCAGCATGTGGAAAAACAAAACAGTGCTCGGAATGAATTCAGCATAGAACAGATTCAACAGATGTCGCCACAAGACATTGTAAAGTATCAAACAGGTATGAAGCGCAACAAGGATCAAGAATGGTAAAAAGTGTCTGGGCAAACGGTTCTTAGTTTGTACACTAAACTAGTAAGTAAATTTGCGCCTATTGATTCTGAACAAGACTTTATGTATGATTTAACGCAGGATCCAGTTTTAACAAAGTCATTAGAGTCTCTCGGTTGTGATCTGTATTACAGATTTGGAACATTACTGTCGCCGCTAATCATGGGATTAATTACTTTTAATCATATAGATTTTATTTCCCTTCAAAATGACCGAGCCAGAAAATCAGCAGAATCAGAAAACACTGAATCAGGTGGAGAAAGCGACCAGTAAAAAGCCTCCTCATCCTGGGCGCGTTGCAGCAGGAAAAAAATTAGCAGAGTGGAACAAACGAACAAAATTAATGTTACAATCACAGAATGAAAAAGTGCCAGAGCCGCGCAGTTGTTTTCAATGCCGGCTATAAAAAACACCAGAACAAGTTGATTCAAGACCTACAACAACAATAAAGTTGCCTACATCGCCAAAGTCTTCATGGAATTTTCTTAAAGCAACTGTCATTTTTGGCGGCATTGCTGCTGCTGGGGGTGGTTATTACGGTTATAAAATATATAAACAAAGACAGCAAAAACCAAAGCAGTCCAAACAATCTCAACCACTAAATACAGAAGCCGAACACAAAAGCATGTCAGAACCGCCAACAACAAAAGATCATTTTGATCCATTTCAGATGCAATAATACTTTAAGAACTTAATAAATAATTATAAGTTGACTTGAATAAGAACTTGGTTGTACTTAGAGGATGACTTAGTTATGATCTTAGGTTGACTTGAGTAAGAACTTAGAAGTTACTTGGGATGACTTGAGTAAGAACTTAAAAGTGACTTGAGGATGACTTGAGGATGACTTGAGTAAGAACTTAGAAGTGACTTGAGCAAGAACTTGAGGATGACTTGATTAAGAACTTAAAATGACTTGATTAAGAACTTAAAATGACTTAAGTAAGAACTTAAAGGTGACTTGAGTAAGAACTATAAGGTCACTTGATTAAACACTTTGTAAGACTTGAGTAAGAACTTAAAGGTTACTTGATTAAACACTTGGTAAGACTTGAGTAAGAACTTGCGTGTGTGTATGTGCATGCGTGGGGCATACATAAGGATGGGGCTGGGGTGGGTGCAATACTTATTTATGTCTTGAATGGGAATTTAACTGTAATAGAGAGGGCACAGTTAGGAGGCTTGCTAGTTTCACCACTCTTAACTAGGCCAAACAGGCATGCCGGCACGTTTGATACAGTTAGAGGGCTTGCAAATCTATGTCAAACGGGCAGGCATGCACGTTTGACACAGTTAGAGAGCTTGCAAGTCTATGTCAAACGGGTAGGCATGAACGCCTGTCCTAGTTCTATGGCCTAAGCAAATAAGCACTGTGACTTGGTAATTAGCGAACAGTGCTACACCCACTATAATTAACCAGTAACAACACTGGCTTGGAAACTACGCGCGAACAGCCATTTATAGTAACAGTCAGCACACACCTCTCGCCTATTTCACAAAGAGTTTCACAAAGAGTTTAACTCTCCTCTTTGCACAGTAAAGTATATACCACACCCCTCCTCTTTTTTCATCTGGGCTTGGGACCAGCATTGGCAGAGTTAGTGTTTTTTTGTTTTTGTTTTTTGGCAGAGCTTTTTGGCGGCTCTTGATCACCAGGTAGTACACCTGTCACTGAACATTAGGAGCTTTTTGTAGAGATAGTGGCGCCACCCACTACCCCACCCCGTTCTGTTAGGTGTACAAAAGAGAACCCTATTTAATTTTGCCAGAAGTTTCGAAAACCATATTTTTTTCTAAGTACTTTGTGATCAGTCTCCGTTTGACAAACAAATCATTGATGCCAATGTTGAGGCTGTGAAATTTTGGAAAATGATAAAAATGTCTTGAAATCTGCTCAGTTTTCTCTCATATGAATCATCTATATTCATGTTTGTTCGTAAAAATGAACGCCATGTCTCAGTTGTTTGTACCCTTTTAAACATTGATTGAGCCTTTTCAAGCCAATGGCCCATAATCAGAGCGTGATGGATGGTTTTTCTTTCGCCAAGTTTTAGTAAAACAGCGCCATTTTTTTAGAAATGGAATCATTGCTTCAAAAGTCAAAAGCTTATCAAAGTCATCAACATCTTTTTCAGATATATCAGCTAAATCTTGGCCTTGAATCAACAAGCTTTCAAGGTGCTTGTGCAGTTCATCATAGTAGGTTCTCGTTTTTCTTTCTCCTCACCTTCCAAGAAAGCAATACTTCTCTTTGGCTTAGGAGGTAAAGAACTGGGCTCGCCTGATTTTCTTTTGTTTAGATACTCCGCCATACAGTTGTAATAAAACACATGTTCATCTATAGCAAGAAGCTGTTCCTCTGTGAACGAAACACGGCCGTCTGCATTGGAAGCCATGGCTAAACTGAGAGGCGCTGGTTGGGGGGCGTTGGTTCAAGATCGTCATGTTCGGTCACGTGGTATTGCACCACGCCAGTCATAAGACCTAACACCACAAATTAAGTAATCAGGCGTCAACCTAATGATGGGGCTCTGTATTTCCATGTCTATGCAGCACCAACTGTGTGTCTCTGTCACTGGTAATATGAGAAAGGTAAATGACGGGATCCCACAGCCCTAATTGCTGGTGCGGACAGTAAGAACTTGTAAAGGGAGAAATAACAGCGGGCTTTGTGGCGTACATGGTGTGATCGGGTCAGCCTTACCCACCCCCCATTGCTTAGTGTTTGTCTGCCTGTCTGTCTATCTACTTCGTTTATAAGATTTATTATGCAAGGATAAGTGTGTGGATTTTCAAAGACTTTAAAGAACAATTAAAGACAGAGGCGCATTTGATGAATGTTTGCGCGAAAATGATGTTATTGAAAATGATCAGGAAAAACACAGGATTAAACAAAAATTAAAATCTGAAAAGTTTAGTAAATTAGTATTGAAAACGGATAATCCTACACAGTATGTTTGTTTGTAGGGTTTACTAGGAGAGAACAGTAAAATGTTCATCCTAGGGCAACCACCCGAACAGGGTGAGGGTGGGTGAGCTAGGATGAACATTTTACTGTTCTCTCACACACACAATATGCTGGGGATTTACTCACATTTGTTGTTGTGAAGAGGACACATGCCGCAAGGAAGATCAGCAGGTGCATGTTGGTCTGAAATGGGAAAAAATTTAACTGGTTTATGATTTGTAAATACAAGCTATCAGCAATAGGTTTCTACAATCAGTACATTCTAACTTAAAGTACGGGTCAGCTGATTGTGTTTGTCTACTTCGTAATACACTGGTTAATGCGTTCAATACAGCTAGATTATCAGAAAAGATTTCCAAATTTCGGATTCTCCTTTAAAGCAGGTTTTGCTATCAGTTACGAACCTTTCTTTGAGTTATGGACTCTTGCTCTGCCTCTTTTAGCTCACTTCTGCTCTGCCGATTTCTCTGTCATGCATATTCGTCGGTGAGTGAATTAGTTTATACTTCTACCAGTTTGTCCAATCATCTATTTGTCTAACGGGCTGGTCTATTTCCCTCTAAGGGAGTGGGGGAGAGAGAGAGAGAGAAGAGAGAGAAAGAGAGAGAGAGAGAGAGAGAGAGAGAGAGAGAGAGAGAGAGAGAGAAGGAGAGAGACTTTGAAATTGTACAGTCATAGCCAAAATCTTGTGATAAGGTGACAGGGAATGACAATATCAAAGAGAGTACAAATATAAATTAAATAAACAAGGTAAACGAATGAATAAGTAAATTAGTAGCTAAATACTTACAGACAGGTAAAAAAATAAATTAATAAATAAATGAATGAATAAATAAAATAAAATGGCATATTTATATAACAGTACTCATGCATACATACCTGAGATAGAGATACTAAATACTTGCAAACAAATCCAGAATAACACTAAATAGCACATTCTGAATATGTACTCTTAAGCCAGGAAACTGGCTTGGAAGCTCAGACTATAAGAATCTTCATATTCTTCCATTAAGCCAGCGACTTCAATTACAACAAAGGGCTAATATGTGACTGGGAAAGCTGCATCAACTTTAATGTACTGATTCTCTTTTTTTTAAATGTCGCGAAACTTAAAAAATGAAAACATGTCCTACGCCTCCAAACTGACCTATTGAAATCAAGCCTAACATACTCGGGATCCACTTTGTGGAACACCCTACCAGAGTCCATCAGACGAATTCACTGAACAATAATTTTCAAAAAAAAAAAAACCCAAAAAAAACCCAGTTACCTGACCAATCTGCTATTAACGTATTAAACCATTGATACCAATAATTAATCTCAAAACCATAAACCTTCACATGTTCATGCACTTAACCGTTCTTACGTGCCTATGTACACTTGCACGTATTACAGATTTTGTTTATCCACACTCCTCTCTCTCTCTCTCTCTCTCTCTCTCTCTTCTCTCTCTCTCTCTCTCTCTCTCTCTCTCTCTCTCTCTCTCTCTCTCTCAGGGAACTGAGGAATCTCCGGGAGCAAGTTAGCAGTCTGCAGCAGCAACACCTGGACCTGATGAGAAGACTGAGGACTTGGAACACAAAACTGATCATCTCGAGGGAGATCCAAGAGAAACAATCTGATCTTTTATGACTACCTTGGGTGGAAAGTGAGACCCTGCAGATTGTGAAAAATGTGATGAAAACCTTGTGTACAAATAAAGTACAGTTGTCTCAGGACATCGAATTTGATAGGGTTCATCGACTAAACAACAGGCGGACTCCCTGTGATCGCAGATGTGGTTCTACAAACAAAGGTGAGATCTTAAGTAAAGCGCAAACACAGAACAGTTTTCATACTGAGGCTTCTCCACTAAGTGCGTGAAGTGAGAAAAATTGACCCCCATCTTAAGAAAACTAGCATGACGGCAACCGCGACGATGATTCACTACCTCACATTGTGGGCTACTATAGACTGTTGAAGTGGGAGACTTGCAAGCTATTATGCCAAAAAAGGAAAGGCTGTATTCTTTGGCAGCATGCGGAAAAACAAAACAGGTTCCTCCTCGTAAAAGAATTCCAGCATAGAACAGATTCACCAGATGTCGCCACAAGACTTGTAAAGTATCATAACAGGTATGAAGCGCCAACAAGGATCAAGAATGGTAAAAAAGATGTCGGAGAAAATTTCTTAGTTGTACACTAAAACTAGTCAGTAGATTTTGCTCCCAATGATTCAGGAACCAGATTTATGTAGATTTAAAGCAGGATCCAGTTTTAACAAAAGTCATTAGAGCTCTGAGGATGTGATCTAAATTACAGATTTGGAACATTAATTGTCGCTTGCTAATCATGGATTAATACTTTTAATCATATAGATTTTATTTCCCTTCAAATGACCGAGCCATAGGCCAGAAACTCAGCAGAATCTGAAAACATTGAATCGGGCGGAGAAAGTGATCAGTAAAAGGCTCCTCATCCTGGGCGAGTTGCAGCAGGAAAAAAAATTAGCAGAGATAGAACAAACAAACAAAATTAAAAGTACAAGCCCATAATGAAAAGTGCTAGAGCCGCAGCCAGTTGTTTCAATGCTGCTATAAAAACACCAAACAAGTTATTCAAGACCTACAACAACAACAGGGTTGCCTACAACCGCCAAGTCCTTCAAGGAATTTTCTAAAGCAATTGTCAATTTATGGTGGTGTTGCTGGGGGTGGTTTATTTACGGATATAGAATATATAAACAAAGACAGCAAAAACCAAAGCAGTCAAAAAAATCTCAACCACTAAATACAGAGCCGCAACAAAAAAGCATGCTAGAACCGCCACAACAAAACGAACATTTTGCATCCATACAGATGGAATAATTACTTAAGGAACTTAATAAATAATTAAAAGTTGACTTGAATAAGAACTTGGTAGAACCTAGAGGATGACTTAAGTTAGAACTTAGAAGTTACTTGGGTATGACTGAGTAAGAACATAGAAGTGACTTGAGGATGACTTGAGGATGACTTGAGGATGACTTGAGTAAGAACTTAGAATGACTTGAGTAAAGAACGTGAGGATGACTTGAGGACGACTTGAGGACGACGTTAGTAAGAACTTAGAGTGACATGGGGATACTTAAGTTTAAGAACTTAGAAGTGACTTGGAGTGTGTGCATGCGTGGGGTGGGGGTGGGGTGGGGTGTGTGTGTGGGAGGGGGGGGGGGGGGGGGGTGCGCACCTTGATTCTTTATAAGAAAACAGAATTTTCAGAATATGATATAGTTATTATCAGTAAAAATGCTATAATTTTAAAAACAACTACAAAATCTAATAAATAAACTTACCTTAAATGCCTTGTGAATCCTCCTGCTACATCCCATTGATATTTAAATCATGCAGACGCTTCCAATTTTGGATTCTTATCAGTCAATGTTTTAATTTTTGCCTCTAGTTTTTAAACGCTTTCTTCTTGTTCACACACTCTTTGTTTCCTATTATTCTTTCTCAACTCTTTCTCTTTTTCGCTATTTGCTCTTCCAAATGTTCTTTTCTGAATGGAATACTGGCCAAAAAACTTTCAACATTCTTGATGTTTCCCGATGTTGTTGCCTGATCCCGTCATTTTGAAACTAACCGCATGTCTCAAGAACACGTAAACAATAAACAGTGTCAATACCTTTTTATATGTCAACACCAAGAAATAAGTCACAGGTCAAACCAAAATGTAACTATGGGGTCGCACAGGTAGAATATGTCCACAGAACTTGCTTTAACAAATATATTCATTGCGGCAGAGCTGACTTGTCAATGACTTCATGTCCAACGCTGCCACCGAATACTGTTTGGGTGTCATAGGCAAGATAAGCTGCCAGCAAAAATTATTAGCTTTGCCCACCCGCGAAGGTTGCAGTCACTAATTACAGTATTGCAGGAGCCACAGTACCTGTGCTGCCTGACCACCGGCCTGATACGAACGCCCCTGCCACAATCTACAAACCCTGTAATAGGTCTGCGAGAACATGTCTCGTCAAGCCATACAGAATTTTCCAGATTTAGGTAGGTTTTCCGCTCTATGTTTTGTTGGTGATGTATGCATGTTTGTAGGGTTTACTATTTAGAGAACAGTAAAATGTCTGTTCTATCTCAACAGCACGAAACTGTTGAGAGCTGTTGAGAAAGAAACAGACCATATTTCTGTCTCTCCTCACGCTGAGAGTGTTGCTCAAAATAATTTCCTACCAGGGCGCTGCAGGTGTCTGTACCTCAGGCTGGTTTGATGCAGGGATACATTATGAAAGCAAGCAAAGAGTACATTCCTGTCATCAATCTCAGACAGGATGGAAATCCTGGTATCCGTCTTCAAAAATCTCATGCCATTGACGCAGTATTGAAGAAGTCTCAAATTCCGTGGCCCTTCATGCATTGCTCTCATGGTGACCTTCAGTTTCGTAATGTGGTGTCAATCAGTTTCGTTGTCCTCCTCCCACGTCTATGGCCTTGGTTTGATTTCGTCTGGATCACCATATGGGCAGAGGGTCCATGGGGCTGTTGTTGGATGACGTGGTGGCGCCCTCTGGAGGGAGAACTCACTCACGTTGGTTTCCGCGCTAGGCAATTAATGTCGTCAGTAGGGGGCCCATAAATGATTCCTCGTATGCTACATCAAACAGGCTCCACTGAACAAGTCACTCGGGCAGCGATGCAGTGTCTTTTCTCTGGTTGTTGAGCCGCTGATGACTTAGGATATTTGACTGCTCCCTGTGTATTGTCGGAGCTGGCGCTGTGACGGGACGGGCCAGGCTTGTGCTGTGGACAGGGGGCTCGGAATGAGCGGGCGTGGTGCAAAGCCACAGAGGTGGCAGCAAGAAGATAGGACAGAAAAAAACAAAAACAAAACAAAACAACAACAACAAAAAAAAAAAACAAGAAAGAAACGATCACCAGCCATGCGACACAATCCAAATGGCAAAGGCAAAGACTCTCTGACGTCCGTGGAACGGTTGATTTCCGCACAGCTCTAATTTCCCTTTTTTAAAAAAGACATTTCCTAATTTTTGACCACATGTCACTGTTACAGCTCCGTAGTGAATCAAAACAATGGACTTGCTGTTGATTTTCTAATAACCACGATGCTTATTCTTCTTGGCAGGTCTATCTCTAGACGTTCTGACTAACAACTTAGTCTCATATTGTTACCAATGTTGCAGGAGTACTTGTGAAACATCAACATGCCCATAAGATTAACCAGGTCATGTGTGCCCAGTCATCAGCTGCTTGGTGTTCAGGGGACATTAAAGCTACTGTTGAAGCTTCTGGGAAAGTGTTGTGAATCAGCAGATTCTGTTCCCGAATATCTCAACTGTGTGAAGACAGCGTAAATTTCACATGAAAAAGTTAACTTTATGCCAACGACAAATCTTGATTGCCAAACAGCAAGTGCTCTCTGAATGCTAATGAAAAGAGCTTTTCACGGAAGTAAGGGGGATTTTAGAGAAAGAGGAAAGACAAGCAAACAGAGATTTTACAACGGGCAGAGAAATCACAAGCGCCAAATATAAAACGAATCTGGACAGTGTCTCAAGGGGAATGGAAGGAATAAGGTTATGAGCGGGTAAAACAGGACAAAAATGGGAGGGTAGGGGGGGGGGGGGGGGGGGGGGGGGGGTGGGGGGGGGGGGGGGGGGGGGGGGGACAAAGGTAGTTTCGTGCCATAATGGTGAAAGAGATACTAAGTTTTATAATATTTGTTTGTAAAACCAAAACCAAGCGCCTAACCTAATGGGAATCGAAGAAACTATGTTTAATTCGTGTACAGTTCAGAGTTACCTCATAATAGCAGTGTATTTTTATGTCAATCAATCTCTTACCCAGTGTTAAATGGCCCCTCCTTCTAAAACATCCTATATTATACATGTACCAATGAAACCTGTAACACTTATGAATAGCCTTCAACCTGTGGCGTTGACGCTGCAGTGTAATGAAAGTCTTTAAGAGAGTGCGCTAGTCCACTTGCAGGAGTTTGTGCCATTCCCTTTCCACCCAAAGTAATGACACCGCAGAGGACACCTCTCATTATTTTGCCCCTGAAAAAAATTTTACGAATAGGTGTACTTACCGAGTAAACCTGTGTTCCCTTTATTTTCTTCGACTTTTGTAGTTCTTTCAGTATTAGTTAGCCTCACCTGAAAAAAAGATGCATAGGGTACTCGCTTATCCTCCTATTCTGGTGAGTTCTTGGTTATCGCTCTCAAAGATCCTCATTTAGATAAATAATGGTAATTTTCTCCACTGTTCCCTTTCATACAGGGTGCACCACACGGCACAGTGCTCTCAACCTTTCTGTTTACTCTGTACACGGCTGAAAGCCAATGTTAGGCAGAATCAATGTCCAACAGCTTTGTAGACGAACTACGGCCACTGACATGATTATTTACTGCTAAGACGATAATAAGTAACCAAAGATACCGCCCATAGGTCTTGGCTTCAAATGTAGGGGATAAGGGGAGGAAGACGCACACTGCACGCCCTCCCTTATCGCCATCCCCGAGGCACACACAATGCCATATAAGCCAATACGACAGCCACACACACAATGCCAAATAAGCCCATACGACAGCCACACACACAAGGCCATATAAGCCCATACGACAGCCACACACACAATGCCAAATAAGCCCATACGACAGCCACACACACAATGCCATATAAGCCCATACGACAGCCACACACACAAAGCCATATAACCCATACGACAGCCACACATACACTGACATATAAGCCCATACGACAGCCACACACACGAACAATGCCATATAAGCCCAATATGACAGCCACACACACGA
>CM031608.1:64644755-64669755 GCA_018398815.1 Conus ventricosus
GAAAAACACGAAACACCATACAACAAACAAGAAGTGAAGGACTAGCTAGGGGTGGGCCACGTTGGGTGTGCATGCATTGGGGTAGGACAAAACCACAAACACCACAACAAACAAGAGTGAAACTACTAGGGCCACTTCTTGCTTTGTGATAACGTTGTGTCCCGCGCGCAACCTCAATCAACTCCAAGTGATCACATAGGGTCGTTTGCTAGTTTGCCGCTGAGCTTTGCAGGTGCTGCCGCGCTTTGCAGTCAAGCGATCACATGGGTCGTTGGCCTAGTTTGCCGCCGAGGCTTTGCAGGTGCTGACGTCATTGGCGGCAAGCGATCACATAGGGTCGTTTGGCCTAGTTTGCTCTGCTCCTCTTTCTCAACCAGGCTTGCAAACTGGCTTTGGCAGAGTTACAGCAATTACTGCTGTAGCCGAGCTTTTATGGCGGCTCTAATCGCCAGTAGTAGTACACCGTCATTGTATATTTGGAGCATTTATATGAAGATAGTGCTGGCCACACACTACTCTCTCCATACTGGTAGATGTACTAGGTCTGCCTAGCCCTATCTTAGTTTTGCCAGAACCCCCGAAAATCGCTATTTAGTTGCATAAGTTTAATAATGGTTTGGCGTTTGCTACACAGGTTCATTTATGCTGATTCCTAGCTTGTGAAATTTAGGATAGTTATAAAACACACAGAAAGTTGAATGAGTTTTCTAGCATACGAATCAGCCATGTTTACCTGCGCCTTAAGAAATGAACGCCATGTTTGTAGCGTTTTTGTTTTTTTAAACATGACTTGAGCTGTTTCAAGCCAGCGCCCAACAATCAACGCGTGATGAATTGTTTTGCTTTTATTTTGTTTTATCAACATAGCACCGCTTTTTTAGAAAAGGAATCATCCCATCAACAGTTAAACACGTATTGAAACTGGCTACATCTTGTTCGCTAATGTCATTTTCAACGTTTTCATTTTCCTTGAACCAACAAACCTTTAAGATATTCGTCCATTTCTAAAGCAGTCGGTTCACTTTTTTCCTTTCCCCCACCTTCCAAAAAAGCAATGCTTCTTTTCGGTTTAAAACTGGTAAAAAACATGCTTCGCCTCGTTCTTTTTTCAACAAATACTCTGACATGCAAGTATGGTAAAACTTGTGGTCTTCAATAGCGAGAGCCTGTTCTTCAGTGAAACATGTTAGCCATTTTAAAATACAACCCAGTCGGAGCACAGTCAAAAACCAAACTTCTGTGCTGCAGCCCGAGAAAGAATGACGAAACCGGCTGGCTCTTGCCAACGTGGCAGAGCCTCAAAGTGGTAGTGTCGACTCGAGATGTTCCAAAACATTTGCTGATGCAATATGTTGCAAGTTAACTGGCCAAGTACGCCGCGAGCGGCCCGCGAGGTGTGTTTTTTGGTCACAGTTTGTAACGGACCGTGCGCTGTGTTCTATGTGAATGAAGGCCTCTTGTCTGCGCCAGCCGTAAATTAGTGATCAGGTTTCAGCTTAATGGCGGGTCTCTATAACACCCGCCTCGTGTCTGCCTGTCTGTTATACAAAGTTTTGTAGGTAGAAATTAGTCAGAATAAGTGTGCGGATTTTATGTTAAAAATATAACTTAGTTTTAAAAGACAAGCAAAGTTTAGTAAATTGGTATTAAAAACGGACAATCCTACACAGTAGTTGTTTGTTTGTAAGATAGTCGTTATTTTTTGGTTATTGAAGTCTTACTTGTCAGAGAACAGTAATATGCCAATCCTAGGGCACTTTCGCCCGAAAACTGGTTCAGGGCGAAAGTGAGTTAGGATTGGCATATTACTGTTCTCTCTTTTTCAATCTATCTTCAACTTAGGAAAAGGATTTCCATCTGGATCCTCTTCAATAAACCATGAACACAATTCATTGCATACAATGATTACACAATTGATTATTTTCCGAACTATAAATGTCTTTCGTTAATTCACACCATGTTCATTTGCTTTCTTGTAAACAAGAATGTTCAATTCATTTCATATAATCACTGTCTTTCGTCCATTCACAAAATGTTCATTTCTTTCTTGTAACACCAGAATGTTCACTTCATTTCATCAACTTCAATATATGAAAGGGAAAGATTTCCACCACACTCTTGTTTAACAACACGTATGTTGATACCCATGTAAACACATCACACATCAGAATGAAAAACAAAAGTCTATGTCGCTCACTCTGAGAGCTTATTATCTATAGCATCAAAAACTCTCCATCTTCTTCCAAACCATATTAGAATAAATACTTTTCAGCACGTTTTGTTTTCATTTTCAGATAAGTCACAAGATAAACAAATCTTTTTTTTTCTTTCCTTCTGAAGACCACTTCATATAACATTCATTTCATCTACTTACATTTTTCCGAAACACAATTCCGGTTTGTTACCCTATCAAGTCATAGGACAACAGAATAGGGAAAAATACATTCTTTTTTCACATAATTCCGTTTTGTTACCCTATCAAGTCATAGGACAACAGAATAGGGAAAATACATTTCTTTTCACACAAGTCCGTTTTGTTACCCTATCAAGTCACAGGACAACAGAATAGGAAAAATACATTCTTTTTTTCACACAATTCCGTTTTGTTACCCTATCAAGTCATAGGACAACAGAATTGGGAAAAATACATTCTTTTTTTCACACAATTCCGTTTTGTTACCCTATCAAGTCATGGGACAACAGAATAGGAAAAATACTTTTTTTTTTCACACAATTCCGTTTTGTTACCCTATCAAGTCATAGGACAACAGAATAGGAAAAATACATTCTTTTTTTTCCTTTTTTAAATTTTTAAAAATAAAATCTTCAGAAGAGCGCTTGAGGAAGTTTCAGTCGCTAATAAACAAACATTCATAAATACCTGGCTATGCAGACTCAAACACTGGGTCCCTCTTCGGCCTTCTGTAACTGGGAGTTGCCGGAATATCTGTAGAGACTGCCTAACTGAACCAGCATACCCGGTTTATAGCCACACACCGTGAGTAGCAGTCAGTGAACTGCGCAACCAGCTTCCGGACACTATCTTCCGGTAAGCACGGTCACACGAAAATTTTGTGACCCAATGAAAAACGGTCCTTCACAATGTCAACAACGTGTATGTTCTGTCCAAACACAATCTGCACCATGACTCACTACAAAGATAATGATCAAAGCATACAACATTCCTAGCTATTTCCTTTAATTAGTTACACACCCTCTTTCTAACCACGAAACTGAGCAATAGTTTACACGATTAGTTTCTCTGCTTCCATCAGTCCACCATTTATCAGAATATAGATGATAACATGATTTGTTTTTAAATTATCAACGCGGATAAAATCAGCAGGATCAACACGGTCCAACAGAGAGCAGCTAGGTCTAATATTATAATACTGACATATTATGTCAAGCCAATTCAAGCGAGCTGTTAGTGTTGCTGCCCTGCTTGCGTGTGCAGGGATTCTCCTTCCATTAACCGGGTTTATATGTTTACAATATACGTCCTGTTTTGTATTTCCCCTGAACTTTCTTCTACTGGCTGCTTGCTTGCTTGTGTACATACATTTAAATAGATTGATAGATAGACAGACAGACAGACAGACAGTAAAAAGAAAAATTAGAAGGCCGCAGAACGAAAGAAGCAAACCAAATTACACGACAAACACGACGCGTATTTGACCTCTTTGGTCTTCCTCAGGCAAGGCAAAGCAAAGAACATTCAAGGCGACGAAAGCTAAGGACGAACAATCACTTATTTCCTCAAGTTGGGCGCAAAATGATGACATTTCTGGTTTTACTGTAAACGTATATGAGCTGGTAAGCGGGTATCAATGGAACGATGCAAGTGTGTACTGTGGACTTTCCATAGATGTGAGTGTGTGTGTGTGTGTGTGTGTGTGTGTGTGTGTGTGTGTGTGTGTGTGTGTGTGTGTGTGTGTGTGTGTGGTGTGTGTGTGTGTGTGTGTGTGTGTTGTTGTTGTTGTTGTTGTTGTTGTGTCTTCAATTTAACGTCTATCCACATAGTGATATTAGACAGGGGGAGGGGATGGGAATGGAGGGGATCAGGAGGAGGAGGAGGGGAGGGGGGCCGTATTGTGTGTGTATGTATTTACGTCTCTTGGCTAAGGAAAAAAAGTCAGAAAAATGAGCATTAACAACAATTACAATCAACTCGTCTATAACAAATGTCCTACGGGACTATGAAGTAAACATTTCGCAATATTAAACAAACTAGTAGCATTTTTCAATACAATTTTCAGAAATCACTAGTAACATAGGTCTTAACCTCTGACATTCAAAAATGGTGTGTTTACTAGAAATTTGTTCACCACATAAACATCTAACATTTTTGCTGTATTTTGTGATGAACGCATTCAATTTTATCCTGTAAGATAGCGAACTAATCTGTCTGAATTTGATTACGCCAGTATGATTGGAGGTTGTAGATCGATTCCCATCCGGCTCCTACCCAGAGTTCAGTCTGCTATGTGGTTAATTGGGAAGACTGGACTTCACAGTCTGCTAAATGGATGCCTCTCTGAGAGTGTTGCTCAAAATAATTTCCTGACCAGCGCTGCAGGTGTCTGTATCTCTCAGGCCTGGTTGATGCCAGGATACATTATGAAAGCAAACAAAGAGTACAGCCCTGTCATGCAGTCTCAGACTGGAATGGAAATCCGTAGTATCGTCTTCAAAATCCTCATGCTCATTGACCAGTATTGAAGAAAGTCTCAAATTCTGTGGCCCTTCATGCTCTGCTCTCATGGTGTCCTCAGTTTCGATGTGGTGTCCTCAGTTCGTTGTCCTCTCCCCGTCTATGGCCTTGGTTTGATTTCGTCTGGATCACCGGTATGGGCAAGTTCATGGGGCTTTCGTTGGATGGACGTGGTGGTGCCTCTGGACGGAGAACTCACTCACGTTGGTTCCACGACTAGGCAATTATTGTCGTCAGTAGGGGGCTCAGAAGATGAATGTCCTGCGTAACATATCGTAACAACCTTGTTTAACGAGATACGAGCTGCCACTGCCTCCATATCCGTCTGAAGTGGAATTTCTGTATGTAGTACCGAATTATGAATATAAAGAGAAACGCCTCTCCGTGAAAAGTCTGCAGAAGCTGGCTTGAGTAAGCAGGAGAAACCAGGAATCTCATGCTTCTTACTGCAGTTAAAAGGGTTTCCTGAAGAGCAAATACCGAAGATCTATACTCTGTCAATAATAGCTCAAGTCTCGACAATTTGCTTTAACTCCCCTTATGTTCCACTGGAGTATGTCCATGTTAGGTTGTTAAAAGAATATCTATCATCCCTCTTCTCCAGAAACTTCACTGTCCACCAAAGAACTAAAACGGTTTCTTCAGGACAAGATCAGAAGCCGATGCTCCTGAAAATTTCTAAGTTGTTTGTTGCCATGCTTGGAATTGGCTCTTACTGGACTGAAACCTGCTGCACCAAATACTTGACTTCGAGATTTTCCCTTAGGAGGGTCTGGAGTCCGAAAAGGACGCTCCTCACTGCGTGCCCGTCCCGCACTGCTGCCATTGGCCTGCGAGCGAGGGGACATCTCCTTCCTCCGGTCCCTCACCCCTGACCTCTGATCCACCAGCACCCTGCACAACCGAAACACACCCCCTCCCTCACCAGCAGGGACCGAAGCCTGTTGTACACTGCCGGATGTAACACACATTACATTTCTGAGACAAAACCTCCACCGACCGTTCAAGCATGGTAAGCCGATCCAAAACCGATGACAACATTTCTGTCAATTTCTTCTCTAGAGTAGTGAATGAGCTGCTCCTAGATTATCACCCGATGACCGGTTCGCAAATCGTTAATCACCTTCTGTGCATAAGTAACAGCCGAAGGAGTCCTGACCTCCACTAACCTTCTAGCCTCCGGAAAGGAATATTTCCTCTCAATCTTTACTTTCTGAATCTCGCATTCCTTTTTCCACACTGGACAACTTTTTGAATTTGCTGAATGATCACCCTTACAATTGACGCAGAATACAGCATTTGTACAAGACCATCATGCTTCTCCTGACCACAGTCACGGCAGATCTCCTGACCCCGACAGGCTCGACTGGAATGCCCAAAACGTTGACACTTGAAACATCGCAAAGGAGATGGTACAAAAGGTGAAACTTTCACACGAACATAACCCACTTTGACAAACTCGGGGGAGATGGCATAGCAAAAGTCAAGAATAGCGTGTTAGTTTCAATTACGTTACTTCCTTTAGGATTTTGACTCTATGGACCTGTAACACACCCTGACTTCCATCTCAGTCCGAATTTCTGATTCGGCAAGTCCAGCTAGATCAGCACATCTAATCACCCCTTTCGAATAGTTGAGAAAGGGATGAACAGAAACCTTAACTGTGATCTGCAATAAGCTGAGAACCATCTTCTTTTTCAAACAACAATCGAGACGCCGCTTCTGTCGCACAATTGACAAGATAACTACCTGATCTGAGTCTTTTGATCATTTTGAAACCTGTGAAGAAACTCCATCAAACCACTTACAAATGGGCAAAGGGAGAAATCCGAGCTATGGATTCTTTTGGGTCTTTGGCTTCCACCAAAAGGAAGCTTGGCCATGTGTTTTGGATACCCTTTCTCTTGCCAACTCTCTTATTTCCTCATCTGAGTCTGAATCTCTACTTTCTCTCTGTCTTTTGGAATGACTGCTTTGGTAACTCTTAGGGCGTAGGCTCAATGATGGCAGGAATTTGACAGTCACCCTAGGAGAGCTGCCGTGCTAGGGAAGGGACAATGGATGGCCCTACGAAAGGACATGTTGAAGATGAACTCGCAGGCGTCCATCTGCCTGATACCGTTCCTCAAAACCAGACAGGACTGCTGTAGCGACTCCTTAACGCAGAGCATTCATCTCTCGGCCAGTGTCAGCACCTTAGATTGCGGGTGACTTAGGGCCACCACTCCGATAGATCTCAGAAAAAGAAACATTGAAAAGGAAGACTGGAATAATAGATGAAAGAACAGACTGAAGAACCGGGAAGGAAGAAACAAGACGACATAGAGGCTGCAGATGATGTGGGGAGACTTTATGGGTTGAAAAGAGATAGCGAAAGACATGGTAGCAGAACAATAGGAAAGACAAGAAAAAGGGGTCGGCACAGGTTGGTCAAGAAACACCCCGCCACGAGAAGGCCTTCCCATGGGGGCTTGAAACGCAACCCAAGAAAATAGACGAATTGACCCAGACTTTGCAGAAAAATCCACAAATCACGAAGAAAATGCTTTCTTTCTGCATAGTTACAAGAGCACTTAAATCACCTTTTATAATGTGAAAAATAGAATATAAATAAATTGAGTTAAAACGAGAGGGGCAAAGGGGGGGTAAAACGAACAAAAATCATTTTTTTTTCCCTTGCAAGTTTTACATCAGAGTCTTCATTTGAACCCCCCAAACCCTTCCAAAATTGTCCATGTTCCAGCTGGAAAAACAATAAGAATTTCTTGCCCTGTGCGCTTTCCCAAGGGTTTTTAAAATCAAGCATCAGCGAGTTGACTGACAAATTTTTCAAAACCAGCTCGCTTTAACTATCTGTCGCAAAATTTTAAAAACAACCCATCCCTCTCCCCCCCCAAAACCCACCCACCCCACCTTTCCCCCCCCCTTGCCATTTTTTACACCACCCCCACTTCCCCACCCTTTTTTTGAAAACATGCGGTCCTGTACAAAGAGGTTTTTGACAAAAATTAGTGTGTCAAAATTTCGAGTGCCTATCGTATCAGCAAAAAGAGGAACGATAAGGCCCAGAAAACCATGTTGTCTGCTTTTTTTTCGAGTAGGGAAGTTTTTTCAACAATCGTGTTAAGTCTGTTTCGGATGAAAATGGTATGTATGTGTCTGCGCTGCTGTTTTGCCCGACTTCACCCAGAAAATTGTGGATGCGCACGATTTTGGGGGCCACACACACCCTTCATCCGAAAAGGACCCCGGGGGCCCCGAACAACTCTTCTTTTATATGCTGGCCTCAAAAACAAAGCACACACAGATATAAAAAATTTTAAACATGAATGGCACCCCCCTAGGTGTACAAAAAAAATTAAAAAAATTACAGTTCTTTTACTTTAATGCCTTTAAATACCGACAAGGGCAGCAAAAGACAAGATGCACGACCCTCTAAGGTGGCTTCACACAGAAAACAAGTTGTTCGTGGGTCTCTGCACACTGGGGTCACAGTGGTCTAAACATTTTGCACTGGGGCTCACTACGAGCATCTCGTAGCGACGTCCGGGAATACGGTCGCTGAAAAAGGGAAAGGTGGGTGAAGTGCAAACGACCAGGTCGCTGGCATACAACAACAGACGGGTGTGGCACCACACCACACCACGATGCCTTTGAACGTAGGTCGGGACCGACGGCAGCACAAAGGTGGCACCACGCCACGCCCCGGGACCTTAAACGTAGGTCGCGGGCCCCGACCCCGGCAGGGCAAAGTAAAAGGTAGGGCAGAGTCGGCTCACCGACCGCCCGCCCCACGCAGCAGCGGAGATCGGGGGCCCAGTCAGGCCCGGCCCTCCCCCTTGGAGTACCCTTCCCCTAGCCGGGGAACACTTCAACGTGGGGAAACGTTTTAACTGCAATTTTTTCATGGCCACCATTCTTTAAATCACAACCCTTCAGTCATTAGCTCACTATCTTGCAGAATTGACCCACAAACATATTCATTATTCTTATCCACTCATTTTTTTACTAAACTTTTCAAAAAATACAATTTTTTTTCCTTTTAAAAAATGATAACATTACAAGTTCCCTTTTCCCCGGAAATCCAACTACGATGCCCTTTTTCCCGGGAAACATAAACTGCACGGGAAGGTTTTTCCATTTTAAACCTTTTTTTAATCTAGTCTTCCAACTTGGAAAAAGGATTTCCATCTGGATCCTTTTCAAAAAACCTGAAAAAAATTTCATGCATACAAGATTACAAAATTGTTTTTTTTCCAAACCCTAAAATGTCTTTCGTTAATTCACACCATTTTTCATTTGCTTTCTTGTAAACAAGAATTTTTTAAATTCTTTTTCATATAACATGTCTTTGTCTTTCACAAAATTTTTTTTTTTTCTTGTAACCCCAGAATGTTCACTTCTTTCATAAACTTCAAAATTGTAAGGGGAAGATTTACCACACTCTTGTTTAACAAACGTATTTTGATCCCATGTAAAACACAACATAGAATAAAAACAAAAGCTAGCGCCACTCTGAGAGTTATTATCTATAGCATAAAAAAACTCTCCTCTTTTCCCAAACCCCATATTAGAATAAATATTTTTCAGCCGTTTGTTTTCATTTTCAGATAAGTCACAAGATAAAAAATCTTTTTTTTTTTTCCTTTGAAGCCCCTTCTTTTAAAATTTTCTTTTCATTACTTACTTTTTCCCGAAACAAATTCGGTTGTTACCCTATAAAGTAAGGAAACAGAATAGGGAAAAATACTTTTTTTTTCACAAAATTTTCCGTTTTTTTCCCCTATCAGTCTAGGACAACGTTTGGGGAAAATACTTTTTTTTTCACACTTTTCCTTTTTGTTACCTATCAAGTCACGGAAAACAGAATAGGAAAAATAATTCTTTTTTTACAAAATTCCGTTTTTTTTACCCTATCAATCATAGGACAACAGTTTTGGGAAAATACTCTTTGTTTCACCAATTCTTTTGTTCCCTATCAAGTCATGGGACAACAAAATAGGAAAAATTTTTTTTTTTCCACCAATTTTCCGTTTTGTTCCCTATCAAGTAAAGGACAAAAAATAGGAAAAAACTTCTTTTTTTCCTTTTTTTTAATTTTTAAAAAAAAAAAATCTTCAGAAGAGCGTTGAGGAATTTTCATCGCTAATAAAAAAACTTTTCATAAATACCTGTTTATGCAGACTAAAACATGGTCCCTCTTGGGCCCTTCGTCACTGGGAGTTCCCGGGAATATCTGTAGAGTGCCTAACGAACCGCTCCCCGGGTTTATACCCACACCCCGTGATAGCAGTCGGAAAACTGCGCACCGGGTTTCCCGGGACACTATCTTCCGGAACCGGTCACACAAAATTTTTGTAACCCATGAAAAACGGTCCGTCACAATGTCAAAAAACGTTTTTGTTCTGCCCAAAACAAAAACTCCCATGACTCCTCAAAGATAATGATAAAGCATACAACATTCCTAGTTTTCCCTTTTAATTTTTTTACAACCTCTTTCAAACCACGAAAAGAGCAATATTTTAAACGTTATTTCTTTTCCCGTCAGTCCACCATTTTTCAGAATTAATGAAAACATGTTTTTTTTTAAATTATCAACGGGGTAAAATCGCAGGATCAAACGGTCCAACAGAGAGCGTGGGTCTAATATTTAATACTGAATATTTGTCAACCCAATTAAAGCGAGCTGTTGGTTGCTGCCCGTTTGCGTGTGCGGGGAAAATTTAATTTATATGTTTCAATATACGTCCTGTTTTGTATTTCCCCCTGAACTTTCTTCTCTGGTGTTGTTTGCTTGTGACATACTTTAAAATAGATTGAAAATAGACAGCGGGAAGACAGACAGCAAAAAGAAAATTAAAGGCCGCAAAAACGAAAGAAAAAAACCAAACTCCGCAAGCCGGGGCCCTTTTGACCTCTTTGTTCCCTCGGGAAAGGGCAAAGCAAAGAACATTCAAAGCGAGAAAGCTAAGGACAAACAATCTTTTTTTCCCTCAATTGGGGCGAAATTATGATTTTTCTGGTTTCACTGTAAACGTATATCGCTGTAAGCGGGTATCAATGGAACATGCAAGTGTGTATGTGGATTTTCCAAGATGTGAGTGTGTGTGTTGTGTGTGTGTGTGTGTGTGGTGTGTGTGGTGGTGGTTTTGTTGTGTGTGTGGTGTTGTGTGTGTTGTGTGTGTGTTGTGTGTTGTGTTGTTGTTGTTGTTGTTGTTTTTTTTTGTCTTAAATTTTGTCTATCCAATAGGATATTAGACGGGGGGGGGGAGGGGAATGGGGGGATCAGGAGGGGAGGGGGGGGGGGGGTTTTGTGTGTGTATGTTTTTATTCTTTTGGCAAGGAAAAAGTCGAAAATGGCTTTAACAAAAATTACAACAACTCGTCTATAAAAAAAAAGCCCTCGGGTATGAAGAACATTTCGCGTATTAAACAAATGTAGCTTTTTCAAAAAATTTTCAGAATCACATAACATAGGTTTTAAAACCTTGCTTTAAAAAAAATGGTGTGTTTACTAGAAATTTGTTCCCCACATAAACTTTAACATTTTGCTTATTTTGTGATGAACCATTAAAATTTTATCCTTTTGAAGCGACAATCTGTCGAATTTGTTTACGCCTTTGATTGGAGGTTGTAGATCGATTCCACCCGGGCTCCTACCGGGTTTCGTTGTTTTGGGGTTTAAATTGGGGAAGACTGGGATTCCAAAGCTGCTAAATGGATCCTTGAGAGGGCTCAAAAATTTCCGACCAGCGCTGCAGGTGTCTTATCTCCGGGGCCGGTTTGAGCCAGGATACTTAGAAAGCAAGAAAGGTACAGCCCTGTATGCAGTCTCGCGGAAGGGAAAAATCCTGTACTCTTCAAAAATCCTCATGCTATTGAAAGTATTGAAGAAAGCTCAAATTCTGGGCCCCTTAAGCTTGCTCTCATGGTGTCCTCAGTTTCGATGGGGTGCCCCTCAGTTTCGTTGTCCTCCCCTTATGGCCTTGGTTTGATTGTCTGGATCCCCGGGTATGGGAAAGTTCAGGGGGGCTTTTTTGGGATGGCGTGGTGGCCCCCTCGGACGGAGAACTACCCCTTTGGTTCCGCGACTAGGCAATTATTGTCGTCAGAGGGGGCTCAGAAGATGATGCCCTGGTTGTTCATCAAAACAGGTCATGAACAAAGTCATGGGGATCGGTGCAGTGCTTCTCCGGTGGGTTCCCGGGCTTGACGCTTGATATTGACTGTCCGGGGGTCGGTGGGGAAGCTTGATGGGACGGGCGGGCTGTGGTGTGGCAGGGGCTGGAAATTGAGGGGCGTGGGTGCAATCCCATGAGGTGGGCAAAAAAGACGAAAAAAAAAAAAGAAAGAAACAAACAAACGAAAAATCGATCACCGCCATCAAAACGTTTTTTTTTTCGTTTGTTAAAAAAAAAACATTTAATTTTTTTTTTCTCATGTCCTTTTACACCCGAGCGACAAAAAAGTGGGATTAGGTTTTTCTTTAATAACCCCTGCTTTTCTTTTTGGGCAGGTGCTATCTCTTAGGGGTTCGACTAAAAACCTTGCTGATATGGTTCCCATGTTTCAAGCCTGTTTAAACATCAGCTCCCCGTAAAGAAACAGGTCAGTGTGCCTGTCGCGGGCTTGGTGTTGTGGTCATTCAACGCTTCTGTTGAAGCTTTGGGAAGGGTTAAATCAGCAGATATGTTCCCAAATCCCTAAAAATTGGGGAAAAAGGCGAAAATTTTCAACGGGAAAAAAGAAACCCTTTTTGCCAACGACAAATCTTGCTGCCAAACAGGTTAATGTCCTAAAAGTTTAAAGAAAAGAGTTTTTCACGGCAGGGTGAAGGGGGGAATTTAGAGAAAGAGGAAAGACAAGCAAAAGAGTTTTTACAAAGGGTGACAAAAATCTAAAGCGCCAAATAAAAAACGAAGGGACAGGGTTCAAGGGGAAAGGGGGAGGAAGGGTTATGAGGGGGTTAAACAGGAAAAATGGGGGGGAGTAGGGGGCCCAAAGGGTTTTGAAAAATGAAAGAAAAACAAAGTTTTGTTTGTTTGTTTTTTGTTAGTAAAACCAAAACCCAAGCGCATCCCTGGGGGGATTCAAAGAAAAAGTTGAATTCGGACATTATGAGTTACCTCATTTTACATGTATTTTATTTTGAGCATCTCTTACCCGTGAAAACCCCCTTCTAAAAAACCCTCCTATTTTAAAATGACCAAATGAAACTGAAACGTAGAAACCCTTCATCCTGTGGCGCGACTCTGCAGTGATGAAAGTTTTTAAGAGGTGGCGAGTCCCCCGTGGGGGTTTTGCCATTCCCTTTCCAAAAGAGTAATGACCAACCGCGGGGGACACCAACATTTTTTGTCCTGAAAAAAATTTACAATGGATATTTCCCGGTACTGTGTTCCCTTTTTTTTTTCGATTTTTGTAGTTTTTCAGTATTAGTTACCCCTCCCCTTAAAAAAAAAAGGCTTTGGTATCGCTTTTCCTCCTATTCTGTGATTTCTTATCGCTCTAAAGCCCTCGTTTGTTAAATGAAATGGTAATTTTTTTCCACTGTTCCCTTTCATACGTGGTGCACACAAGGCGCGTGCTCCACCCTTTCTGTTTTCTCGTAACGGTGAAAACAGAGTTTGGGGAATCATGTCCAAAGGCTTGTAACGATCTTGACTGAATATTATTTACTGGAAGACGATAATAAATCCAAATATACTTGGGTTCAAATGTTGGGGGATAGGGGAGGAAGAACGACAACTGCACGCCCTCCTTATCTCCATCCCCGGCACCAACCAAAGCCCAAAAGCCCCATGACATCCACACACACTTTTCCCTTTAAACCCATACGACGCCAAACACAAAGCCATATAAGCCCATTCGACAGCCAACACATGCCCAAAAGCCCCCACACAACACCACAATGCCCTATAAACCCCGAACCACAAACAATGCCATATAAGCCCTCGACAGCCCACAACAATGCCAGTAAGCCCATTTAAGCCACCAAACCCCAAGCCATATAAGCCCCAAAGACAGCCCACCACCAAAGCCATATAACCCCGACAGCCCCACACAAAATTGCACAAGGTGTAAAAACCCCCACACAAAGCAAATAAGCACGTAAACAGCCCCACAGACTTAGAAGTGGGATTTCGAAGGGGACGCGCGCACATCCCTTCAAAATATAGCACTGTACACACAAAGCGATGATACGTGCCCCAGCTAAAACCATACGTATTTAACACTCGACAGCCAACAACAAAGCTGCATGAGTGCGACAAAAAAAACAACCCCGAGCTATAAGAGCAACTACACATTTACGCCCCAAAACCGTAAAAGCACGTATGATGGGTTCACACAAAGCTGTTGGCAGATACAAAAACCACACACAAGCGCGCGCGCGCGCGCGCGCGTGCACACACACACCACACACACACACACACAACACACACACACACACACCACCACACACACCCACACACCACACACACACACACCACACACACACACCACAAAAAACACCACACACACAACCGGTGAGTAGTGAACAACTAACACACAAAGTGTAGAGCAGGTGCGACAGTCACCGCGCACAGTGTATAAGCACGTACAACGGGAAATAAAACGTGGTATAAGCAGTACAACACCACACACACAAAACCTTACCCGTAGTAAACAAAACACACCACACCACACACACACACACACACACCCACACACACACACACACACACACACACAACACACACACACACACCCACACAAGCACAGCACACGCACGCACGCACACGCACGCACGCCTCAGCCGCCGCACTCAGCACGCCCCCGCACGCACGCACGCAGCACGCACGCCGCCGCACGCACCCAGCACGCACGCACGCACCACACACAACCCTCACACACACACACCCACACCGCACAATTTCCGTTTTGTTTGCTGATTCTTTTATCTGCAATTGTCTCACCGTTGAGGTGTAAGTTCCTGTTTTGTATAGACAATTGTAAAACCATAAATTTTGTGCAAACTTAATGTGTATGAAAATTTTTATTTTTCAAATTTTATGCTTTCAGATTACGTTAAGACGTTATTATATATTATGCAATAGGTTTGATAAGTTTTTTTTCTTATTCTCTGTAATTGCTTGTGCTATGCCCGAAACTTTGTTCTGGATATGCTGCATAACAAATTTTTTCTTTCTTCCTTTTTTTTATTCCCTCTTTCTTTTTTTTCTTTTTCAATTAATTTATTTTTACCACACACAAACACACACAACCACAACAAATCACACAACACACAAAACCCCCACCACCACACACAACACACACACACACCACACACACACACCACAACAAAAACCGCGCGCGTACGTACGCACGCACGCACGCACGCACCCACGCACACAAACACACACCCCACAACACACAAAACCCCAACGCACGCACCCACGCCGCACACACCAACGTTAAACCCAAAGAACTTTTAAATTTATTCCTCCCTTTTTCGATGGATGGTGGAAAGTGACACAGAAATGAATACATGTGTCTTTTTAAAACACTTCATGAACCACCCTTCCATACAACCCCAAAGCTCAGCGGACACTTTGTGTGCCTTCAGGCTTATTTCCCCAATCTACGAAGATTTAAAACTTTATGCACCCTCTTTCAACTCCGTGGGACGGTTTTAACGGTACTGAATTTTCATTAGGGGCACACAAAGTAAAAACCCCGGATACACAGTAAAAACACTTTTGGAAGAAATCTAGAACCACAAAGATTAATCAATTAACTAAACCCAAAGTAAACAATCAATCAAACAGTCAAATAACAATCAACGATCGATCTGTCGATAGATCAAACAACAACAAACAACAATCAATTAATCAATGCGGACATTGAGAAACGTGGGGGGTGCGCTGAGTCTTTTTCCCTGACGTTTGCTTTCTAGGTGATTTTGAGGGGAAATCGTTTTCAGGACGCAAACAGGTGAGAGCCGTTAAACGCCCCCATGGTTGTGGGCATGAGGGGCGTATCGCGAAGAGCATTCCCCGATGAGGACTTTTAGCAACTTTGAGGTGTGCCAGGGTTTAAGAAGAAGCTTCCATCACTCCAAGTGCGGGGGAAGATGCCCCTTCGACACAGAAAGGTTTTAGAAGATGCCCTTTTTTGTGCGTTCATGCGTGCCCCTAGAAACTTTGCCGTTTTACGTTCCTTTTAAAAATCGACAAACGGAAACGTTTAATCGAAGACTGTTTGGGTTTATTGTTTTTCAAATAGAATGTTTATGCAGTGTGGTAAGGGAGGAAACCCCGCTTTTTTCGTTCTTCCCCTGTTTATTTTGTGCGCCTTGTATATAATTTTTTTCGTGTTTGTAACCTGTTACCAAATTTGGCACTTTTCCGTGTGCTTAAATTTTGGCAGCAAAATGTTTGGCAGTGTGTTTTTTTCGTATAGCGTAGTTGGGGAAAATGTTGTAAGGAAGAACCCCAAACTATGGATTTGCATAAGGATGTTTGGTTAGAATTTTTCAGTTGTAGGTTTTTTTTGCTGTTGTTTGTTCGAATTGAAAAAAAATAAAAAGGGACTTTTGAGTTAGCGTATAATATATTTTATTAAAAAAGATTTAGGGAGGAGACAGATATGATGGGTTATGCCCCCTCCCCCTTTTGGGGCAGAATGGGGAATATCCGGGTAGAGAGTAGAACAAAACAACGAAAGTAAGTGAGGGAGAAGATTGTTGTAAAGGGAAAAGGGCGTGCATTGTGATTACCCTTTAAGGGGCTTTGCTTCAAGGATCGTTTTTTCATTTCTGGGCTGTATTACATGGGGACGCCCCTTTCAAAAATTGGTGCATATCACTCGTGCATTGTGATTGTTTAAGAGGATTTTTCCGGCAAAAATTGTTCGGCGGTTGCTGTTTTGTAGTCGCACAGACAACCCCATCTTCACCTTGAGATGAAAAAAAACCGTTTGCAATGTGATTGCCTTTAAGAGGATTTTGATGTGCAAGGATTTTTCAGTTCTGTGTTTCTGTTCGCTGGGCTGTAGTGCACAGGGAACCAAATAGGGGAACATTGGACTGATTGTATTTCCTGGGGGGGTTGAATGTTGGGGGACTTCGTTCCCTTGCGTTCGGTTGGGCCCTTTACATAGGTACCCCCAAAGGACAGATGGGCTAGATTAAACAAGGTAAAAGTCTTTGTTTTTTTTAAATTTGGTTGTTTAGATTTAATTTTTAAAACGTTTTTTACTGAGTGGTTTTAAAGGGCAGTGCTCAAAATAGTAAAGTTTAATTTAACACTGTTTTGCATGATGGGTTTTAAAAGTCAGCGCTCAAATTTTTATTGCAATGTCCTGAGCACATAGTTCCCAAGGATGGGGAACAAAAAGCAATTTCAAAGTTTTTATTGTATGTTTAGATGTGTTGATTTTTTGTTGTTGGAAAAATTTAAATGTTGTTGTGTGGGATTTTTGTAGATGATTATGAAATTTTGTTTTTGATTGTTATGAGGAGTGGTTTGTGTTTTTGTGTAGAATGATTATTGTATGTTGTCGAGATTTGTGTTGCTTGTTGTGTGAATGTTTTATGTGTATGATTGTTGGAAGAGTGGTTTTTGTGCTTTATTTTTAAATGATTTAATGTATTTTTGTGTGGGAATGGTTTTGTGTATGATTGTTGTATGGGAAAGGGGATTTTGTGGGTTGATTGTAAGGGTTTTTTTATTTAGTTTTTAATAGAATTAATAAATTTTTTTTTTAAAGTTATTCAGAGTTCATGATGAAAGAGTGGTATTTGGTTAAAAGGTTTTTTTATTAAAAAATTTCTACAGGTATCTTTGACTTTTTAAAAGGGAGATATTTGATTGGGGTAAAAATTATGTGAAGTTTATAAGTGTTCATGATGAAAAGTGGAAAAATTGGTGAAAGCTTAAAACGTTGAAGTCATTTTATCAGTTGTTCTTGACTTAACAAATATTCGATTGAAAAAAAATGACGTTATATTGAATTTTTTTATCAGTTGTCTTACTTAAAGAGTGGCAATTTTTAGTGAAAAGATACTTTATTGAAGTCATTATTAGGTTTTGGTTTTTAGGACACTTGAAGGCAATTTGCATAAAAATTAGTTTCATATGCATATGCTTTCTTTGCTTGTGTAGGGGTAACAGGGGGCTGGGGGTTTTTTCCCTTTGTTCTTTTTTTTGTTTGTTCGTCATTTTTTTTTTCCGTTGTTTGTTTAAAAACGTTTTTTGGTGAATGTGGCTTGTTTGAAAGTGTTCAAGCTCATTTCACTAAAGGAATATGGTTTTAAAGAGCACTTGCCCTTATCACTCCAAAGAATAAAAGTATTTCAATTATTTTGGTTTTGTTTAGGGAAGGGGGGTGATTGACTGGGGGTTTTTGCTTTAAAACCCCCCTTGGGCAGTAGTTTTGAACGGTGTTTGAAGGGCAGGACTCAAATTATCTCTGTTTTATATTGACTTGATACAAATGCAGCCCTTACTTTTAGGGGGTTAGAAAACTTTATTTGAATAACAAAAGTAAGTTTCTTTCAAATATGTGCATGCTTTTTGGGGTTTTGTTTGGAATGTGTGTGTAAAAAAACGACTGGATACCCACACATTTTATTCAGGAAAACGGTAAACGATGATTTCATATTTTTGAACGGCCTTTTGCCCTTTTTTATGACATGGTGAATCTTTTTTGGGGGAAAAGAAAACTTTTTTCTATTAATGCCGTGTTTCCTTTCCCTGTGGAAAACAAAATTTTATGTTAGAACTAATGGTAAAATTTTTCAAACCCAAGAATATGTATTTAAATGAAAAACATAAACCCAAAAACAAGGACACTCGTGTAAGGGAAAAAAAGCCAAATAGAAAATAGCAATTTATTTGTTAAAGAAGTTAAAGATCATCAGTATTTTACTTGTATTAAAAAAAACGTTGGTGGTGTATGAAGTGCATACATCTCCCAAAAAATCGAAAAAACCAAAATAAGGAAAACGCCCAATGTTAAACAAAACGCACCCCCCACACTAACCCCCAAAAAAACAACCCCCACACCCCACCCCACCCACACACACACACACACCACACCCCCAAACCAAACACACACCCCACCACCCACCCCAAAAACAACACACACACAAAAAACAACAACAACCCCAAAAGCCCAGGGGGAACGCCCTCTCAAAGGATTTTCTTTAGTTTAAAGCGTCAAATTCCAAAACCGTCTGGGGGTTCCTCCAAAAAATTTTTTTTTCCCGCAGGTGTTTCCCCCGTTTCGATTTTTCTCCATTTGTGTTTCTTTTTCCTTTTTTGTTTTCCCTTCGTCCTTTTGCTTTGTTGTCTGTTGATTTTTCTTCTTTTTGTGTATTTGCATATTGCCCCCTTTTTCATTTACTCTTTCAAAATTTTTTAAAATTTTTCTTTTAATGATAATCAAATTTGTTTATTTGCTAAAAAAATCCCCGGGGGTTTTTCCCCCCCCCCCCCCCCCCCTTTATCCCCCCCCTTTTCCCCTTGAATGTTGGTAGATAAACATTTTTAGTGGGATTTTGCTTTTAAAAAAAAAAAACATGTTGGGAGTTATCCTTCCTGATCGACAAAATGTGGTGACGTCCCCCTTTACTTGAATGTAGGTAGGATAAAACATTTCGCTAAGTGCAACATCAGCTAGCCTAAGTACAAATTGTAGCATGAACTAATCACAGCAATAACAAGCGCATCGCCGAGCGGCTACAACGCCACACAGCAGATACGTTCTTTGCCCGTTCCGCACCCACCCACCCCGCCCCACCCCTCCCCCCCACCTCGCCTTCCTTTACCCTCATATCTTAGCCCCACCTTTCTCTCTGTCTCTCTCCACACCGAGTAGCTGACACGCACTTACATTCATTCCATAATTGTCTTTGTCTTTCACACTGCTACATCACTACTGAAAGTACTTTCCTCACTTTTGGACACACACACACACACACACACACACACACACACACACACACACACACACGCGCGCGCGCGCGCGCGCGCGCACACGCGCGCATGCACGCACGCGCGCATGCACGCACGAACACACACACACACACACAGACAGACAGACACACACACACACACACACACACACACACACACACACACACACACACACACACCACACACACCTTGTTCGAATCTCTTGCCATTCATGTGGCACATCACCACACAAAGTTTGACGCGACTCTGACTTTCCGTTCGGAAGATATCCTTGGGACAGACAGGGGGGAAAAAAGGTCATGACCTTGACCTTAAATATTGTTGTTCGGATCTCTTGCCATTCAGTGGTACATCACCACACAAAATTTGAAGAGACTACGACCTTGATCGGTTTACAATATTTGGATGCATCATAAGCCAAATCACCTCCATACTAAGTTTCAACGTCCTATGTTTTCCTGTTCTCGAGATACGGCTAAAATAAGTTTTCAGTTTTCAAAGTTATTCGCCAAGGTCATGACCTTGACATTGAAATATTTGTTTGGAATATCTTCCAACTAAGGTGGCACAACATTACATAGAATTTTAATTGCTTCTGTCTACCTGTTCAGAATACATGATTGCAACACAAATTTCCTTGCCTTGACATTTTTAGGGTCCAGCTATCTCCTCGACCTTGACTTTGACCCTGATTGGCCTACAAAGGTCGTACGTCAAGGTCATGACCTTCTTGTTCGGATCTCTTGCCATTCTTGTGCCACATCACCACACAAAGTTTGACGCGACTCCGACTTTCCGTTCGGAAGATACCCTTGTGACAGACAAAAAAAAAAAAAAAAAAAAAAAAAAAACAGAACGCGATTAATTTATGCTTTCCAATGGAACTGGGCAAAGAACAATTAAAAAATATGTCGGACAAAACGGCCGCTTACTTAGAGCCGGCCGTTTTGTCCAACCAGGCCGTTTTGTCCGACAAAAATTTGAAAGTCGGACAAAACAGCCGGGTTTTAGCCGGCCGTTTTGTCCGACCCGGCCGTTTTGTCCAACCTCGGACAAAACGGCCGGGTCGGACAAAACGGCCGGCTACAGGAACCATTTGATGCAACGATTGAAGTCGACTGTTTACTGGTGTTCTGAAACACCATTTGATGCAACCTGATTTGAGTGGACTGTTTGACTGTTAGTGTTGTGAGGAACCATTTGATGCAACCTGATTTGAGTGACCGTTTGTCTGTTAGTGTTGCGAGGAACCATTTGATGCAACGATGAGTGTCGACTGTCTGTCTGTGTTGTGAGGAACCATATGAGACAACCTGATTTGAATGACAGTTTGTCTGTTAGTGTTGTGATGAACCATTTCATTCAACCTCATTGGAGTCGACTGTTAATGTTCTCAGAAACCATTTGATGCAACCTGATTGGAGTCGACTTGTGTTGTGAGGAATCATTTGATGCAACCTGTTTTAAGTCGAATCCTTTGTCTGTTAGTGTTTGAAGAACCATTGGATTGCATCCTGATTTGAGTCGAATCCTTTGTCTGTTATTATTTTCAGGAACCATTTGATGCAACCTGATTTGAGTGACTGTTTGCTGTTAGTGTTCTGAGAAACCATTTGATGCAACGATTGGAGTCGACTGTTTGTCTGTTAGTGTTGTGAGGAACATTTGATGTAACCTGATTTGAGTCGACTGTTTGTTTGATAGTGTTCTGAGCAACCATTTGATACAACATTGGTTTGAGTTGACGGTTTGTCTGTTAGTGTTGTGAGGAAGCATTTGATGCAACCTGATTTGAGTCGGCTGTTTGTTATTGTTCTGAGGAATCATTTGATGGAACCTGATTTGAGTGGGCTGTTTGTTATTGTTCTGAGGAATCATTTGATGGAACCTGATTTGAGTGGGCTGTTTGTTATTGTTCTGAGGAATCATTTGATGGAACCTGATTTGAGTGGGCTGTTTGTCTGTCAGTGTTGTGAGGAACCATTTGATGCAACCTGATTTGATTCGACTGTTTGACAGTTAGTGTTCTGAGGAACCATTAGATGCAGTCTGATTTGAGTGACTGTTTGTCTGTTAGTGTTCTAAGGAACCGTTTGACGCAACCTGATTTGAGTGACTGTTTGTCTCTTAGTGTTGTGAGGAACCATTTGATGCAACGATTGAAGTCGATTGTTTACTAGTGTTCTGAAACACCATTTGATGCAACCTGATTTGAGTCGACTGTTTGTCTGTTAGTGCTGTGAGGAACCATTTGACGCAACCTGATTTTTCTTCATGATGTCGGTTGTCTCTTGTGCCTCGGGAGCACTACACTCTCGCCGCTCATTCCCGTTATCACGAGCGCGCGAGGGCGCGCGCACGTGCGCACGCACGTACGCACACACGCACACACGCACACACACACGCGCGTACACACACACACACACACACACACACACACACACACACACACACACACACACACACACACACACTCACACACACACACAGACACGTAACACACACAACACACACACACACACACACACACACACACACACACACACACACAGACACGTACACACACACACACACACACACACACACACACACACACACACACACACCACACACACCACACACATACATACATACAGAACCACACTCAGCTAATCCTGCCACAGCCAAGCACCAGCAGCACCTAGAGAACAGTCCATAATAGGTCGTCATAAGACAACCCACCTAAGGAGAAGCTGCACTGCTGTCCGCCGAGACAGTCAGGTGGCGTTCAATGGTGCCTGTTGTGATCCAACAGACACGGGATACATCCTTCTAAGCCACCCGAGGCTGCTGACGACAATAACTGTTTAAACGGGGAGCCAAACGTGAGTGAGCGTCTGTGGTCAACCAACGCTAACAGTAGCACCGTATCCTTACAGAAATCCGAAACTGAGCGTTCTGCGTTTATTTTCGACACTTTTGTTGATGAGTGACAAACATCTGCATTGTAATAAACGCACTGAGTACGGAATCCACAGCAAATAAATGATATTTAAAAAGGAAATACCTTGTCTGTAATAAAGGTCGGTAGTGCACCCTCCCCACCCCCACCTACCCCCTCCACCTGAGGAATGAATGAGAACCCGGTCAGTAACTGTTCGCACTGTCTCCAGTCACTGTGGAGAGAGAGAGAGGAGAGAGAGAGAGAGAGAGAGAGGAGAGAGAGAGAGAGGGGGGGGAAGGAGAGAGAGAACGATAGATGGAGGGAGGGAGCCCACATGCTGGTAAAGTACAGTAAACAGCATCTTCCCGTGCACGAGAATTTTACTGAAGGCGCGCGCTAGCTGGAAATGGCTTTGCGACAGAAGCCAACACGTGCCATGTGCACGGCTGTGGGAAAGAATGAGAAAGCTACAAGGCTCTGCAAGGGAGAGTGCACTGCTTTTGAGCCCACAAGCGTCTCCAAAAGTAGCCAGTGCTTCCATTGGACGACAGTTTCAACGAACCTGCCGATACTGAAATAGCTTGACATGCCTCATCGCCAGCTTGCATGTGGAAAGGAAATCGTCAACACTAAGGTCACCACGAGAAAAGCGCGTGAATTGGCCACCTTTTTTGTTTTATTTGTGACTGATAGGCATGAGGATGATGAAGATGATGCTGTGATGCTCCATTCTGGTCTGAAACGGCGGTGCAGTTCTCTGCGCTTTCCAACGTTACATATCCCGGCATTAACCAGGCATGAGAGATGCAGACACCTGCAGTGTTGATCAGGTGATTTTAGGCAACACTTTCACAGACGCACCCATGAAGTAAATAATACTCCACTGTGTTGTTCCAGTCTTCCTATCTATGTCTGAGTGATAGTCAGTTGTGGCTGAAAAATCCCAGAAATAAAATAATATCTCTTAAGGTTCGATCCCACGACCTAACAGCCAGAACCCATGATGCTAACCACAACGCCACGGCAGCAAGGTGGTGACCTATTTTGTTTCATGTTTAGACAGAGATCTGCACTTTGTTTCGTTACATTACTTGAAAAATTATTTAGTTCATTTAGCTTGATTTTATTTCAGCAAAACAAGATTCACAAAGATTCGCTGAGCCATCTCTCTGAATCGACTGCCTTCAACCAACTCCTTACTACAACCTTCGTCTCATGCGGTTGTCGCCCTTCATCTGCATGGCTCGTGCGCTGGCCAGAAAGTTCCGTAATTAGTGTTGATGTGGCCACACGCCACAATTAGGATTTTGCACTCAAACAACTATATAAGCCATGTAAGCGTTTTGAGGCGTACCGTAAGTTTGAACCAGAATTTAATGTTAAACTGATAATTGATCAAAAGAACAACTCCCATCAATTATTTCCCTTTGGGGGTGGGGGGAGGGGATTCCCACCGATGACATCGCACACCATTTTCAAATACATGACCTTCCCCTCAGTTGAGGTCATATTTGAGGCCTTTGCACTCACAGGTGGCCCTATCTTTGCGCCAGCTAGAAGGAAGCCCCCAAATAGTCCCATTCCTTTGATTTCAATCTGTCTGCTTGGAACCACCTGGCTTGTACCTTGAGAATCAATTTTCAGACACAATAAATAAAACAAAATCTGAAATCAATCTGAATTGCACCATTCTATTCATACTTGCCCCCTTAAGCAAGGCCTTGGCGCATCGAGTTTTTTTGGTGTGCAGCCTGTTAGTTGCACAGGAAAGGAAACAGAAGCACGCGTCTCGTTTCACAAGTTATTGATCTTGGCATTGTCCCTGTGTTGTCTCCCTTCTTATGAAGTGGACCAGGTTGTCGGGTCGTCGTCTTCTGTTCCTACTGCAGTAGTTTGTGTCGAGGAAATGAACGAAGGCCTGGACGTGCAGTGTCTCACTGTCTCGGCGTCTTCTCTTTGTCTGTCTGTCTGTCTGTTTTCTGTATCTGTCTGTCCGTCCGTGTCTGTGTCTGTGTCTTTGTCTCTCTCTCTCCTCTCTCTCTCTCTCTCTCTCTCTCTCTCTCTCTCTCTCTCTCTCTCTCTCTCTCTCTCTCTCTCTCTCTCTAAGTCTCGCTGTCTGTCTCTGTCTGTCTGTCAGTCTGTCTGTCTGTCTATCTCTCTCTCACTATCTCTGTCTCTCTCTCTCTCTCTCTCTCTCTCTCTCTCTCTCTCTCTCTCTCTCCATGTCACACACACACACACACACACACACACACACACACACACACACACACACACACACACACACACGCACTCACACACACACACACACACACACACACACACACACACACACACACACACACACACACACACACACACACACACACACACACACACACACACCATTACGCAATCCGTCTG
>CM031608.1:64674755-64722255 GCA_018398815.1 Conus ventricosus
CGCTTAAAGGCAGTCACATTGCACAACTGGTCTTTTCATCTCAAAGGTGAAGATGGGGTTGTCTGTGTGACTACAGAACAGCAACACAGAACTGAACAATCCTTGCACGTGCAAAATCCTCTTAAAGGCAATCACAATGCACGAGCGATATGTTCATCTCAATGGTGAAGATGGGCGTGTCCATGTAACTACAGCCCAGCAGAACAGCAACATAGAGCAATCGATCCTTGTACATGCAAAGTCCCCTTAAGGTAATCACAATGCACGACTGATCTGTTCCCTTTACAACAAGTCTTCTCCCTCACTTACTTTCGTTCTGTTTTGTTTCTACTGCTCTCTCCGGATATTCCCCATTCTGCACCCAAAGGGGGAGAGAGGGCATAATCCCACTCATATCTGTCTCATCTCCCTAAATCTATTTAATAAAACTATTACTACTTCTAACTACTAATACTGTCCTACCAATATATTTTCTTTCAAATTCAGAACATTACAACAGCCAACAAAACCTTACAATTGAAAAAATTCTAACCAAACATACCTTATGCAAATCCATAGCTTGGGTTCTTGCGTACATTTTCTACCAACTACGACTATACGCAAAGCACACTGCCAAACATTTTTGCTGACCAAATTATGCACACGGCACAGTGCCAACTTGCGAACAGTGTTACAAACACGACAAATTATATACACAGCGACGCACAAAATCAACAGTGAGAGAACGAAAAAAGAAGGGGTTTCCTCCCTTCAGCCATACTGCATAAACATCTCTATTTGATAACTAATCAACTAAACAGTCTTCGATTAAACTGATTCCGTTGTGAACATTAAATTGAACGTAAAACGGCAAAGATTCTGGTGGCACGCATGAACGCACATAAAAGGCATCTGTGCTACACCTTCTGATAGTCTGAAGACGGCATCTTCCGCCGCACTTGGAGTGATGGAAGCTTCTTCTTCAACCTGGCACACCTCGAAGTTGCGGAAAGTCCTCATCAGGGAGATGCTCTTCGCAGATGACGCTGCCCTCACTGCCCACACCATGGAGGCGCTATAACGGCTCATCACCTGCTTTGCTGATGCCTGCAACGAGTTCGGCCTCACATTCAGCCTAGAAAAGACAAACGTCATGGACCAAGACGTCAGCAGCACTCCCCACGTCTTCATCAATCATCACGCACTTGATTAATTGATTGATTGATTTGATTGATTGATTGATTGATTGATTGATCTATCAACAGATCGATTGATTGATTGATTACTTATAGGTTTAGATTAATTGATTAATCAATTGTAGATTCTAGATTTTCTTCCAGAAAGTGTTTTACAAAATGTGTAAGTAGTAAGGTAAGGGACTTTTCATGCCTTAAAAGGGGATCTCGGAGGGGATCTCCACCGGAAGTGGTGTTGCGCATGCCGGAAGTAGGCGGCAGGTGACGCGGCAGGTGGTGTGGCAGGTGGTGCGCATGGCGGAAGTAGGTGGAGGGGTCAAGGTCACGGTGTGTGGTGAGTCACGATCGGATCGATAATGTTGACGTCATGTGCTAGAAAAAAATCTTTTTGAGTCTTTGTTGTTTGGTGGGGTGGTTGTTTGCTGACGTAGTGGGTTAAAAATAGATGGGGTGTTTCGTGTTGCTGCGCGCATGCGGATCGATGTTTGTCGACGCCGTGGTTTTGTTGTTGTTGAATAAATGGGGTGTTTTCTCGTTGCCGCGTGGTTGTCCGCTGACGTAGGCGTGTTAAAAAAATGAGATGGCGGTGATGACAGTGATGACGGCACATTTTTTTCTTTCCCTCGGAACACCCGTTTGCGCTACCACTCACTTTTCTGACATACCGATGAGCGTTGAAGATGACTGATTGATGAGCATTGTTCCATCAAGGTCCCCGTTGACTGTACCTCGTCCTCGGTGTTGATAGGCAGCCAAGTGACATATCAAACAGGAGGCCATTAAAATGAACGACGCTCTCTGATCGATACACCATTTGGGGTTTGCCCTATATTTTCCCACAGTGGATGAAAGAAACGAAACAAAGAAACAGATCACAGACACAAACATAGACGGACAAACAAACAGACAGACACACAGACATAAAAACACACACATAGAGGGTGGTGGTGGTGGCGATGGCGGTGGTGATGGCGGCGGTGTTGGTCGTGGTGGTGAAGGTGGTGTGGTGATGGCGGCGGTGGTGGTGGTGGTGGTGGTGATGGCGGCAGTGTTGGTCGTGGTGGCGCTTCACTCATCGTCATCAACTGGAACAAGAAATAATGTCGGAATAAGTCCATGGATGAAGTGGAAATGAATGTGCGATAGTGGTACGTACTAGACGCATAGAGAGGAGAGACAGAGAGAGACAGAGAGAGACAGAGAGAGAGAGAGAGAGAGAGAGAGAGAGAGAGAGAGAGAGAGAGAGAGAGAGAGACAGAGACAGACAGACAGAAAAAAGTACTACGAATGAGAGTGTTGCCGAAGAACTGCTGTGATTCGGTTGGGGGTGGCTGTTGCTCTTGGCTGAAAAAGGGTTGGGTTAAGAAGGCATCATAATCGTCGTCGTCTTTTTGCTCAGCCACTTTTCTTTTTTTGTTTTGTCGGTGCTGTTGCTGCTGCTGCTGCTGCTGCTGCTGCTGCTGCTGTTGTTGTTGCCGCTCCTGCTGGAGCCGCCGCTGATGCGGCTGCTGCTGCTGCTGGTGCTGCTGCTTCTGGTGCTGTTGCTGCTGTCGTTGTTGCTGTTGTTGCTGCTGGTGCTGCTGCTGCTGCTGTTGTTGTTGTTGTTGTTGTTGTTCTTGTTGTTGTTGTTGTCGCTGCTGCTGTTCTTGTTCTTTTTCTAATGTCCAGGACTGCCGTGCGGGCCTTGGTGGCATAGCCAATGAGTCTCTCAAATTCTTGGGGTTGCAGCGTAACCCCTGTTTTTGTGGGTTTCACTACCAACCCACATCGCTCAAACTGGCGTACATGGAGGTATATGCCGCCTTTAAACTTATTGACGGTGAGGTATTTGGTCCGGCCTAGCGGAAAGAAGGCCTCCCCGTCTTGATAGAAGGTGGTGCAGTTGCTACTGCTGCTGGTGCTGGTGCTGGTGCTGGTGCTGGTGCTGGTGCTGCTGCCGCTGTTGCTGGCCATTTTTTTTTTTTTTTTGCCTCTCCGTGTCTGATCTCAGAGTGAGTTGGGAGCGAAGAATGATGTTGCCTGGGTTATCCTGCAGACTATATAGCTCATGAGCAGCAGCTGGGTGTACCACGTGAGGTATTTGAAACACGCGCCAATGTTCAGCTGGGTGTACCACGTGAGGTATTTGAAACACGCGCCAAGGTCGAAGGCAGGCGTGTCAGAAACAAAGAACAAAGAGCTTAGGGGGCTGCGGGTCATTAATCAATACTACAGAACAAAAGACGCGTGGGGTGGGTGTGGCGGCGGTTATTATGAGACCGAGGAGCAGTTGGAACAATGGGACAAGGAGACAGTACTCTGAGAAGGGAAGAGACACAGAAGCGGATTGAGGTGGCAGAGCACTTCCTGACAAAAAGACAGAGGTTCTTAGTCTTGCATCAGACACACAGAGACTGTCGCTGAACTCACTGCCTATCCAGCTCCCGTTGCCTTTCGTCAACGAATTACCATGATGATCACGTCTACGCGAGTGCCAGAAACATGTCTGCACAGAAAGAAGAAGATACCCAGACTTCAGCTTCCTCTTTTACCTGCCCTGAGTGTCCTGCTGTGTTTACCAACAGAACCAACCGCAACCGCCATGTCCGGGCTCAACACGAACGACTGATCAGTCATGTGTGCCCCGTGTGTCATGTTGGTTTTGGTCGCAAAGACCACTGGACCAGACACATGCGGACCCATGACGGTGGAAAACCAACACGAGGAAGACGTCAGGGGTACACGCTGCGGGAAGGAAGCGCAAAAGTGACAGTGAGTCTGTTTCTCATCCTTTTTTCCGACCCGAGAAAAGATTGAACACACAGCATAAAGAAAACAGCTGTTAGATCATTTATCTCCGGATGTGAAAGAGATGTATGACAAATATTGGAACGCTATGAAAACCCATAAGCGCCCTGGTAAAGTTGAATCTGTCTACACTTTGTTTTGGGACCCTTCTGATGACTCTCCCAAATGGGATGATCAGCTTTTGGATGTTTTCCATGAACAAAACAAACGTTTTAAAATTAATTTTTCTTATTCTTTTCTTCTCAGACATAAAGAGCAGGGAGATCTGTCTTTCTTTCACGCCTCGTGTAATAACCACAGGGCTCTAGACAAGCCTCGGCTCATCAATACAAAACAAGATTTTCTGTCCTTTCTTTCTGACTTGCGTGGTCATGACATGTTGGGACATGTTCAGAGAGAACGACCCAACTCTCGTTACTCTGTTCAGGCCATCATGTCTACATCTTTCTATGTGTACCTTCTACCTGACTTTCCCATTGGTTGTGGCTGTGACTCACTGCCTGACTACATTGCCAACAATCGTTTTCTGAACACGCTGCAAAAAGATCAAAACAATGGTTTTGTTTACAACGACAGACTTTGTTTCTTTCGTTGTCTCGCTCTCCACCAAGGCGCTTCTATACATTCCCTACAAAAACTAACCAAGGCTCTCTATCAGCAGTGGGTAGGGTGGTAAGTCACCCACCATACATTTTTCCAGGCATTAATCTGTTAGAGTTGGGATCGGTTGAAGCTATGTTTCAGATCAATGTGGATGTGTTTGAATTTGATGAAAAGCAAACACCCCCGTGCCTCGTTCCTTGTCGTCGCAGTGATTACAAACATGCAGACACGCTTAAAGTGTTGGTGTACAAACATCATTTTATGCACATCATTGACATTGAAAAGTTAGGACATGCGCTAGCTTGTTCCAAATGTGACAAACTCTGGCATACGCTTAGGGAGCTAAACAAACACGAGAACACGTGTCAAGCAGTCAGACTCAACACACATACAAAGGAGGGGTGTACACACCACCGGAATCGGTGTTGTAGCAACTCTGTCGTTATGGTATTTCTGTTGATCCTGATTTCGTTTTTCCTTACAGAGCTACTTTTGACTTTGAAGTGTTCTTCGAGACCGATGACTTACCACAAACAAAACAAGCACACTCCAGCACGACATACACAGCTAGACACATTCCCCTCTCTGTCGCTGTCGCTTCCAATGTACCTGGGTTTGAAGCCTCGTTGTTTCGTGAGTGATGGGGACCCCCGCAAACTTGTTGACACCATGGTGAAGTATTTGGAACAGATTTTAGAAACCTCCTTTTCTCTTCTCCGTGAACATTTTGAAGATGCGTTTGATTCGTTAGAAGCCATGATTGATCCTTCGCAGGGTGACGAGTCTGTAAACTCTCACCACATTCCTGCACGTTCCTTGAAAGAAAAACTGGAAGAGTACCTCCACGAACTGCCCGTGGTGGGGTTTAATTCTTCCAAGTATGACCTCAATGTCATCAAACCCTATTTGATTCAGAGGTTTATGGATATGACTGCTAGAGGAAATTAGTCGGTCCAACCCAGACGGGTTTGATTTTGCTGAGGAGCGGGGGGAAGAGGAAGAGGAGAAAGAGGAGGAGGAGGAGGAGGAGGGGGAGAAGACGAAGAAGAGGCGAGGGAGGAAAAAAAACAAAAGTCAAAACGCAAAACCCATTCAAGTTTGTGGTGAAACGCAACAATCAATACATGTGTATCGCCAGTCAGAAACTCAAGTTTTTGGACATTTGCAACTTTTTGGCCCCTGGATTTTCATATTCAAAATATCTCAAGCGTTTGGGGTGGAGGAACCAAAAGGGTACTTTTGTTATGAGTACATGACCAGTTTGGACAAACTAAAAGAAACCTCTCTCCCACCTCACGCCGCCTTTTTTAGCAAACTCAAAAATGAAAACATCACAGAGGAAGAGTACGCCTTCTGTCAACACGTGTGGAAGGAAAACCATATGACCAGTTTGCAAGATTTCCTGGTGTGGTACAACAATAAGGATGTGGCGCCATTCATGCAGGCTCTTCAAGCCCAGATTGACATGTATTCGCGTTTAGGCGTTGATCTTCTGAAAGATGGTATCTCTGTTCCAGGCATCACACTGAAATACTTGTTTCAAACCCTATCTCCTGGTGTGTATTTTTCTCTCTTCAATAAAAAAACAAGAACACCTACATACGCTGTTGCGTGACAATATTGTTGGTGGCCCCTCCATTATCTTTCACAGATATCACGAAAAAGACAGAACATTCATTCGTGACAATTTGGACAAACCTGTTCAGTCGGTTCGAGGCTACGACGCCAATGCGCTTTACCTGTGGGCTATCATGCAACCCATGCCCACACAACACACAACTGTTAGAAGATGTGAGACGGGCTTTAAGGCAGAAAGAACGGACGTGTATGGTCAGCAAGCGAGAGAATGGTTAGAGTGGATGGCGCACACAAACAACATACACATACAGCACAAGTTTAACGGGAAAGAACATAGTTTAGGGCGCAGACACATCCGCGTCGACGGTTGGGACTCGAAGCATGACACGGTGTTACCAGTTTCATGGCTGTTTTGTTTCACGGACATGACTGTCATCTCACTCGTGGCAAACACATTAACCCTGTGAACGGGAAACCGCTCACAGATCTCAGAGAAAACACATAAGACATTACCAGCTATCTTCGTGAGGATGTGAAAGTGACTGTGGTGAAATGTGGGAATGTCAGTGGCAGGAAGAGAAACAGCACAACCCACACATCAGACACTTCCTAAAAACGCGTTTCCCATCTCTCAAACCGTTTCAGGGTATCTCTTCTATCACAGAACAAGGTATTTTGAACGCTGTCAAAAATGACACTCTGTTTGGTCTGATTGAATGTGACATTTGTGTGCCCGACAGTCTGAAAGAACACTTTTCTGAACTTCAACCTATCTTTAAAAATGCGACCGTTGGGAAAGACAACATTGGTGAATACATGCGGGAATACGCAGAAAAGCACAAACTCCTGAGTCGACCACGTCGCACTTTGTTGGCTAGCTACTATGGAAAAAAAATTCTTCTCGCCACTCCTTTACTCAAATGGTACTTGGAGCATGGGTTGAAAGTAAGCAACATCACACTGATCATTGAGTACACACCCAACTCGTGTTTTAGACAGTTTGGCGAACGCGTGTCTGATGCACGTAGAAAGGGGACCTTGATTCATCCCAAACAGTCTTGGCTGAAACGTTCAAGTTGCTCGGCAACAGCGCCTACGGCAAAACTCTGACTAACATCGCCAAACACAGGGACATTCACTGCGTCACAGCTGACCAAGTACCCAAACTGGTGAATGAAAGTCGGTTTCAAACACTGACCGAGCTAGGAGGGGTGTAGTAGAGGTGGAACTGAGCAAGAAAAAAATCAACTGGGCACTCCCTTTGCAGATTGGATACTTTCTCTATCAGTACGCAAAACTGCGAATTGTTAGAATTCTATTACGATTTTCTGGACAAATTCGTGGACAGGTCAGACTTTCAACTGCTGGAGATGGATACAGACTCACTCTACATGGCGCTTAGTCGTGAGAGTTTTGAGGAAGTCATAAAACCATCCTTGCGCAAACAGTTTTACAAGGAGTATAATCAGTGGTTTCCAGCTGAGGCGTGCTCACAACACACAGCGTTGTTCCAACACACACGCACAGTGGGGCTAGCGTGGAACCCGGCACACTGCTCTGACTGTCTTGACCGTGTACAATATGACAAACGAACACCGGGTTTGTTCAAAACAGAATACACAGGAGACTCGTTTGTGGGACTGTGTTCAAAAACCTATTTCTGTTCCGGGCAAGAGAAAAACAAATTCAGTTGCAAAGGATTCAGCAAAAATCACAACACTCTCACCAAAGATGTTTATCAACGAGTGCTCACTACACAGGAAAATGGTGGTGGTACAAACACCGGTTTCAAAAGAGACGGAAAAGCTATGTTCACTTACATCCAAAATCGCAAGTCTCTTTCCTTCTTCTACATTAAACGCATCGTCGCTTCAGACGGAATCTCCACCTTTCCAACCCCTGCCTAGCATTCTCGGTGTAAAGTCATGTCTGGTAACGTTCCAATGCTGTCGTCTCTGTAAATGGTCTGATAGCTGTTTGAAAACTCATTTTTTCAAGTGATATGACGCTGTGGTGTTCAGTCTAAACATATTTTTGGGAAACATTCCCCCACCTCCTCATTGGTGTTCCCAGGGTGATTCTTAAAACTATGAGGCTGATTAAAGCTAACGTTTGAATACTTTGTTCGTAGTTTTCTTCAGTGTCATAGTTTTAAGGGTCAGCGGACGGGGAAAAACACGACTAACGCTGTCTGTTTCATTTTACTTTTTGTTTTGTGTTGTTGTTTTTTTGGCAGATGCGGTTCAGTCACAGTACTACCCAAAAGGTTAGCAGACAGGCGAGCAAATATGTATATGTGCCTGTGAAGTGAGTTTTTTTCCTTCTATGTGTTTCAGGTGTGCTGAGACAGAGTTAAAATAAATCAACACACACACACACACACACACACACACACACACACACACACACACACACACACACACACACGCACACACATACACACCTACCGTATATAACGTCCACCTCTGCTGGTGGTGGTGGTGGTGATGGCGGTTGTGGCCAGATAAAATCAAATATATGTGGCTGCTGCTGCTGCTGCTGCTGCTGCTGCTGTTGCTGTTGTTGTTGCTGCCCCCAGTAGTGATGGCGGTGGTGTTGGTCGTGGTGGTGGTGGTGGTGGTGGTGGTTCACATAGTGAAGGTGGTGGTGGTTCACATAGTGAAGGTAGTGGTGGTAGTGGTGGTGGTTCACATAGTGATGGAACTGGTAGTGGTGGTCTATGTGTTGTCGTTGTTGTTCTTCTTGTTGTTGTTCTTCTTCTTGTTGTTCTTCTTGTTGTTGTTCTTCTTGTTGTTCTTCTTCTTGTTGTTTGCCGTCTTCTTTTTCTTCCCCCTTCTTCTTCTTCTTCTTCTTCTTCCCCACTATTCATATTTAAAATTTCTTCTTCTTGTGCCTCTTCTTTTTGTGCCTCCTCCTCCTCCTCTTCTTCGTCCTCCTCCTCCCTCCTCCCCCTCACTATCGGAATTGGGTATATCTTACTGTCTCCCAGCCAGTGTGTATACATGCCTCCCCCATCTCCTCTTCCCCTCCTCAATATCGTTTATGTCTTATACTACCGCACTCACGGCTCTCATGTCTTCTTTCCAGTCAGGGGCAGTCATTTCTTTTTTTCGAATATGAAACAGATGGGGGTTTGGGGCTTATATTATGTTTTTTTTCCGCCAAACACCGATTGCACTGGGACTTACCTTTGAGCTCTTCGTTCAAACCATCAGTAGCAGACAAAGAGAACAGACTCCATGCCGGGAACCAACACACACAAAGAAACAAAAGCACCATCCCTGGCACATGCTACCAAGACAAATAGTAACAGACAAAGAGAACAGACTCCACAGTAGGAACCAAACACACCAAAAATAGCGCCATTTTCGAAGCTGTTGTGAATATCCAAACTGCGACGATCACCACACCACAAAGACTCGAGACACAGCTGCTCAGTCTCTCCCAACCCCATCCTTGTCCGACGGGTCAATACTCGCTCAAAGACACACACACTCAAGCAAGACACGCACGCACTTGCATGCACAAAGAGTAGAATGTCCTTGTCTCCTTTCAACAAAAGATGACTGAGGTTTAGTGTCCCCAGTTTCACCTTTGGACGACCCGACGCCATCCCACCCGTTACAGCCGCGCGCGCTGTGTGTTCAAAACCAAATTCAAACCACGATGAAACTGACAGAGAGAGAGAGAGAGAGGAGAGAGAGAGAGAGAGAGAGAGAGAGAGAGAGAGCGCAATTACTATGCCAGGTCGCTCCTGCGCTTTCCTTCCACAAAGTACTCTGTAAAGTGATCTGTTGATGATAGGCAGCCAAGTGACAAATCAAACAGGAGGCCATTAAAAATGAACGACGCTCTCTGACCGATACACCATTTGGGCTTTGCCCTTTATTCTTTCTTTCTTTCTGGATCATACACAGTTTAGGGAGGACAACATCCATAAAAAATACATTAATTAAAAAACAAACAAAAGAAAAAAACTTTAACAACGACAACAAAAGTACCGTTTAGCAAGAAAATATTGTTTTCACAACACATATGGGCATAACTGTTATACAAAGTCTGTACAGTCAACAACAGTGCACACTGTTATTCAAAAGTAGACACCACACTGTATACACATCAGTCTTTCTTCAAGGCCATGATGTAGGATCCTCACTGGGGCAGTAGTAGTCGCACTGGGAAGTGTAGGGTTCTGTTCTGGGACTGCGTGGCTCTGTCACAGCGGTGCAGGACTCCACCACAGGGGTGTGTGATTCCACCATCACACCATCCATCGTTCCGACGTCAGGGGAGATGGGCACCAAGGCAGTTGGGTCTTCTTTCGTCCCCTTCCTTTTGTTTTGGGTCCCACAACACCAGCTTGGACTGTGGGTGTCTTCAGAATGTCCAGTCCACCCGTGTTGTCAGGGCTCTGCTCAAACAGGGTGGAGGTTGGTGGGAAGTCATCAGGTTGTTCACACTGCCTGAGATATCCAGCAGGAGTCCTTAGAGTCGAAGGGCGAGATGGAGTACAGGGAGGTATGGTTTACACCCGCGTGATTGTCGGTACAGGATGGTGCTGCTACTGCTGCTGCTGCTGCTGCTGCTGCTATTGGGGTTTGTTGTGTTTGAATTGTCCGCAGGCAGAACTGATGTTTGGTATTTGACGTCCGCCACCAGTTTATTCTTCAGTTTGACCAGTCTTTCAAACTCTTGCAATCCCAGCAACAATCCTCGCTGCGCCCTGACCAGACGACCACCCCTTTGGGGTTGGTTGGTCTCTTGTAATGGTGCACATATATTCTGACAGCCCTTTGCCAAGTTTTGACGGTGGCAAAAATGTTGCATCCCAGTGGGTAGAGTGTAGGCTCTGGCTCCTTGTTCTTCATGGTACTGGTCGGTGAAGACGTTGTTGTCAGCGCGAGTGGAGTAGAGAAGGTAATAATAACGAAATGGTTGAGGTCTCTCTTATATAGTTCATGTGTGTATGTGTTTACACAGACTGGTTTAAACCGCTCAGACCACCTCAAACTGGATATTCAAACAAACCAATCAGGAAAACGAGCGGTTAGCCAATCAACAGTTCAAGATTTTGGTTGTGTTTGATTTAAAATTCATGAACGATAAGACTGACGACTTTGTTTTGAAACTCTAGGGATTTTGTATCATTCCAGGCTTCGGCCTTCAAACTCAGCCAGTTTAAACCTTCTGGCACTTCATACGATAACAGAAGATGAGACCATGTGGAAGAAAGACGATCTCTGTCGAGTCTCGACCACAAGTGGTCTCCAAGAGTATGAAAGAAGCATGTGACACATTCTCCTTCCGCACTCTGTACATTTTGCTCAAACTCGGCGTGATACATTGGTAACAACTCTGTGGGCAAACAGATTGATAAGAGTCAAGCGCATCTGAGCTTTCATTTTTTCAATCCAACTTTAACTTCCTCCAGAATCTTCTCCATTGTGAGTCGCAGTGAAACGTGTGTTGTATGTGACACACTCCCTACGTTACAACGCTTTTAAAAGACTTTTTCTGTGAATAGAATGAATAAATGATCTCACTTTTTGATCATTGGTCCTCAGTTTATGGGGTGGAACACCGACAACACTTGGGGAAGACTGTGACCGCGACTTTTTCTTAAAATGAAATACAGCACATAGTACCCACAGGCTGAGCTGGTCAAGTCTTGAATAAGTCTTTGGTTAAAACGATAACTGAAACTGTGTTTCAACATAAACTTTTCAATGTCTGAATACAACGAAGGGGGTAGACCAAAACTATCAAAATAGTCTGCTTTACCACGACCATCAAACCAAACACTGACCCAATGTTCTCCCGGGCCCAGAGCTGTGGTCGGTGTTAATCACCAATGCGATAGGTCGTTGGGTGGTGAAATAGAGAGGGAGCTTGTTTCTTGGATATATTCCCCCAAAGACACGCCGGGCGTGAATGTCTTTAGTCAACACAGTGGCAATGTCCACACTATTCATGTTGAAAAGTCTGTCAGCACTTGGCGGGCGCGATCGATTTCGATCATACTGTCCAACTCTGCATACACAATCACATGGACAGGCTCAGCCAGAGCTTGAGAGAACTTCATTTCCAGACGAAGTGCGCCACTCCTGACCAGTTCAAACTGCTGGTCTCCATCCAGCAAACTCAGAGTCAGATCAAAAGCATACAGGGTGTATCCTCGGTCATAATCTTGATACTTGATGGTGTTTCCAGCACCACCCGTGCCCAGCATCAGACTGTGGTAGGCCCTCACAAACTGCCGCTGTTCAAAATCCGGGGTCAGGGCCTTGGCAGGAATCTGGTGTCCGTCCATATACAGACACAGGAAATTTAAGTTGGCGTGTTGAAAGTGGAATGGATTTCTGTTGTACCGCCCATTGAACGCTGCGCTGTTTACAAGAGCGACTACGATCTTGTTTGGGGGTCTGACTGAGAAAGAGGTTGTCTTGGACAGCGCTTAAGTTGCCTTGGGGGATAGCGAAGGTCTTCTGAACGATTCTCTTTAGAGGGTACTTGCACGTACCCTTTCCAGCGCCTTTTCGTGAGCCAAGGAAACAGCTGGATTCAGTTCACTTTGCGAATGAACAGGGGAAGCGTGAGTGATGACACTTTTATAGGGCGCACCCGCACCACCATCATGTGCCATGAGGTTGAAGGCGTTTTTGGAGGGGATGAGTCTGAGTTTGACGTCCACTTCGTTGATCAGGTAGCGTTCCTGGAGCATAATATCTGTGTGAAGGCGCCCCAACATATCCACTTCTCCACTCCTAGCTGTCAGCTCACGTCGAATCTTCAGGCCGACATTGTCATCTCCTTGGGTGTCCTCAAGACGGCCGGGTGTGTCAGAGAAATACAGACTACTTGTCAAATGACTGTCTTTCGCATCCTTGCCGTAGTTCAATGTTGCCTCGATGTACGCTCGGTAGGGGTAAGTGTTGGTGCTGGATGAAATCAGGGTGTCGTTCAGGGAGACATCCACCTGAGAAAACAGGCTATGGAGCCAGTTTGTTGACAGGGGCAACATCAGTGCCGACGTCAAGGGCTGTGCCATCGGCTTTTGTCACTTTAGCACGGATGTGGAGATTGGTATTGCTCAGATCCACGTAGTCTGAGGTGGCACCACTGATATGGAATTCGATGGGTGCACCATGGGCCAAGGTTGATAGTGGATGATGATCTACAAAAGCACCTTCTTCTACCGCTGATTGAGTTACCCATACAGAAAACAAGTCAAGTCCAGTATTTACACTTTCACGCGAATGCTGGTGTAGCAACGACATGGTGTCTATCCAAAAATGTCTCGAGGAATCCTGGTGGTCTTCTTTTTCTTCCCCTTGTTGCGTCTGGAGTGACCCACGCTGGTTGAGGACGCTAATTTTATACGCCTCCTAGCGGGTTCACCCGGTGGTGTCGCAGCGCCGGTGACTCTGCTCACTGCTTGCTGCAACAATCGTTTGCCAGCCTGCTTACCCCGTTGCTGGAGAGCGGACTTCAAATTTTGCCCAGACAGCACATCTTGCGCAAGCTGCATGCCAGTTCGAGTCCCTTCCTTCAGTAAAGCCTTTCCACCACTTTTTAACAATGGGATGAGAGTACGCCCGAGTCCTCCTAGAAGGTTTCCAAGTCCTCTCCCTTGGTAATTTCTTCCCCCTATAAACACAGGAAGCCCATAACCAGCTTGGGCGCAGTAATAGTCTCATAAGCTTTTCCATCGGTGTTCAAGGGAACGTGACGCACCATCTCTTAAAGGCCGTCAGGTCGTCTGCACCGAAAGTGAAGCGTCGCGATGGTTTTCCCTTTGTCAAATGACAGAGGCTTGCCCGTGTCTTTGGTTAAAAGGATTTCCACTGTGTTGAACTGGAACCTACTCAGAGGAATATAGTTGGGTTTTTCAAAAAATATGATGTACGACTTCAGTGCTCTGATTCCCAGTCGGGACAATTCGGAGCAAGGGAACCATCACATCACCAACAGGACGTGGTTGAACCAAGTCGCAGTAGACATAGACACTCTCAAACCCTCGTTGGAGATGTACTTGGTTTTTACTTTCATAGACACCTTTACCATACATAATGTCTCTCTCCAGACTCAAGATATCTCTTAATGCTGGGCTGATCTGGAGAACGCTATCAGCATCATACAGTCTAACTGTCACTTTTCGGGTAGCACGATTATAATACAGTTTGATGTTGCCTTCTTTTTCTTTCTTCACAGACCGTCGATAAACTTGGTTTTAAAGTATGAGTCAAAAATTTCTGCTGATTCATACAATCCCGCAGGTAGTTGTTTCGACTGTTGATCTGACTTTCCATCGGGGTGAAAATGAATCCAAATTTCTTGTTCTTCAATGTTAAAGTATGTGTTGCTGAACAGAATTTCAGACAGGCCCACTTCGTAATCTCCGTTCAAGTCACACGGTTGAGGCAGTTTGGTGAAAAAGTGACTGGCGTTGTTATCGGGGTAGTACGACATGGAGCTGTTGCTGGGTAACGTCAAGTAGAACATGCTGGTTTCAGTGGGTAGTTGGCCGTGGATCTATGCTAGGATTTGGAAAGATGTACCCGAGACAACTCCAAGAAGAGCCACCCACAAATTGTCCACTCCTTGACCGCGACTCAGATTAAATAGAGACACACCTACCACCACATAAACCAGGAGCGTCTGACAACCGAAAACAATGTCACCGCGAGGAACTCGTCGTCCAAAACACACGCCACAGCACAGATTTTCTGGACCCGCGTAGAGTGACGGTTTCATCATCATGAGTCAGAGCTGATTCTACTTGGTTCTGATCAGGCATGGTCAGTGTGCGTAGGTGGTCAGTGCTGTCTGAGGAATCCATGAATTGAATGAAGAGTCATAGCCATACCATTTGATTAAATATTCACGCTGTCCATTAGCTTTTTTGCGTTGCTTCAAGATCGCTTCAATACGATAAATCTATTTCTCCCCCACTTTCTGTATCTCCTGGTCATAAAATGTTCCTTGAAGCTCTTCTCCATGATCGTCTTTGAGAATGTAAGTCACTGGGATGGTCTTTTTTTATTCGACTGACTGTGAAAAGTTCTTCAGACCAAGATGGCAAATAACCTTTTTTAAATGTCTTCCTCGTTTTACTGATGCGTACACGATCTCCTAGTTTCAGTTTAGGGTGAGGAGAGGAGGACGTAGGCTGGTCGCTGTTGTACAGAGTCTGCCATACATTTTCTTGGTTGTGTGTTGTCACTTCTGCAGGAGCACGCTGGATGCTGCGGTGAAACGAATGGTTGTATGCCTTTACCAACTGTGGTAAACCTTCCACAAATCTCAAAGTATTTTTTTCTGGTAAAGTAGCGCCAGAGCTTCTCTTTCAAAGAGCGATTCAGTCTCTCTACAACAGAGGCTTTCGTATCCACGTTTTCTGTCACAAAAAAGTGTATTCTTCTTTCCTTTAAAAACGTTTGAAATGTTTTGTTCAGAAACTCTGCCCTTTGTCTGTTTGAAGTTTGAGGGGTTTCCGACCCTGTTTAAGGATGCGTTCAAAGGCCTCCACCATCACAGGTCCTGTCTTGTTTTTCAAAGGAACGACCCAAGCATATTTAGACAAGACATCGATGACTGTCAGCAGATAGCTAAAACCATCATTGTTTTTCTTCAGGCGTTGGACCTCAATCAAATCAGCTTGCCATTGATGGTCCATTCCTCCTACAACAACACGCCTCCTCTCAAACTTGTGTCGCACAGGTTTATGAAGAGTATAAGCATCTTCGTGACTCAACCATTCTTTGAGCACAGACTCTTTGCCTTCGTTATACGTTTTCAAGGCGTGAACACCACCAAAAGATCCAGGGCGTTGTGGTGTGTAGTAAGCCTGCCCCAACATTCTGTTCTGTTTCGATATTTTTTTCTTATTATTCCACGAGCCATTTCAGGTGTAGTCAGTATGACTCCCAATCCATCAAAGGTGTAGTCTTGCTTAATCTCTGTTGTTTCCGGTTCCGTCTGTGTGTCTTTCTCCTCCCAAAAAAAGGTGTCTCCCCTTCCAACTGGTCAGAGTCTTCTGTACCTCGTGGCTTCTTGATAGATGATAAGGCAACGTTTCTCAGTGATGGTGGGGGTGTTGGCATTTGTGGTGTAGAAAACACGGGTTGAGGGGAAGAGGAACCCACACCGACAGGTCCTTCAGTAGACTGTGAAGAATAGGACAGGGTGCCGGGTATTTGTGTTGTCATAAACTTCCAACGGTCAGGGTTTCCAACTAAATCTTGGGGGATGTTGGCATCACTGAGAGCAGCAGCAAAGGATTTCCACCCAATGGGTTGGAAGTGGCGACGTTTTCTTAGCACATCATTGACCAAATCAACGAGGTTCGAGTTTTAATCAGCTGTCCTCGCCAAATGATTTCCCCTCGCTGGTTCCATTTCAGATCTGGCTGATTCTGAACGCGGTTTAAAAGTCGCTCCGCTTTGCTTTTCATCGTTTTTGGTACACTCTCCCCAACATCCTTCTCCACGCTTGTCAACATGGGAATTGACGCGTCATCAACAGTCTCTGTTTTCTGATTCGGGTTGGGTTGAGCAGGTGTTGTGCCTTGAACAGTCACTACTCCAGTGGTTTTCCTTAAATTGATCAAAACGTTTCAAATATTTCCAAAGTGTCTGATGATACATATTAGCCTTGTCTTCGGCGCTTGTATCATTGTTCTCTAATATATCACGCATCTGCTGGTCCATGTCCCTAAGACTGTCAGATGTGGCATCAGGAACTGGAGGCCCGCGAACAGAGTCTAGCACACGAGGATCCACTAAATTCATTTTCTTCGTATGCTCCATGATGTGGTTACAATCCCCCCAGTAATCCTCCGAGCACCCCCAGGACAGGTTTGATGAGGGCACCGAGAAATCCCCCCTTCTGCAAGATCTGCTTCTTTCTCTTGCTGGATGTTCCTTTCTTCGCCAGGGAGCGTAAGCTCTGCTTGTATCTGCACAACTGTTTCTTCTGGGCAGGAGTCAGTCTCACGTGGCCTTTTAAAATGTTGAGGGAACATTCACTCAGGGCGTTGATCAAATCTGGCGAGGCCCCTTTCAGGACTGCCTTAATAACAGCAGGCTTGGCACCACACAACAACTGCAACATGGGTAGATTCCTTCTCATACGTGCTGACATGATGGTGAAGAGTCAATGTTCCGGTCGCAAATAACCGCGTGTGTAGATGGGCACTCGCTTTTAAAGATCCACAAAGTCTCAGTCTCACTGAAGGACTACCACCACGAAACGGAGAGTGGTTACTCCAGCGTACACTGTATCAGAGACTTCACAGTGTGTTATACAATCTCCACACATCCTTCTCTCCATTTCTCCACCAAAAAGAAAAATATCGTTGCAGGTAAAACATTGCATATTGAAAGACGAAAATCATTTCTGCACATACACGACTTGATGGGTCGGGGGTATAATATTTGTTCTCAGACGGAGATGATCGGGTGTCTCCTGACGAAGGTCAAACAACAAATAACCGTGGGTTTGGATGTCGCATCTTTAAAAGCTTCCTGAACGTACTTCAATCTTCCGGAATACATCTGTTAGCTAAATGGGTGATCTGTGAGGCGTCTCTTGGGTTTTTGAATACCACCAGATAATGACTGTTCAAGCTGATGGTCCGTTGTTCTTTGTTTTTCCAAACAGATTCTGCACGATGTACATGACACTCATGTTGCGATGATGGCTACCTTTCGTGAATAATTTGTCACCCTGTCATCCGTTTCGCTCATCAAGTCATCAATCACCACCAAATGTCGTTTCTGATCATCCCATTCTTCTACTTTGGGTAGCCTTCGATAAAAGTGACTCCTTTCAAAAGATGATATCCAGACTGCCTCTCCGTAACACCACACAATCTCATCGGGAGGTGGTGTCATTACTTCATTGATGTGATTTATAAACTTAGTGACCCAAACAGTTTTTCCACTTCCTGTTGGACCAGTATCACACAGGTAAAGAAATGTTTCCACCTTGGATCCATAGCTTCTTCTGTTAGCGCCCACATTTACATTCTTTTTTTATTCCTGGTCTACAGACTTTAAAACGGATTCCCTGTCATCATCAGCATCATCATCATCCTAAGCATCATCACTGTCATCACCGCCATCTCATTTTTTTAACACGCCTACGTCAGCGACAACCACGCGGCAACAAGTAAACACCCCATTTATTCAACAACAACAAAACCACGGCGTCGACAAACATCGATCCGCACGCACGCACCAACACGAAACACCCCCATCTATTTTTAACCCACTACGTCAGCAAACAACCACCCCACCAAACAACAAAGACTCAAAACGTTTTTTTTTCTAGCACATGACATCAACATTATCGATCCGATCGTGACTCACCACACACCATGACCTTGACCCCTCCACCTACTTCCGCCATGCGCACCACCTGCCGCACCACCTGCCGCGTCACCTGCCGCCTACTTCCGGCATGCGCAACACCACTTCCGGTGGAGATCCCCTCCGAGATCCCCTTTTAAGGCATGAAAAGTCCCTTACCTTACTACTTGTGTATCCTGAGATGTTACTATTGTAGTGTCCCTAAGTGAAATTTCAGCTACCTGTTTCAAACCGTGGCACTTGGAGTTAACAAGATGGTGCATAAAGATTTAAGCATCTTCTGTATGAGTGTGAAATGAAGCCTGAAGGCACACAAAGTGTCTCGCTGAGCATATGGGATTGTATGGAAGGGGTGAGTTCAGTGATCAGTGTGTTAAATGACACATGTATTCATTTCTGTGTCACCATTCCACGCATCCATCTGAAAAAGGGGGGAATAAAGTGTTAATGTCTCATTGTGTTAACGTTGTGTGTGTGCGTGTTGTTGTGTGTGTGTGTGTGTGTGTGTGTGTGTGTGTGTGTGTGTGTGTGTGTGTGTGTGTGTGTGTGTGTGTATGTGTGCGTGTGTGTGTTGTGTGTGTGTGCGTGCGTGCGTGCGTGCGTGCGTACGTGTGTGTGTGTGTGTGTGTGTGTGTGTGTGTGTGGTGTGTGTGTGTGTGTGTGTGTGTGTGTGTGTGTGTGTGTGGTGTGTGTGTGTGTAGTAATAAATCAATTAACTGAAAAAGCCAAAAAAGAAAAAGAGGGGAATAAAAAAGGAAGAAAGAAAGAAATTTGTTATGCACCAAATCCAGAACAATAGTCTCGGGCATAGCACATAGCAATTACAGAGAATAAGAAAAACCATTATCAATATCTGTTCACATACATATATGAATAAACGTCATTAACGGTAATCATGCAAGCATACAGATTGACATGAATGCACACACATATAAAAATGCTCTAATTATGGTTTACAATTGTCTAATACAAGCATACGAGGTACTTACACCTCAACGTGTGAGACAATTGCAGATAAGAAGAACCCAGCAAACAAAACGGAAATTGTGCGGTGTGTGTGTGTGCGTGCGTGCGTACGTGCGTGCGTGCGTGCGTGCGTGCGCGTGCGTGCGTGCGTGCGTGTGCATGTGTGTGTGTGTGTGTGTGTGTGTGTGTGTGTGTGTGTGTGTGTGTGGTGTGTGTGTGTGTGTGTGTGTGTGTGGTTGTACATACTGGTAAGGTTTTGTGTGTGTTGCTGTTGTACGTGCTTATACCACGTTATATATGTGTCCGTTGTACGTGCTTATACGACTGTGCGCGTGTGACTGTCGCACCTGCTCATACAGCTTTGTGTGTGTAGTTGTTGCACCTACTCACACGGTTGTGTGTGTGTGTGTATGTATGTATGTGTGTGTGTGTGTGTGTGTGTGTGTGTGTGTGTGTGTGTGTGTGTGTGTGTGTGTGTGTGCGCGCGCGCTTGTGTGTGGTTTTTGTATCTGCTCATACAGCTTTGTGTGAAGCCATCATACGTGCTTTTACGGCTTTGTGCGTATAGATGTCGTAGTTGCTCATTTAGCTCTGTGTGTATTTTTTGTACGCACTCATGCAGCTTTGTGTGTATGGCTGTCGTATGTGTTTCAGTGACACTATGGTTTTAGCTGTCGCACGTACTCATGCAGCTTTGTGTGTACAGTGCTACATGTTTGAATGGATGTGCGCGCGTACCTGTCGTACATGCTGATACGTTCTAAGTCTGTGTGGGCTGTTGTACGTGCTTATATTGCTTTGTGTGGAGGCTTTTGCACATGCTTGTAAATTTCGTGTGTGTGGCTGTCATATGGGCTTATATGGCATTGTGTGTGTGGCTGTCGTATGGGCTTATATGGCAGTGTGTGTGTGTGGCTGTCGTATGGGCTTATATGGCATTGTGTGTGTGGCTGTCGTATGGGCTTATATGGCATTGTGTGTGTGGCTGTCGTATGGGCTTATATGGCATTGTGTGTGCCTGGGGATGGCGATAAGGGAGGGCGTGCAGTGTGCGTTCTTCCTCCCCTATCCCCCAACATTTGAAGCCAAGACCTATGGGCGGTATCTTTGGTACTTATTATCGTCTTCATCAGTAAATAATCATGTCAGTGCAAGATCGTCTACAAGCCGTTGGACATGATTCTGCCAAACATCTGCTTTCAGCCGTGTACAGAGTAAACAGAAAGGGTGAGAGCACTGTGCCTTGTGGTGCACCACTATATGAAAGGGAACAGTGGAAAAATTACCATTTCATTTAACAACTGATGTCTTTTAGAGCGATAACCAAGAACTCATAGAATAGGAGGATAAGCGAGTACCATATGCATCCTTTGTTTCAAGGTGAGGCTAACTAATACTGAAAGAACTACAAAAGTCGAAGAAAATAAAGGGAACACAGGTACTCGGTAAGTCACCTATTCGTAAACTTTTTTCAGGGCAAAAAATGTGTGGTGTCCTCTGCGATGTCATTACTCTTGTGTGGAAAGGGAATGGCAAACTCCTGCACGTGGACTAGCGCCACTCTCTTAAAGACTTTCATCACTGCAGACGTCAACGCCACAGGATGAAGGCAATTCATAAGTGTTACAGTTTCATTAGGTACATGTATAATATAGGAGGTTTTCTAGAAGGAGGGCATTTAACACTGGGTAAGAGATTGCTTAACATAAAATACACTGCTAATATGAGGTAACTCAGAACTGTACACGAATTCAACATGTGTCTTCGAATCCCATCAGGGTTAGGCGCTTGGTTTGGTTTTACAAACAAATATTTAAAAAAAAACTTAGTTTCTCTTTCACCTTATGGCAAAACCACTTTTGTCCCCCCACCCCCCCCCCAACCCCCCTACCCCTCCCATTTTTTTCTGTTTACCCGCTCATAACCTTCATTCCTTCCCATTCCCCTTGAGACCACTGTCCAGTTCGTTTTCTATTTGGCGCTTGTAGATTTCTCTGCACCGTTGTAAATCTCTGTTTTCTTGTCTTTCCTCTTTCTCTAAATTCCCCCTTCACCCTGCCGTGAAAAGCTCTTTTCTTAAGCATTCAGAGAGCACTTGGCCTGTTTGGCAATCAAGATCTGTCGTTGGCAAAAAGTTAACTTTTACCAGTTAAAATTACGCTGTCTTCACACAGTTTGAGATATTCGGGAACAGTATCTGCTGATTCACACACATTCCCAGAAGCTTAAACAGAAGCTTTGAATGACCCCTGAACACCAAGCAGCCTGATAACTGGTCACACATGACCTTTTTACTCTTACGGGCAGCTGATGTTTAACAAGTACTCTGCAACATGGTAACCATTTGAGCAAGGTTGTAGTCAGAACGTCTAAGAGATAGCACCTGCCAAGAAGAATAAGCATTGTGGTTATTAGAAAATACAGCAAGTCCATTGTTTTGTCGCTACGAGCTGTAATAGTGACATGCTGGTAAACATTAGGAAATGTCTTTAAAAAAAAAAGAGAGAGAAAAAGAGCTGTGGCTGAAATCACCGCTCACGGACATCAGAGAGTCTTTGCCTTTGCCTTAGGATTGTGTGCATGGCTGGTGATCGTATTCTTTCGTGTTTTGTTTTTTGTTTTGCTTTGTTTTTTTCTGTCCTATCTTCTGCGCCACCTCAGTGGCATTGCACCCACGCCGCTCATTCCGAGCCCTGTCCACAGCCACAGCCTGGCCCGTCCCGTCACAGCTCCAGCACCGACAGTCCACAGGGAGCAGTCAATATCAAGTCGTCAAGCGGCAACCCACCAGAGAAGACACTGCACCGCTGCCCAAGTGACTTTGTTCAGTGGAGCCTGTTCTGATGTAGCATACGCAGGACATCATCTTCGGAGCCCCCTACTGACGACAATAATTGCCTAGTCGCGGAACAAATGTGAGTGAGCTCTCCCTCCAGAGGGCGCCACTACATCCGTCCACGACAGCCCCCATGACTTGCCCATACTGGTGATCCAGATGAAATCAAACCAAGGCCATAGACGTGGAGAGGACATCGAAACTGAGGACACCACATCAAACTGAGGACACCATGAGAGCAGATCATGAAGGGCCACAGAATTTGAGACTTTCATCAACAGGTCGATGAGCATGAGGATTTTGATGACGATACTACGGATTTCCATTCCGGTCTGAGAGTGCATGACAGGGCTGTACTCTTTGCTTGCTTCCATAATGTATCCCGGCATCAACCAGGCCTGAGAGATAAAGACACCTGCAGCGCTGGTCAGAGGAAATTAGTGCAAATTTTGGGTGTTGAAAACCAACTTTTTTTAAAAAAAAAAGGGGGGAAACCGTTTTACCCTTTTTTTTCATTTAAAAAAGAACTTTTTTTAAATTTAAATGTGTTTAGTGTTTCTTAAAAAACCGTCCAGAAAAAAATTTACTTCGAAAAACGAAAAATTTGGGCCAAAAAATTGTTTTTGCAAAAAAATCTGTGTGAAAGAAAAAGGGAAAAAAATAAAACTTTTCAGCTTTACTCACCCAAAAAAAGTTAAAGGGTATTCCCAAAAATATTGTTTTTAAAGAAATTTATGAAAAAATTTTACAAAACCCTTTTTTAAAAAAATTTCTGCCGAAAAAAAAAATTTTTCCCACCATCCAAAATTTTTTTTTCAAAATTTTCTTAAAAAAATTTATTTTTAAACCTTTGGGGAAATTTTAGTAACAAAAAAATTTTTTTTTTAAAAACCACTTTTTTTTTTAAAAAAACCCCCATTTTTAAATGTGAAGATTCCTTCAAAATTAACCCCCCCGTCTTTTTTTTTAAACCCCTTTTTCAAAAATTTAAACCCCCCAAAAGATTCGTTTGGTCAATTGTGCAAAAATTTTTAATTAAACCCCCAAAAAATTTTTTTAAAAATCCGTTTTTTTAATTTTGGGGGAAAAACTTAATAAAAAAACCAAAAAAATACAAAAAAACCATTAAAAAAAAAAAATGAAAGTTATCCAAATTTCCCCCTATAATTGAAAAAATTTAAAGTGCAGAAAAAAAAATACTTGGTGAAAAAACTTTTGGTAACATATGGGGGGGGCCATTGATCTTTAAAAAAGGAAAAAGGGGTGGGGAAAGGGGGGGAAGAAGTTTTTTTTTTTTTTAAAGGCTTTTTAAATTTTTGTTTTTTTTTTTTTTCTTTTTTTTTTTCTTTTTGGTTTGTGAAAAAAAAAGCGTTTCTTTTCAAGCCATTAAAAAATTTTTAAACAATTTACGAACAAAAATTCCAAAAAGACCACAATTTAAAACCGCCCCGGTGCCCGGGAGGTTCGTTTCCCCACCTTTTCCTTACACAAAATTTGGGACCATTTTGAGTGTTTTCCCGAGGATTCTTAAATTTGATTCCCTTTTCTTTTTGGGGGTGGTGGGGGTGGTTTGGGCCCTTGGGCTGGGGTTTGGGGGTGGGCCCTTGTGTTTTCTGCGTGGGGGGCCCCCTCTTTTTTTTTTTTGGGGATGGGCCCCCTTTTTATATTAACCGAAAAAATGAAGAAAGAAATAGTGTAGAAATTTAAAAATTAGAAAGTAAAAAGACAAGGAAGAAACCCCGAAAAAGAAGATTTTAAAAAAAAAAAGGGGGTGATAGTAAAATGATATGGAGTGTGATGATTGGAGGGAAATAAATAATAAGTAAAATCCCAAAAGGCGGGGAGAGGGGGGGGGGGAAAGGAGGGGGGGGGAAAAAAGGGGGAAAGGGGGGGAAAAAAGGGGTTAAAAAAAATTTTTGGTAAAAATCTTTTTTAAGTCTCCCAAAATAAATTTCGGGCGGACCATTCAATTTGGAAGAAAAATTTTTTTCTCTTTTGATTTTTTTTTTTCCCGGGGGTTTTTTCCCTTCCCCCCAAAAAAAATATAAAACCCCAAAAAAAAATTTTTTTTTCCCCAAAAAACATTTTTTAAAAAAAAATGAAAAATTTGTTAGAAAAAGTCAATCTTTAAAAATAAAAATTGTAAATGAGGGGGGAAAAATTTTATTTTAAAAAAAAATTTCCCCTTTTTTCCCCCCCCCCCCCCCCCCAAACCCCCCCCCCCCCCCCCCCCCCCCCCCCCCCCCCCCCATCCCCCCCCCCCCTTTTTTCCCCCCTTTTTCCCCCCCCCCGGGGGGGGGCCCGTTTTGTGCGTTCCGGGGTTTTTTTGGGGGGTTTGGGGGGTTTTGGTGTGGGGTTTTTTTTTTTTTTGGGGGGTTTTTTTTTGGGGGGGGGTTTTGGGTTTGGGGGTTTTTTAAAAAAATTTTTGTTTGGTGGAAAAAGGGGGGGGGAAAAGGGGAAAAGGGGAAAAGAAAAAAAAAGGGAAAAGGGGGAAAAGGGGAAAAAGGGGAAAGGGGAAGAAAGCATTTTTTTTTTAAAATTTCCCCTTCAACAAAAATAACTGCAGCTCCCCAAGCACGATCCAACAGCAGAACCAAAAAACCCCCAAAACCCAACCCAAACCCAAAAACCCCCCCACACCCACAAAAAACACCAAAAAAAACCCCCGACAAAAAACAAATCCTAAAAACCCAAAAATTAAAACCCAGGTTTTACTTTCCCCTCACCCCCAAAACAACAAAAAAAACCCAACCCCCCCCCAAAAAAAAACCCCCCCAAAAAAACCCCCAAAAAAACCCCCAAAAAAACAACGCCCTTTTTTAAAGAAACCCCCACAAACCAAAACCCCAAAAAAAAAACCCCCCCCCCCCCCCCAAAAAAAAAAAACCCCCCAAAACCCCCCCCCAAAAACCCCAAAAAAAAAGCAGGAACCCCCAAAAACCCCCAAAAAAACAAAAAACCCAAACAAACAAAAAAAAAAACCCCCCCCCCCCAAAAACCAAAACAAAACCCCCCACAAACCCCCAAAACACACAAAAAACAAACCCCCCCAAACAATAAATAATAATTAAATTTAAATTATTTTTTAAATTTTTAAAATTTTTTTTTAAAAAACCCAAAACCCCGGGGAAATCCTTCCAAAAAAAGGGCTGTTTATTCCTTCTTTTTTTTCTTTTTTTTTCTTTTGGGTTAAAATTTTTTTACTTTGGGACAAGTTAAAATAAATTTTTTAAAAACAAGTTGTCCCGCAAATAAGAAAAACCTTTATGAATCCCCCTTTTTCCACCCCTTTTAAAATTTTTAAAATTTAAAAGGGGACTCAGGGACGGGAAAACAAATCTAAAGGGTTTTGGTGGTTTTCCCCCGGGGAAACAATTAAAACAAAAAAACAGGTGGTTTTTAACCCAAATAAAAATTTCAAATTTAAAAAACAATTAAGGAAAAATGGGGGCCCCTAAATAACAAAAATTTAACAAGCCCCATTTTTTAAAAGAAAAAAATTTAAACTTGAAAAAAAACGACAAACTTTTTTCCCCGGGGAAAGGGGCCCCCTAAAAAAAGAAAAAAACGATGTTTTTTTCCCCCCCCCCCCCCCCCCCCCCCCCCCAAAAAAAAAACCCCCCCCAACGGAAAAAAAAATTTTTTTTCTTTTTTTTATTTCCTTTTTTTCCCCCCCAAACCAAACTTAACCGGGGAACTTGCTTGTTTTTTTTTTTCCCCAAAAAACAAAATTTTTTAAAAATTTTCCCGTTTCCCCAGTTTTAACTTTTGGGGCCCCAATTTTTACCTGTTTTTTGGGGGGTGTTGTTGTGTGTGGGGCCCCGGTTAAAGCCCCGGGGCCCTGTGTCTATTTTCCTGGGGGGTTTTTTTTTGGGGGCTTTTTTGGGGTTTGGGACTGATATACGTTTAAAGAAAGGGTTTTTGAGGATGAGAGGGGGGGGAAAACCCGAAAGGTTATGTTAGTATCAATTTTGTAATTACTGGTTTTTATAAAAATTTTTATAATCGCTTTTATAATGAATAGTTTTTGCAAAGAGGGGGAGGGGGGAGAGGGGGGGGGTGGGGGAGGGGGGGGTGGGGTGGGGGGGGTTGGGGTTGGGGGTTTTTTTGGGTTTTTTTTTTGGGGGGGAAAAAAAGGGGGGGAAGGGGGAAAAAAATTTTTAAGGGGAGGGAAAAGGGAAAAAGGGTTTCCTTTTAAATAATTTTTTTTCCCGGGGGGGTTTTAAATTTTTTTCCTATTTTTTTGGATTTTTTTTTTTTGGGTTTGGGTTTGGGGGGGGGTTTTTTTTTGGGGTTTTTTGGGGGGGGGGGGGGGGTTTTTTCCCTCAAAAATTTTCCTCTTTGCCTCGGTTGTTTCTTTCCGTCGGTTTTTTTTGTTATTTGGGGGGTTTAAAAAAAAACCCCCCCCCCCCCCCAAAAAAAAAAACCCCCCCAAAAAAAAAAAATGGGGGGTGTTTTTTTAAAAAAATAAAAGTAAATGGCCTAGAAAAAAGGGAAAGGAGGACCGGGTGACGGGATAAAAAGACGGGCAGAGAAAAAAATGAAGGGGTACTATTTTAAAAACCCCCCCTATATTGGGGGAAAAAAACATAAAAAAAGGGGAAAAAAAAAAAAACCCAAAACAAACAAAAAAAAAAAGGTTAAAAAAAAAAAATGGGAAAATAAGCATAATTTTTTAAAAAATCAAAAAACCAACCAAAAAACAAACCAACAAAATCCCAACCCCCGCCCTTCGCCCAAAAAAAAAAAACATCCAAAAACAAATAAAAAGAAAAACACCCCAAAAGACAGACAAAAAAACCCCATACAAACACACACAAAACCTTTTCCCCAAACAAAAAAAAAACAAACAAAACAAAAACAAAAACCCCCGTTTTTATTTTTTATTATAACAAACCTGGGGGTTTGGGGGGGGGAGGGGGGGGGGGGGTCTTTTTTTTTTTTTTTTGGTTGGGTTTTTTGGGGGTTTTTTTTTTGGGGGGGGGGGTTTTTGGAAATTTGTAAAAAAAAAAAGGGGGGGGGGGACGAAGGAAAAAAAAAGGGGGGGGGGGGAAATGGGAATGAAATTGGAAGTTTTAAAGCCCCGGGGAAATTTTTTCAGAAGTAAGTTTTTAGCGGGCAAAATTGGATTTTGGGTTTTTGGGGGGGGGGGGAAAAAAAAATAAATTTTTGGGGGGTTTTAAAAGATAAAAAATCCCCATAAACCCCCACACCGAGCTATTAACGGGAGCCAACAAAACAGGCAAAAACAACAATACCACAAATAAAAAACCCCAAAAAAAAAAAACACAAAAAAAAAAAAAAAACCCCCAAAAAGGAAAAACAAAAATTTAAATGTGAAAAAAGGAAAAGGCCCCTTTTAAGGTGGGCCGTTTGAATGGATTTTTACCAAAAATATAAAAAATTTGCAGGGTTAAATTTGGGGGGGGGGGGGGGGGGGGGGGAGCAATAATTCTAAGAGGGGAAGGAAATTTAAATAATACGTCTAAAAACCCAGACAGGAAAAAGGCATAACAAGAAAAAGTTAAAAAAAAAAAACCCCCACACAACTAATCAAAATAAAAGCGAAAAAAGAAAAAAAAGGGGGGGTTTACTAAAAAAATTTTTTAATGGGGGTAAATTTTTAAAAGGGGGAAAAATTTTTGGGAAAAACCCAAAATAACCCCAAAAACCCAAAACCCCCAAACCCACAATGTAATAAATTTTTGATGGGGGAAAGGTTAGGGGTGGGAAAATGGGGACTAAAAGAATTTAGGGGGGGGGGGGAAAAAATGTGGGGTGGGGTTTTTTGGGGTTTTTGTTGGGTTTTTTGTGTTTTTTTTTTTTTAAATATTTTTTTTTTTTTTTTAAAAAGGGTTTTTTACATGGTGGGCGGGGTTTTATTGTATTTGGGTTTGGGATGGTGAGGGGGGTAAAAAAGAAGGGGGGGGGGGGAGAGGGGGGGAGGGGGGGAAAAGGGGGGAGGGGAGAGGGGGGGGAGGGATAGGCGGGGGGGTTTTTGGGGAAAATGGGGGGGAAAAAAGTTTTTGGGGGGGGGGGGGTTTGGGGGGTTTTGTTTTTGGGGGGGTGTAAAAGAGGAAGGAGTGAAGGGGAGGGGGGGAAGGGGAGGGGGGGATTTGATAAAAAGTGTTTTTGGGTGGGTGTTTGGTTTTTAAAATTTGTCCCGGGGGTTTTCCAAACAAAAAAACCCAAAACCAAAGGGAGGGATGAAATTTTGACAGGCCCTTTGGGTTTTTGGGGTGGTTTTTGTGGGGGGACTTTTTGGGTGGTGGGGGGGGTATCAAAAGGGGTGTTAAGGGTTTTCTTTTTCCCTCCTGCGAAAAAAACCCTTTTTTTAAGCCAAAAAAAACCCTTTTTTTTAAAATTATTATAGTAAATGCCCCATTTTTAAAAATTTTTTTAAAAAAAAATTAATTTGGGTCGCCGAATATTGTTTTGTATTAACGGGTTGAAAATTCCTTAACCTTTTTTTCCCCCTTGGGAATCTTTGGGTCTTGTTCATTTTTTTTTCGCTGAAAAGCCAAAAAATTTGTTTTAAAAAAAGGGAAAAGGGTAGGTGTCCCCTTTTTTTATTTTTTTCCCCAACCCTTCCTTTTTATATAATCAAAACATTCTGAAAATTTAAAAAAAAACATTGGCCCCTTGAGGGAAAACGTGTGCGTTTTAAAAATTTTCATAAAAGGCGGGTTTTTAAAATTTAAAAATTTCCCTTTTAAAAGACCCCCTTTAAAAGGGTCTAGTTTATTTTTAGGGGAAATTTAAATTCGGTATCGGGAATTTTCCCACAAATTTAATTTTTTTTAAAAAGTCCCTTTTTTTTCCCCAAAAAAAAAAAAAAAAAAAGGAACCCGAAAAAGGGGTTTTTGGGGGTTGAACTGTAAACCCTCCTTTGGGGATTTTCCCCCGGGGGGAACCCCCATCCCCCAAACCCCCCCCAAAAGGGGGGGGGGAAAGGCCCCCCCGGGGGGGCCCCCCCCACGTCCTCTTTGAGCCCCCCATAGAGTTGGGGGCCTCAGGGAAAGAAGGGGGGGGCTTACTACTTTTTTTGGGAGCGAAAAACTCCTTTGGTTTTGGTTGAAAGTGTATCGTACTTTCGGGGGGGAAAAATTCTTTTCCCAGGGAAAATTTGTGCATTTTAAGGGAAGTCAGTTTTCGCTATTGTTTTAGGGGGGTTTTTTTTTTGGTGCTTGTTTGGTGGGGGGGGGGTTTGGGGGGGCCCCGGGTGGGGGGGGGGGGGGGGGGGGGGGGAAAAATTTTGGGGTGGAAAAAAGGGGGGGCCCCGGGGAGGGGGTGTGGGTTAAAAGTTTTTTTTTTTTTTTTTTTTTTTTTTTTTTTTGGGGGGGGGGGGGGGGGGGGGGGGTTTCCCCCTTGCCCAAATAAACCTCCTATTTCGGGTTTTGGGGGCCCCCTTGAGTTCGACCTTTGAGGTGACCGTACCTTTGGGTAAACCCCGGCTTTTAAAAACCAAGTGCATCACCCGTTTCCCCCCGTGGTTTTTTTCCCCTTTTCCCAAACATCTTACTAAGTTTTAGTTCAGTACCCCACACCAAAAAGGTTGACCCCCAGGATCCCCAAAAAAGGTTAAAACCCACCCCTATCAAACAATTAAAAAAATAATTTAAAAAAAAACCCCCCTTAAAATTATTGAACCCCCCTAACTTTCCCTTTTTTTCTATCCCCATCACTTTTCATCACTTATCAACTATCCTTGCCACCTATATATCCAATCCAAATTTAAATTGTTTTTTTTCCCCCCAACCTTTCCCCTTTTTATCTTCCTTTTTATCTCTTATTTGTTTTCCCCCTTTCCCCCTTTTCTTCCTTTCCCCTTCCCCCCCTTCCCCCTAACCCCCCTTTTTTGAAAAATTACACTTTTCCCCCCCTTTTTCCCCCTTGTTCCCCCTTTCCCATCCGGGACCTTCATTTTTGTATTCCCGATCAATTTTTTTTGCCGGGGGCCCCCCAAAAATTTGAAAAGTTATCCCCTTTTCCCGGGGGGGGAATTTAAATTAATGTGGGCCCGTCCCCCCACGTGTTTTTATTCTTTCTCGTCTTTCCTTTTTTTCCTCCTTTACTTTCCGTAGTTTTTCCAAACCGGTTAACTGAATTTTTCTATTTTCCCTTTTTTTTGGGGGCCCCAAATTTCCAGTAAGGTTCCTACTTCCGGGGGGAAAAGTTGGGTTTTTGGGCCCGGAACTTGGGGAATTTCCCCCCTGTTTTTTGGTTTTGTTGTTGGGGGGGGGGGAAATTTGGGTGGGCCGGGGCCCCCGTTGTTGGGCCGTGTGATGTTTTGTTTTGGGTTTGTTTTTAGGTGTGTTGGTTGCGTTGTTTGGTGGTCCAAAAATATTTGTGGGGCCCCAAAACAGTTTTTTGCTTTAAAATTAAAGGAAAAAAATTGGGTAAAAGGAAAAGTTTTGGTGTTTTGGGGGTGGGTTTGGGTGGTGGTTTTTTGAAGAAAAGGGGGGGGGGGGGTTTTTGGGGTGGGGGGTTTTTGGGTGTTTTTTTTTTGGGGGCGGGGGGGCGTTGGGTTGTCTTTGGGTTTTTTTGGTTTTGGTGTGGTGGGGGGTTTTTTTTGGTTTTGGGGTTTTTAGGTTCAGTTGGGTTTTTTGTTGGGGTTTTTTTTGTCGGCTGGTTTCTGTTCGTTTTTTTTTTGGGGGGGGGTTTTTGTTGGGTTTTGGGGGGGGGTACGGGGGTTTTTGGGGTTTTGGGGGGGGGGTTTTTGGGTGGTTTTTGGGTCGTGGGGTTTTTGGGGTTTGTTTGGGGGTTTTGGGGTTTTTTGGGGGTTCTGTTGGGGTTTCGGGGGGTTTTTTTGGGTTTGGGTGTTGGTTTGTGTGGGTTGGGGGTTTTTGGGGGGGGGGTTTTTTTTGGGGGGGGTGTTTTGTGGGTTTTTTTGTGGTGGTTTTTGGGGGGGTTTTTTGGGTTTGTTTTGGGGGGGGGCCCCCCCTGGGTTTTTGGGGGTTTTGTAAAATTTGGGGGGGTGGGTTTTGGGGGGGTTTTGTGTTGTTTGGGTGGGGCCTGGTGGGGTTTTGTTTGGGGTTTTGAAGGGGGAAAAGAAGAAGGGGGGAGGGGAAAAAAAAAAGGGGGGGGGACCCAAATTTTTTTTTTGAAAACTTATTTTTTTTTTTTAGAAATTTTAAAAGAAAAAGGTTTTTTGTTACGACAATTTTGGCAACGCCCCGTTTTTTTGGCAACTGGGGCTAAACCCCCGGGTTTGGCGTCAGGCACTTCCGGGCCATAAACGCCCGAAATGGGGGGGGGGGGAAAGAAGCGGAACCCCTTTGTTTTTGGGGTTTTTTTTTACCAACCCCCCCAACCCCCCCACACCCAAAAGTACCACTTTTGGTCCCCCCGACGCTTGAAGGGGCCCCCTGGAAACCCGGTCCCCCTTTTAAAAAAAAAAATCCCTAAAACAATTGGGGAAAAGTTTCACAAATAAAATTTGGAAAACCCCTTTTTTTGGGGGTTTAGCCCTTTCCCGTAAAAAACGTTAATGTTTCTTTGGGGGAAAAATTTCCCAAAAACCCAAAAGGGTTTTAGAAAAAATTACCAAGCTTTTGTTTTTGGAAAACCCGAGAATTCAACCCAGGGGCCCCAGAGGGGGATTTTGGGCAAAGGGGAAAAATGGGAATTTTCGTAATCCCCCGGGTTGGGAAAAAAATTTTTGGTTTTTTTTTGGGGGTTTTAGTCCCCTTCAATTTTTAAAATGGGGGTTGTAAAAGGATTTCCCTTTAAAAAAAAAATTTTTAAACCCGGGGACCAAGGATTTTTAAAGCTGGGGTTGAAAAAAAAATTTTGGGGTTTTCATGGTTTTTAAAAAAATTTTATTTTTCCCCAAAAAAAGGAAAAAAAATTACCCCCCCCCCCCCCCCCCCCCCCCCCAAAAACCCCCCCCCCCCCCCCCCCCCCCCCCCCCCCCCCCCCCCCCCCCCCCCTTTCCCCCAAAACCCCCCCCGGGGGGGCCAAAACTGATGGGTTCTGTTTTGGAATGGTGGGCAAAAAAAGACGGTTTTTTAAAAAAAAACCAAATTGCCCCTTTGGAAAAACCTTTTTATTGAAAATTTTAAAATAGGGTTTAAAAAAAAACCCCCCAACCCTCCAAACCCCAATTTTTTTGTGTGCGTGGTTTTCCCTTTCCCCCTACTTCCTTAAAAAATTTTTCCTTTCTTTTTTTCGCCTTTTTTTTTTTCTTTTTTCAGCTAAAAATTTTTCCCCTTTTTTCAAGGTTGGGGAAAAAGCATCAATTCGGAAAAACTCGGTTGGTCCCTTTTTTTTTCTTTGCTAAGGGTAAGGCGGGTTTTGCCCCTCGTGGGGTTTCCCCCAAAATTTCCCTTTTTTCCTCCGGGGGGGAAAAAAAAGGAACCCCCCAACCCCAAAACCCAAAAAAACCCATATCTTTATTTTTAAAATTTTTTTTAAAAAAAATAAGTTTGGGTTTTTTGGGGGGTTTTGTTTTGGTGGTTTCCCCAAATGGTTTAAAAATTTTCCCCCCCCTTTAAATGGGTGGGTTTTTTGTTGGGGGGGGGGTTTTTTGAAAGGCCCGGGCCCTTTTTGGAAAAAAACCCCCCAATTTACAAACCGGGAAAATTTAAGTCCCCCCCCCCCCCCCCCCCCCCCCCCCCCCCCCCCCCCCAAACCCCCCCCCCCCCCCACCCCCCCCCCCCCCCCCCCCCCCCCCCCCTTTTTTTTTCCCCCCCCCCCCCCCCCCCCCCCCCCCCCCCCCCCCCTTTTTTTTTCCCCCTTTTCTTTCGTTTGTTCCCCCTTTTTGCCCCTTCCCCCTTTTACCCCCCCCCCCCCTTTTTTTTTTTTTCCCCCCCTTTACCCCCTCCCTTTTCCCCCCCCCCCCCCCTCCCCCACCCCCCAAAAACCCCCCACCACCCCCCCAACCCTTTTATTTTTAATTTTTTTTTTATTTTAAAAAAAAATTTTTTTAAAAAAAAAATTTTTTCCCCTTTTTTTTGGGGGGGGGTTTTTTTTTTGGGGGGTTTTTTCCTTTTCCCTTTTTTTTTTTTGGGGGGAAAAAAACCCCCAAAAAAAGGGGAAAAACCAAAAAACAAAAAATTTAAAAAATTAAAAATTTAAATTTAAAAATTTTATAAAATAATTTTTGGGGGGTTTTGGTTTTAAAAAAAAAGGGGATTCCCCTTTTTTTTTTTTTGGATTTTTTTCCAAAAAAAAATTTTTTTTTTTTTTTCGTTTTTTTGGGGGAAAATTGTGTTTTTTTTGATTTCAAACCCTTTTTTTTCAAAGGGGGGGTTTTTAAAAAAAGGGGGGAAAAAACCAAAGGGGGGCCAACCCCTTTTTAAATTTGGGGATTTTCCATAAAATGTAGGTTTTTTATAAAAGGGGCTCCCGGGGGGAAATAAAAATCCCCTTTTGGGTTTTTGATTCTTTTTTTTTTCCCCCCACAAAAAATTTTTTGTTGGGCCCTTTTTTTTTTGGTTTTTTTCTTTTTAAAAAAAAAAGTTTTTTTTAAATTTCCCCTTTTTTTGGGGGGTTTGGGAAAAAAAGGGGAAAATTTTTTTATTTAGGCCGGGTTTAAACCTTTCCTGGGGGACAACCCCAAAATTTTTATTTTTTAAACCCGGGTATTTTTTTTTCTTTTTGGGGTTTTTCTTTTACCTTTGGGGGGTTTTTTAACTTTTAAAACATCTTATTTTTCCCCAAAATTTTTTTTCCTCCGGGGGCCCCTTTTTCCCCCCCGGGAAATTTTGGGGGGGCCCCCAAATTGGAAAAAGGGAAAGGTTTTTTTAAAATTTTTGGTTCTAAAAAAGGTGCCCCCTGGGAAAATTAAAAAACCCGGGGAAATTTAAGGTTTTAATTTTTCTTTTCCAAAAAAAACCCCCGCCTTTTAAAAAGGGGGCCCCCAAAAATTTTTATTTTCCCCAAAAAAAAAGCCCGGGTTTGTTTTTTATTTTTTCCTGTCTGAATTTTGGCTGGGGGGGGTTTTTTTTAAATTTTAATTTTAAAGTTGGTTTTTTAAATTGTTTTTTTTAAAGGGGGAAAGGGGGAGAAAGGGAAAAAGGGCCCCAAAAATTTTTTTTGGGGGTTTTTGGGGTTTAGGTGGTTTTTTTGGGTTTGGGGTTTTTGGGGGTTACCCCCTTTTTTTTTTAATTTGGGGAAGCCCCTAATATTTTTTCCCCCCATAAATTTTTTAATTTTGGCGATTTTACCTTTTCGCCTTTTTTTCCCAAACAAAAACAATTTGAAATTTTAATTTTCCCCAATTTTGGCAAGGGTTGATTTGAATTTGGTTTTACCAATAAGGGTTTTTTATTTAAATTTTTTAAAAATTTTAATGGGAAAGGAAAAGAAAAAAGGAAAAAAATTTCCAAATTTTTATTTTTTATTTGGGGCGGGTTTTGGGTTTTGGGGGTTTTTTAAAATTTGGGGGGTTTTTGGTTCACCCAAAAATTCCCACCCCCCCCCCCCCCAGTTCCCCCGTTTTTTAAACAAATTTTTTAAAAATTTTTTTTAAAAAACCAAAAAACCCCCCCTTTTAAATATTGGGTTTTTAAAAAAATTAAATTTTTTAAAAAATTTTTTTTTGACGTTTAAAGGGGAAAAAATGCTTTAAAATTTTAAAAAAAAAAAGGGGAAAATTTGTGTTAAAAAAAAAAATTTTAAAAAATCAGGAATAGGGGCCCCAAAAAAAAGGTTTTAAAAAAAAGGGGGAAGATTGCAATTTTAAATTCCCTTTTTGGGGAAATTTTTTTCCCCCCCCCCCGGAAAAACCTTTTGGGGGTGGTTTTTCAAAATTTTTTTCCAAAATTTAAAAAAAAACCCCAAAACCCAAAAAACCCCTAATTTAAATTTTTTTTATAAAAATTTTTAAATTTTTTAGTTTTTTGCTTTGGTTGGGGGGTTTAATTTCAACCCCGGGGGGGAACTTTTCTAAAAAGTAAAAAGGGGGTTCGAAAAAAACCCCCCAAAAACCCCCCCAGAAAAGGGGGGTAAAGGAAGGGGAAAAAAAATTTAAAGGTTTGAACAAAAAAAAAAAATTTTTTAAAAGGGCAAAGGAAAAGGGTTTTGGGGGTTGGGGTTTTTTTAAAAAATTTAAACGAAAAAAAGGGGTTAAAATGTTGGGGAAATTTAAATAAAAAAGGGGAAAAAAAAAAAACAAAAAAATTTTTAAAAATTTTCCCTTTTTTTTTCCCCTTTTTTAAAAAAAAGGGGGGGTTGTTTTGTCCCTTTTTTGCTTGGGGTTTTGGGGTTTTTGGGGGGTTTTTATTTCCCCCGGGCACCCCGGGGTTTTAAGGTTTAAGGTGTAAGGGGGAATTTTACCAAAGGACCCCCCCCCCCCCCCCCAAAAAAAAGGGGGAGAATTTTAAAAAGGGTTTTAAAGGGGGGAAAAAAAATGAAAGGAAGGGGAAAAAAGGGGGAGGAAGTTTTACCGACGAAATATTTCCCCAAAAAAAGAAAGCAAATTTTTTCACCCCCGGGGGAAGGGGCATTCCCCCCCCGGGGGGGGTTTTTGGGGGAAAAAAATTGGTTTTTAAAAAAAAAAGGGGGGGGGGGAAAAAAAAAAACCGGGGAAAAAAAAAAAAAAAAAAATTTGCCTTTTTTAAAATAATTTCAATTTTAAAACCCCCTGCCCCAATAAATTTTTCCGGTTGGGCGGGTTTTTGGGGTTTAAAAAAGGGGAAGGTTTCCGGGTTAGTAGCCATTTTGGGGGCCCCCCGGGGGGGTTTTAAATTTTGCCGGCCCCCCCCAGGGTGGTTTTAAAAGAAAGCTACTTTGGGGGTTTAATGAGGTACCCCAAAACAACCCGTTGGGGGCCCCGGCGGGGGCTAAAAATTTTTTAAAAAAAAAAAACAAAAAAGGGGAATTTTTTAAATTAAACCAAAGGAAAATTTTAAAAAAAAAGAGATGCCCCCCGGGGGTTTTTTTTTTTTAAAAAAAAGCAAAAAAAAAAAACCCCTTTTCTTTCCTGGGAATAAAAACCCAAAAATTTTGGGCTAAATTTTAAAAAACCCCCCCCCCCCCCCCCCAAAAAAAAAGGGAAAAAAAAATTAAAAAAAAAAAATTTTTTTATTCCCTTTTTTTCAAATTTCTTTGAAAAAAAAGGGGGGGTTTTTTTAAAAAAAAAAAAAAAACCCCAAAAAACCCCCAAAAAAACCCCAAAAACCCCCAAATATTTTTAAAAAAAATTTTCCTTTGCCCCAAAAAAAGGGGGTTTTCAGAAAAATAAATTTTTTTTTCCCCCAAAAAGTTTTAAACCCCAAATTTTTGGAAAAAGAAGATGGATGGGCCCATTTTCAAATTTTTTTTTAGGCTTTTTTTTTTTTTCCCCGGTTTTTTTCCCTTTTCCCGGGGCCCTTCCGGGGTGGGTTGAAAGGGTTTACGAAAATTTGGGTTTTAAGGTTTGTTTTGGGCCCCTCCCCATCGGAACCCTTTTAAAAATTTTTGGGGGGGGGGTTGGGGTTTTTTAAAAAAAATGGGGGAAAAAAAAAGGGGGAAAAAAAAAAACCCCCCTTTTTTTTAGAAAAAAAAGGGGGGAAAAATTTCCCTCCCCAAAAAAAAAAAAAATTTCCCAAATTTTTTTTTTTCAAATTTTGACAAAAAGAAAAAAAAACCCCAAAAAAAAAAAACCCCCTTTCCCCCCCAAAAAAAAAAACAAAGTTTTCCCCGGGGGGGAAAAAAAGGGGAAAGGGGGGGAAAAAAATTTTTTGGGGGGATCCCAAAATTTTTTTAAAAAACACCCGCCCCCACCCCCCCAAAAAAAAACCCCCCCAAAAAAAGGAAAAAAAAAAAAAAAGAAAAAAAAGGGTAAAAAAAAATTTTCGGTTGGGGGAAAGATAATTAAAAGGGGGCCTTGTTTTTTAAAAAGGGAAAAAAAATTTTAAAAAAAAAACCCCAAAAAAAAAAAAAAAAAAAAAAAAAAAAAAAAAAATTCTGGGGCTCTTTTTGGGGTTTTCCCCAAACCCCCATTTTCCCTTTCCCCCCTCCCTTTTTTGGTTTTTCCAAACCCCCCCTTTTTTTCAGGGTTTTTCCAAAATTTTTTTAAAAAAACCTTTTAAAACCAAAATTTTTTTTTCCCTTTTTTCCCTTTCTTACCTGTTCTGTAAACAAAATTTTTAAAAAAGGGGTTTTTATTTTCCTAGGTTTCCCTTTTTTTATTTTTTCCCCCCCAAAATGGGTTTTTCTTTTTTACAAACCCGGGGGGCCCACTTTTTTTCCCCATGTCTTTATAAATTTAAAAATTTTAAGGGGACCCCTTTTAAATTTTGAAACTTTTGGTTTCCCGAAAAGAAAATTTAAATTTATTTTATGGAAAAAGGGAAAAAAAAAAAATTTTTTCCAAAAAAAAAGGGGGAATTTAGGCCCCCTTTTGGGGAATTTTGGGGGCCTTTAAACAAAGGGGGCCTTGGGAAAGCTTTGGCAAAACCCCCCCCTTTTTCCCCCAAACAAAAAAAACCCCCCCTTTTTTTTTGAAATAAAATTCTTTTTGCCCCGGTTTTTAAAAAAGGTTTACCGCCTGGAAATGGGGGTTTAGGTTTTAAAATGGGAATAAGGAGGCCTTCAAATGGTAATTTTCCCTTTTGGGGGGCCATTTCAAAAAAAAAAAAAAAAAAAAAAAAAAAAAAAAAAAAAAAAAAAAAAAAAAAAAAAAAAAAAAAAAAAAAAAAAAAAAAAAAAAAAAAAAAAAAAAAAAAAAAAAAAAAAAAAAAAAAAAAAAAAAAAAAAAAAAAAAAAAAAAAAAAAATTTCCTTAAATTTTTTTAAATAAGCCAAAAAATTTTTTTTAAAAAAAAGGGAAAAAAAAAAACCCCCGGGCAAAAAAAAAAAGGGGGGTGGAAAAAATTTTCCTGTTTTCCCAAACGGTTTAAAATTTTGCAAAAATAAACAGGGGGCGAAAACCGTTCACGAAGTCCAGGGAAACTGCAGCGTGTACAGGATTCTTCAAAGGCTTTCCATTCCTCGCCAGTGTTCGACAGACATTCCTGAATCCATACTTACAGAATGTCTCTGCAGTTCGTCTCTCTCTCTCTCTCTCTCTCTCTCTCTCTCTCTCTCTCCTCTCTCTCTCTCTCTCTCTCTCTCTCTCTCCTCTATCATCTTCTACTCTCTTCTCTCTCTCAAACCACGTATAATAGAAATGAAAAACCACTCATATTATCTATCTACTATCTATCTTCTGCTTCTATCTATCATTTTATCTATCTACTACTATCATCATCTATCTCGTCGTCTCTGTATCTGTCTATCAACGCAAATAAAACAGAGATAAAACGGCCAGACTCATCAAAATATTCCCCTAGTTCGACCTTCCAATGTCTTCTTCAGGGACTTTAAGGACATAAGTATTCGAGTATTCCAAATCAGAGATAATCTACAGTGAATACAGACACTCTTGAGCAGCATGTGCGAAAACATATTCCCACCTTCAGAGCGAAGCACAACTTGAAATCCAGAGCTTGCAGCATTCTGCAGCGCCAGAGAAAAAGTTAAATGAAAATCCACCAACACTTACTGAGGTGAAAAAAAATGGTTAAGAAAGATAGAATTAGATGATTCACCTGTTTCCCAAAAGAATACCCTGTCTGCTGTATTGGCAGATGTCCTAATGTCTTTGAGTGGCTCCATAAATGATGGGATCAGCTCGGAGGAAACTGAAGACCAGTGACCAATGGGTAATAGCTGGTGGTATTGTAACCACCTACCCACCACCCCCCACCACCCTCACCGCCTCCACGCTTTTTCTGAAACATAAGTTTGAGAAGTATGTAGTGCTACGCCTTGTCCGTGACGGTTAATTATTTAACAAGTGATCCTCCAGCAGTGCAATTCAGAAATTAGGCTTGTTAAATAAGAAGAGAGCCTTCTTACAATGTCATGTTACCTTCATGAAGTTTCGGAGCCATCTCATTGCCTCATAATAAAAAACATCGAAGACATACCCTCTTGCATGGTGGAAATTCCTTGTAACAAAAGGAACGTGCAAATGCACCGATCCCAGCTTATAATCTTACTATCCTCAAAGATATGTTTTTGCAATGGCCCATAGGAGATATTTTTCTACGACGGGTATAGTCTAATGTGCCTCCCTCGGAGTGTTAGCTCGGCTGGATTCTTTCTTTCTTTCTTTTTCTTTTTGAAAATCCAGAATATTTAGTCGGAATGTTTGTTTTTGCACCCGCACCAAAGGGTTTCATGCCTTAATTTTCTTTCATGAGGTAAAATGAATCGAATGCTGAACTCAGACAGATCTGAACTAGCCAGACATCATCAAAAGTTACAGATTAAAGGTTTATTCTGTACTGGTGAGGAACGTTCGAATGCAACAGGATGTCAGCATAAAAGAAAATGTGAACTCCCCAAATTTACTGTACACTGTGAAATACCAGGAAGCAAATTTTCTTGTTGAAAAAGGTCAGTCTTCCATGAAATAATATTATAATTAAATGCACAATCTTAAAATTTACCGGAATATTAATTAGCTATAATAGATGGATGGGGGGTGTTGGAAAGAAATGGGAGTTTTCTGATGATATCACAAATGTACTGCTAGAGATTTCGATGCGGCTCATGCATAGACAGAATCCGTTGAAATGTTATTGATCATAAAATGTTAATAGTTTTTTGGGACCATAAGAAGATAGAAACCAATAATAGTGAACAGTGTATAAACTGACTACTGGAACAGTTAGATGACAACAGGTTCAAATCAGTTCAAAACTGTACACTGCCTGTATGCTTTCAGTGTATACCCAAACACCAGCGTTGTGACTAAAATAAAGCAGTGTGTTTCGGGCAGTGATGAAGATATTGTGGGAGCAAAAAACATATTACCATGACAGTATGAGGAGCTCCCTCCGCCAGCCCATCGTCGACATGGATTTTAGGGGACTGCTTGTGATCAGTCCTCTCCGCACAGCTGAGCACAACACATCATGTCCCTCAACTCACTTCCAGTGTACTCTCACCGGTTACTACTGTCTGCCGGGTCTACCTGAGGTGTAACAAAGTGAAACGACTGCCCAGAACATGAAGATGAAGCAGACTGTGAGACGTACGAGTGTCCCGGTTACTCCCGCTGTCGCCAGGCCCGTGTGTGCCTGCACGCGAGCACATGTGTGACGACAGGTACGGCCAGTGCCCTCAGAATGACGATGAGCTGTTGTGTCACTTCACCTGGTCCCTGCTTGTAGATGCTCGGGATGGCGTTTTAACTGCAGCCAGAGTTTTGTTGCTGCTGACCATCCAGAACTCCGGTTCTTACACTCTGACGGAAAAAAACATGACCCTGACGGACTGGTGCTCAACACCATGTTAATTCATGTGAGTTTATCCAATTGCTTTTTGCTTCATGTTCAAGCCCCCGGAGCTTCCAAACCTTAAAAGTCTCGACTTGAGTCAAAATCGCCTACCCCACCTTCAAGCTGACGACTCGGAAAGAAAAAGTGTGAAATTCTGATCTTAGCTATAACCCTCTTCAGTTTCATTCCAGCGTGCCAGCCATAGTTGAGCTTGAAAATCTGATAGTGCTAGATTTGTCAGAAATTCAGATCAGTCAATTGATGCCAGTAAGTTAAAAGGGAAACCTGATTCATCTCCAAAGATTAAACCTGTCCAACACCGGGCTAACCACGTGTTGATGGAGGATTCCGGCCACTGAAATCTCTCCGTTCTTTAGACCTCTGGCAGTGCCCCCTCCAGCAGTTTCCTCCAGATATTTTCTACGAGTTAACGGAACTGGAATCAGTGACATCATCAAACCACAAGCTGTGCTGCCCAGCTGTGCTCCCCGAACAGTTTAACCCACATCGGGGTGAGTCCCAGTCTGACCCTGTGTCATCCTGCAGCCATCTGCTTCAGAGTCAAGTACTCAGAATTTCTTTAGCCTGCTTGCCGCAGTCACTCTGATCGGCAATCTTTCAGCCTTATTTTACTGGGTTATCATTCGGAAACACTTCCAGTCATTTGGCTGTGGGGGTTTGTTTCTGCTGCACTTGGTGTGTCTGACATTTTACGAGGCATGTATTTGATAATCATAACGTAGCGGATAGAGTGTTTCAGGTACGTACCTGTGGAAAGACGTCCTCTGGAGATCCAGTGTCACGTGTACGTCTGCAGGGAAAGGTGTTCATCCTGTCGGGTCAGGTGTCTTTCTTCCCGATCTTTGTGATGACACTGGACAGAGCGTTGGCGGTGTGTGAGTCCCTGAACCGCTTCTGCTTTGTCCCCAAATCAGCACACCTGGTCAGTTTGGTGACATGGATCACTGGCCTTCTTTTGGCCACGCTTCCCCTGTCCTTTGAAACGCCACGCTGGAGTGTCTACGGTTACACTGCCTTGTGCCTACCTGTTCCCGCTCCAGGTAAAGACCACAGCGCCCATTCTTCAGACCTGGATCACATTCGTCATCATCCATCTCATTACTTTGTTCTTCTGCTTCTCTTCCATTTCAGTCTGTGTCCCGTCATGGTCACAGCTCAAGGCTTGGTCGGCTGGACTCTGAATCGGACGTTGATCATAGCTACAGATTCCAGCGGAAGGACCCTGGAGCTGCTTGTCGCCAGGAGACTCCTCGCCGTAGTGGTGTTCGCCACGGCGTGCAGGGTTCTGGTGGGAGCGTTGTGGATGTCGGCAGTGAGGAACAGTAGCGTTCCAAGTGATGTACAGGTCATTGTGACTGTCCTGGGTCTGTCAGTCAGCCCAGCTCTCAGCCGCTGCTCTATAGGGTCAACGCTGTTCTGGAGCACAGGAAGAAACATCTGAACAACTGTTGCTGACCATCCTGGCACGACAGAGAGCTGGTCAACAGCACGCAAGCCACAAGAGTGTGCATAAACAGCAGGACTGATGTTACTTTATTGAAAGAACAGTTGACATGAGGAAAACAATGAACACATCATTATCTTTTCCATCATGACTTGCTACATTTTTTGCCACGATAGGAACTTGTTAATCTCCAGTTTAAGAAAAATAACAAAAATGAAAAAAAAAAAGCCCACGTGGATTTCTGTTGGATTTAGTTTTCCATCAGTTCCGTGTACATTGGTGCATATGTTTGATCTGACATGCGCGTATTTTGTTGTTGTTGTTAAATTGCTGTGATGTCTGTGTCAAGTAGTATCTTTATGCATGCTAATAATACCAAAGGCAAGAAGACGAGTGCTTTGCAAAGCGCAAATCTCGGACGTGAAAATGAGAAGTCCTGGTTCGAATCCTAGACATAGAAATTGTTCCCACCTCCCCGTCAATTCTACTCAACATTGACCTAATCTACTTTCACGCGCATCTTGCGCCGAATTTGAGAAGACGAGTGATGCTTGTTCTTCGTTTCATTGTCCTGAATGTGGTTTATCTGCCTGAAGAAGAAGACCTAAGAAGTCGATACGCGTCGTGTTTTGTCTTGTAATTGTCTCTCTATGTTAAACAGAGGGGTTATTTTAAATGACTTTTAAAAACTAGGTTCCGGAGGTCTGATGATGGAGACAATGAGTCTAATTGCCACACACAGTATGTATCCGACACGCGTAAATTTATGTTAGCGTGCGTGGGTGTGTCGTCGTTGTTGTCTGGTTTGTCATTTTTTCAGATCGTTTTCCCCATCTCCTCGACAAAGGTGGCAGTACGTCGCAGGTCCTCCAGTCCTCCGTGGAGCTTCCAGGCCACTGATATTGGGTCGGGCCAGGTTTTCTCTCAGAGGCTTGGTGGAGCAGGCAGGACTGCAGCAGATGTTCTGTTGTCTGGTTGCCTGTTCTGCAGGGGCACAGCTCTGTGTTGCCGATGCGGAGTTTAGTGAATAGGTGATGTTTCAAGCGGTTGTGGCCTGGCCTGAACCTGAAAACGACTACCTGCTCTCGACGAGTCAGCAGGTAGTACGGGTCTGCTCTGTTGTGGCGTGGATGCTGCTGCTTCCAATTATTCTGCAGCTTGGCCTTAATGATGGTCCTGGATTCAGAGTAGCTGGTGGATCTGTCCATCTGCTCCTTCGTAGTGCCCTCCTTTGCCAAGGAGTCAACAGTCTCATTGCCGAGCACGTTGCAGTGGGAGGGAATCCACTGCAGGGTGACTGTGTGACTTGTGCAGAGGGAGGCGAGAGAGGAGGACAGATCGTTGATTGCTGGATCTCTGTTGCACTGAAGGGCCTGCAATATGGACAGGGCGTCGGTCAGGAAGACAACGTTGTGGCTGGCGTAGGGGCTGAATTCGACATGGGCTGCTGCTGTTTTCAGGGCTTCTGCTTCAGCTCTGTAATTTGTGGAGTACAGGCCGGTAGCGAGGCAGATCATTTCTTCCCTGGCTCCTGGATATTGGACATAGACTCCTACCCCTCTATTTCGAATGGCATCTGCTGCAGAGCCGTCGGTGTAGACATGAGTCCAAAACTCGTTGGGGAACTGGGAATGGAGGTGTTCAAGCCTGAGGGACTTTCTTTCAGGGTCGCTTTGGAATCTTTTGGGCCAACACCAGGGATGCTGCACTGGATGAGGGGAGGGGTTCCTTCACTCCAGGCGGGGACGGCAAGACACTGGGTATCACTTTGGGGTCAGGGTCAAGGATATTTGTGATGTTGCCGTTCTAGGATCTTGCTCTGATGTATGAAGCTCCCTCTCTACATCCGTCTTTTTGTTGGCTGGGACAGTCTGTCTTTCGTGGGGTGGCCTTGCAACCTCTCGAACTTGGCAGCCTGGGTCAGGAGTTTGGCATCTCTGTGGTCCTCAAGGGGCTGGAGCTCTGTGATGGTTTCAAGCTCCTAAATTGGCGTAGACTTCATGGCTCCTGTGATGATACGGGTAGCTTGTTTTTGCGCCTTGCTGACCGTTCAAAATTGGATTTGGCCGTAGCTCCCCATGCAGTCATGACATACTCCAGCACTGGCCTGACTCTACCAGTGTACAGTCTCCTGTGAGTCATGTTGTCTGTGCCCCATGTTGTTCCTACCAGCTTCTTCATGAGGGCAAGTCGTACTTTTGCTCTTGATTCTGCTTTCTCTGCTTGCTTCTTCCACGTCAGGCATTTGTCGAAGGTGATTCCAAAGAATGTGGGGTTATTTTCAGCAAGCAGAGTTTGTCCATTGATGCTCAGGTTGGCCTTCTGTTCTTTGGGTGAGAGGCTGAAAACAGTGTAAGTAGTCTTCTTGGCATTAATTGTTACCAGCCACTGTTTTGTCCAGCTTTCGAGAACATTCAGCGCTGCTGTAGCCTGTAGTTGGCAGTTGTGAGGTGTTCTTCCGACCACCATAGGACAAGATCGTCTGCATAGATGGTTCCTTGGACTTTGCGTGGCATATCTTTGACAATGTCGTTGATAAAGACAAGGAATAGTGTAGGGCTGATGACACCTCCTTGAGAGACTCTTCTCTCAGTGTCTTCTTCCGACTGTATGCTCCGTTGACGTGGACTCAGGCCTTCCTATTTTTCAGGTACTGTGAGATCCATTGGTACATACAGCCAGTCACACCACTCTTCTGGAGTTTTCTCCGGAGGCCATCCTTCTAGACTTTGTCGTACCCTTGTCCATGTCTATCCACCGCCAGTGTATGCTGTTTGTCCTGGAAGCCATCCTCGATCTTCTGGGCGATGTAGGTCACTTGGTCCTCAGTAGAATAATGTTGGCGGAAGCCTGCGTGCTCTGGATTGATTATATTGTTTTTCACCAGGTGCCAAACGATCTGCGAGTTGATCATAATCTCAGGGAGCTTGCCCACGGAGGTTATGAGGCTGATGGGGCGATAGCTGTCAGCCCTGACTCTGTCTTTGCCATTCTTGTGGATGGGCACCATGTCAGCTTCTCACCAGCTTTGTGGAACATGCTCCGTCTTCCAGCTGTTGTTGAAGAGAGCAAGGAGTTTGGTCTTTGTTTTGGTGTCGAGGTGTTTTAGCATCTCTTTGGTGACTTTGTCAGGACCTGGAGATTTTTTTTTCCTGTAAAGATTTTGCAGCTTCTAATTCTTTCAGTTTGAAAGGCCTATCCATGTAATCAGGTTGGTCTTGGTCATCCTGATGATTCTTCATTTCATCATGGACTTGTTTTCTGTCCTCTGTCACAGAGATGTTGCTGGTCTGCTCATAGCTGTCTATGAAGCAGTTCGCTGCCTCTCTCCCTGTCACAATCTCCTGGTCATTTTGAAGCGTGACAGTCGCTGACTTGTCTTTTCTTTTCTTTTCTTTTTTCTTTTTGGCTGCATCAACCTCTGCGCCACCTCAGAGACAGTGCACCCACGCCGCTCATTCTGATACCCCGTCAACAGCTACAGCCCGATCGGCCCCGCCACAGCCCCGGCACCGACAATTCACAGGGAGCAGTCAATGTCAAGTCGTCAAGAGGCAACCCACCGGAAGAGACACTGCACTGCTGTCGAGTCACTTCAGTGGTGTTCAGTAGCGCTTGTTCTGATCTAACATACGCAGGACACCATCTACTAAACTCCCTACTGACGACAATAATTGCTTAGTCGCGGAGCCGGCGTGAGTGGGCTCTCCCCCCCCCCCCCCCCCCCCCCCCGGAGGGCGCTACCACGTTCGTCCAACGACAGCCCCCATGGACTCGCTGATACCAGTGACCTCGACAGAACCAAACCAAGGCCACAGACGTGGAGAGGATATCGAAATGAGGTCACCATGAGAGCACGGCATGAAGGGCCACAAAATTTGAGACATTTTTTATGCTGATCGATGAGAATGAGGATGATTAAGATGATGCTACGGATTTCCATTTCGGTCTGAGACTACATGACAGGGCTGTACTCTACGCTCCTTTCATAATATATCCCAGCGTCAACCAGGCCCGAGAGATACAGGCACCTGCAGTGTTGGTCAGGAAATTTGAGCAACACTCTCAGAAACGCATTCATTAAGTGGATGAAACGACTTTGTGGTCCCAGTCTTCCCAACTGAGCCCGTAGCAAACTCAACTCTGGGTAGGAGCGGTCGGGGCAGAAAAACCCACATGACTCTGATGGGATTCGAACCCAAGACCTTCCAGCCGGGAGTCCGCGACGCTAACCACTTCGCCACGGCAGCTGATGTCTTTTCATTATTTATGGCTTTGGTGAGTTTCCAAAGTTTGTTGCCATCTCTGTCAAGGTTCAGCTTTTCTGTTTTCTCCGTCCAGCTTGTTCTTACAGCTTGGATGTGGGCCTTTCTTCATGTGGCAGTGCAGGCTTTGAGAGTGATGCTGTTTTCATTGTATTGGGTTGTTTTCCACCTCCTCTCTTGTCCTTGTCACTTCATCTTCAAGCTCCTGCAGCTCTTCTGTCCAATATGGCCTGTGGTTCTTGCGAGCGCCACGTAGAATTGCCTCTGAGGCTGCTTTCAGGGTAAGCTTGGTTGAAGCTTTTGGTGGCTCTGTTGATGTTATAATCGTCCACTTTGATGGTCTTACAATACTCGTCAGAGAGGCCCGCGAACATCTCCCAATCCGCCTTCTTGTAATTCCATCTAGGAAAGGACTTGGCATTGCTTGGTGTGTACTCCAAATTGATGGCCAGTAGTACTGGTCTGTGGTCGCTGCCTGCCAACTGGCTCTCTACCTTCCTGCTGATGATTTGGGCAAGGTCTTTAGTGGCAAAGGCAAGATCTGGGGTGGTCGTGGTGAGCCATCAGTGAGAGAAGGGGTAGGGTTCACTAGTCCGAGGGTTCACTAGTCCGAGGGTTCACTAGTCCGAGGGTTTACTAGTCCGAGGGTAGGGTTCTAACCCTCGGACTAGTAAACCCTCGGACTAGTGAACCCTTACCCTAACCCTAACCCTAACCCTAACCCTCGGACTAGTGAACCCTCGGACTACCCTAACCCTAACCCTAAACCCTAACCCTCGGACTAGTGAACCCTCGGACTAGTGAACCCTCGGAGTAGTGGGACGTTCCCGAGAGAAGAAGGTTGGTGGGTCTTCTGGATCATTCAGCAGAAGCAGATTGCTCTCTGTCTGCCAGTCCTCCACTTCGTCTCCTCTTTGGTCATTCTCACTGTAACCCCAACAGGTTGAGCAGCTGTTAAAGTCACCTACTACTAAGCAGTTCTCTGATGGTATGTCCATTTTCTGTAGGGAGAGCTCTTTGTCTTGTGGGCAGTACACGTTGAAGATGGTGATGACAGTCTTGTCCACTGTAATCATGATTCCGTGGATTTCAGCTTCCTGATTAGTGTCCACTGTAAATCCCGATGCTGGAATACTGTTCTCGATGAGCATCTGCGCTCCTTCTTTTGGTCTTCATTCTCTGCCCAGCTTGAAGGTTT
>CM031608.1:64727255-64733991 GCA_018398815.1 Conus ventricosus
GACCGACATCTACTGCAGGATGAGGAGGGCCACAACTGCACCACTCAAGGAACGAGCGCTACCGGACTGGACGAGGTGAGAGGACAGAAGACAGCAGTCAACTGCTACTGGGGGTGCCAGACAGACATCCTCCTGCCTCCAGAAAAGATGGTGAACACAACAGATCATCGGTTGTCCACGTTCACAGCCAGCAGGAAAGAAAAGGGTACAGAGGAGAGGGGGGCAATGACAGGTCTTCAGCTGACCGTGTCGGCCGTCACGCCAGACAAGTTGCTCCGGGCTGGTCATCTTACAGCCAGCAGCTCAGCGGAGACTGCCGATAGATGAAGATTCAGAAGCCTTCCGCGATAGACGATCCAGGAACCACGGTCAGCAGCGAATGTTTCCCAGAACGAGGTACACCGAAGAAGCACAAAGACAAAGTCAGTATATTCACCACAGACAAGTGACTCACCAGCCTGACGTTTACAGAGACTCACGACATACGGACAAGGACGATGTACTGAATGGTGACCTAAACAGTCCCGACAGAAGACAGGACATCAGTGAGAATCTCAGTGACGTAAGGGGAATGAGGGGGAATCCCCAGTGCCAATCGTCAACGACAAAGACGTGCAGGTGGCACTGCAAGCGAGACAGAAGTCGCTTCAACCCCTGCGATTACTGTGACTCAAACTTCTTGCAGAATCTCTCATGCTATTGAACTTGATGCAGTAGAAGAGAAGAATGACGATGAACTCATAGTGAATGAACAGGGGCTACTAATCAACAAACCAAGTGAAACAGAGAATGAACGGGCGATATTATGTGACACACATGGGGATCCAGGAAATACCCATGGGGACACAGACATACAAAATACACACTCAGCACAGGCCCGTCCATCTTCTCATACAGCTATCAGGACAGACAGACAGGATGGTGAGCGGTCAGAACAACAGATAACAACTCCGTCTGTTGACACAAACAATACGACTAACGCCGACAGTGACGTGGCACTTTCAAATCGTGGTGTTCAGGGAGATGACAACCAACAGAAACAGCGCCTAAAAAAGGGAGAATCCAGGCCAAGGGATGCCAGTCAGAACACTATATTGGACAGTTTCAAACGTGCACAGTCCAAGAAACGTGGCGGGGGACATTACGGAAAGGGACGCACAAGGTCCCGCGCCAAGCTCGATTCTTTTTCCAAATAGGATATCGGCCGGGCCTTGAAAGTTGAACAGAAAAACGGTGGTGCAAACTTTACTGCAAAGCAGTCCATAGAAAATAATTCTCCACAAGAAATACCTAAAAATAATAGCACTTCAATCAAGTTTCTAAACTTTAATGTAAATGCGACAAAAAGCAGAAGAGCACACAAAACAAAGTGTGAAGTAACGACGATTTAATGCACGACACAAAACAGGACAAGAAATTTTCGGCAAAATGCCTTCCTCAGCGACAAAAAAAATACAGACATAAACATGCACAATACTCCCCTTGTGAAGCCAAAGTGGTGAATGAAGTAGACAGAGGGACAGTGGAAGAGAGGGTGAGTAGAGTTCGAGGAATGGGGCACGAGGAAAGAGGGTAGAGTAAAGTTTTTCTCGGGTTCCCGTTTTCCCTCTCACCCCTTGGTGCTTGGGTAGGGCAACCTACCTTGGGTCAGACTTGGGTCGGATGCTTTAGGCGGCTGACCCCCTTCTCCCCCCCCCCCCCCCCCCCCCCCCCCCCTTGTCATTTACAATGCTTTTTCGAGTATATTGTATCTTATTTATTGTGCTTTCTCTTGTTCATTTCATTCATATGCAACACACCCACTACATAACCATCACACCCTCCCCCTCCACTCACTCTCCTTCCCCTCTCTTCTCTCTTCATTCTCCACTCTTCCTCTACTTCCATTTTCTCTCTGTCTCTCCCCTGTCTTTCTCCCCTCCCCCCCTCTCTCTCTCTCTCTTCCCTCTCTCCTTTTCCTCCTCCTCACTTTACTCTACCCTCTCTCCTCGTGCCCTATTCCTCGAACTCTACTCACCCTCTCTTCCACTGTCCCTCTGTCTACTTCATTCACCACTTTGGCTTCACAAGGGGAGTATTGTGCATGTTTGTCTGTATTTTTTTTTTTTTTTTTTTTTGTCGCTGAGGAAGGCATTTTGCCGAAAATTTCTTGTCCTGTTTTGTGTCGTGCATTAAATCGTCGTTACTTCACACTTTCTTTTGTGTGCTCTTCTGCTTTTTTGTCGTGTTTCAGTAACGCCGCAGTTTGTTTCATTTGCCGTTTAATGTAAATGGCTTGCTTTCTAAGTTGGAGAACAACGATTTTGTAAGTTATATCAAATCACATGATTTTGTGTGTTTAACTGAAACGTTTGTTGGTGTGAATTTCGAATCCTCACTTTTAAATGATTACGTGATTTATAATTCACAAGCAAAGAAGCTTTCCCACCAAGGACGATATTCAGGAGGAGTAATTGTTTTAATTAAAAAGACTTTTTCTAGTTTTGTTACACGGATTGATTATAAGTCTGAAAATACGATCATTTTGAATATTGATAAGAAGCTCTTCGATAGCGACATGAATGTATTTGGATTTGTACATATATATCTCCAATGGAGTCAAATGCCTGGAAATAACACGAATGGTTTTGGCATAGAACCATTAGAACAATGTTTGTTGGATATGTATGAATCATACAATTTTTATGTGTTATTATCTGGGACCTTAACGCAAGAACAGCTTCAAAAAATAATGTCGCATCGATGTTGATGACAATTTTATAGAGAACTATGACCAGTCGCCATATTGTAGAACTTCACACGAAGAATCTGAAATGTATTTGGTGATCAATTGTTAGAACTATGCAACTCTTTGGACTTGTTATTTTGAATGGCTCTGTGAACATGTTTCGATGGTAGTTACACCTTTATATCCAGTTTAGGATGCAGTACTGTTGATTATTTTGTTATGTCCCCAAACTTACTTAATGCACAATATGGCATGTCACTCGTTGTTGAAGATTCTGTCGAATCTGATCACTTGCCAGTTGTACTTTCTTTTCCTTTGACCATCCCAAGCAAAAGCGGCAAACATGAAAGTAAGAGCAATTATTTTATCGAAAAACATGTTTGGGATAAACAAGGTGAACAAGACTTTCTAGAGAATCTGAGAAAAAAAGAATTCATGATAGATTACAACGGGGGGACGCCATTTGGAAGATGATGTTGATGGTGCAATAGATTTTTGTAAGTTGCCTGCTATCGGCTAGCAGCTTCATGGTAAAGAAAGTCTATTTGGTTGCCTCCTCAAAGTCTTCGGAATGGTTTGATGAGGAGTGTCGACAAGCCAAACGTTACAGTAAACGTGCACTCAGAATTTTCAGAAGAACTAGAAAAATAGAACACAGATTACAGCATGTACAAGCAAAGAAAAAGTACAAACATTTGCTGAAGTTTAAAAAAAGAAGTTTTAAACGAAGGAAGGCCGAAATGTTAGCGTCAAAATTTCTGATTCATCCAAATTTTGGAAACAGTTAACCGAAATGGGTGTGGGAAGCAAAGAGCAAAAAATGCAAATGACATTTCAATTGATAAATGGTACGATCATTTTAAAATGTATTTTCAATTGATGATAGTAATTCGGATGGTGAACATTGTGACAACATTGATTGACTGAGCACGAAGAGCACGTGCTAAATGCTGAAATCACCGAAGGGAAATTTCAATTACTGTGAACAAATTAAAGTCAGGTAAGGCATGTGGATCAGATGGAGTCATTTCTGAAATGCTGAAGGCTGGAAGTGCAATTACTATTCCCTTTGAAAAGGCTTTTCAACAATATATTTGCAAAAGGCATTTATCCTAAAGTTTGGGCAAAGGCTATCATTATCCCAATTCACAAAAAGGGGGATACAGAGAATGTAGATAACTATAGAGGTGTATCCTTATTAAGCTCAATTTCAAAATGCTATAGCACTATTCTAAATAATCGTCTATACGCATGGCTTGAAGATAACAACCTGATCTCTGAAAGTCAAGCTGGTTTTAGAAAAACTATTCTACAATAGACCAAATCTACTGTCTTATTCTATGGTTCAGAAATGCTTGTCTCAGCGTGGTAAAAAGCTTTATGTTGCTTTTGTAGACTTCAGAAAAGCTTTTGATTCCGTAAGACACGATAAGTTATTGCAGTGTATTAGAAACCAAGGCATTAAGGGAAATTCTTCTGTTCTTTAAAAGCAATGTATAGCTCATTACTATCTTGTGTAAGATCCAACTTTGAATATCAGACTTCTTTGACTGCCCAATGGAGTCAGACAAGGGTGTGTGTTGAGTCCAACGCTATTTAAAATGTTTATTAACCAGTTAGCGAATCCCTTATCTGAAAAAGGTAGACATGGCATTCAACTGGTACCTGGTAGATGGAACTGTTTATTCTCCTGTTTGCAGATGACATTGTTCTATTAGCATCTACCCCAGTTGGTCTGCAAAACCAGCTAAACGTGCTTGAGACATGTTGCACCAATATGAAAATGAAAGTTAACACGGACAAAACTAAGGTCAGGTTTTTAGGAAAGGGGTTTTCTGGGTAAAAATGAACAATGGTTATTTGGCAATACTAAATTAGAAGTAGTAAACAAATACTGTTATCTGGGTTTCATTTTTTCCACTAAAATCAGCCCGAGGATCGGCAGTGAACATTTGGGTTGCCAAGGGGGAAAAAAGCTATGTTTAATCTAGTAAGGGCTTTCCAGAAAAATAAGGATATTAGTTATCAGATATACTTTAAGATTTTTTATGCCAAAATTAAACCAATCTTATTATATTCACTGAAGTCTGGGGCCTAAACCGTTTTCAATGCTAGAAAGATTCATTTGATTGCATGCAAACGTTTCTTGGGTGTCCCAAGTAAGACACCAAACAAAATGGTATATGGGAACTGGGAAGATATCCGTTATATATCAACTCCTATATATGTGCTATGAGATATTGTTTAAGCTGCTTAGAATGGACCAACAAAGGCTTCCCCGTCAAGCATACGAAATGCAGTTAACTCTAGATCAAACGTAAAGAAATGCTGGGTGACAAAATAAGAGAATTGCTATGCGAGACTGGGTTTAATTTTGTATGGCTACAACAGGGTGTGGGTGATGTTCACGGATTCTTGGCAATTTTTAGGCAAAGACTAGTGATATGTTTACTCAGAATGGCAGGATCTATAAGAGACAGGGAAAGGTACGCGTGTTACAAATCGTTCAAATCTATATTTGAACGAGAAATGTACCTTTGTAACATGATATATATTGTTTTAGGGTTGCTCTGTCTCATGCTAGACTTAATGTTCTACCTCTGAACAATAATCTTCATAGGTTCAGTGATAATTCTTATCACAAAAATGTCCTATTGTGTTAATATAATAGAAGATGAATATCATTTGATATACAGTTGCCCACTGTATACAGATTTTCGTGCAGCACTTATATCTAATCTTCTTCATTTACCAATGTCCACTCTTCTTCAGGCACATCAGTATCAAAGAACCCTTCCACTTTCAAAATTTATATTTCTGTCAATTCGAAGACAGAGCCTGACTGCTTAAATGATAATACATGAAAACATGAAGATAGTAAGATAATGATTTTTCCCATGTAATTGTCAATGCATTCATGTTTACTATCATCTATATTGATCGAATAGGAAGTTTCCTAGGAGTTTATCATATACTTATTTATGCTCTTGTTCTTTTGTGGTTCGAATCTTGTATTTATTTCTTGTTTCAAATTTGTAATGCCCCGGCTTATGACCCACCCGTTTTCCTCGCCCCCTTGTCCCTTTCACCCCCCCTCCATCCCCCAAACCCCCCCCCCCCGCCCCCCTTTTTCCACTTGAATGGTGGCCCGTGGCCGATGTTCAATAAAACATTTTCGTTCGTTCGTTCGTTCGTTCTCTCTCTCTCTCTCTCTCCTCTCTCTCTCTCTCTCTCCTCTCTCTCTCCTCTCTCTCTCTCTCTCTCTTTCGCACGCGAACACACACATCCATTCATTTTGCATTTATTCATAGATTATTAAACTACCTGTCAATGGTAATCGTGCAGCTTTAGATCATGTGGTACTTATTTAAGATTGATTACCAGTTAAGAATTGTTGTCACACCACTGTCGAAAAAGCGTGACTGTAACTGTGCTGAGCTAATACAATTTCAGGCCTGTGTCAAATCTACCATTAGTTTCAAAAGAACTTAGAGAAGATCGTGTTGAGACGTTTGCAGAGACACTTATCAGATTTCCGTCTTTTCGAAATTAGTCAGTCTACTGTAAGAAGGATCACAACACACAGACTGCTGTTCTGAATGTTCAGGACATTCTGCTGACGAATGCTGATGAAATATTCATCTCCATGATTGCTTTCCTTGAACTCAATGCAGCATTCACGCGCTGGATTATCCCATCCTTTGAAAAGGTTGAAAGCCACTTTGGATTCCAGGGCGATGCTCTTGACTGGTTTGTGTCATCCATCACTAGCTGTTGTCAACGATGGTTGTATATCTGCCCAAAGTACCCTTGTGTGTAGCGTTCTCCAGGGCTCTGCATTGGAACCTGTCTTGTTACGATTTTATTCTCAACCTTTGTCGGAAAATATTTCATTCCCTATGTTTCTGTTTGTCTCTGTCTATCTCTGTCTCTCTCTGTCTCTGTCAGTCTATCTGTCTGTCCATCTGTCTGTCTCGCTATCTCCAAAAAATTAAACGTAACCTATAA